>RWGZ01000806.1:127862-431131 GCA_009725065.1 Utricularia reniformis | reverse complement strand
ATTAAACATATCCAATTAAGTTGTGGTTTATTTTCTGAAAAAATGAACCCAACGATATTATATGAGGACAATGTTGCGTGTATCTTGCAAATGAAAGAGGGATATATTAAAGGAGATAGAACAAAACATATTTCACCAAAATTTTTCTTCACACATGAGCTTCAAAAGAATGGAGAAATAAATATCCAACAAATACGATCACAAAACAATCTGGCAGATTTGTTTACTAAATCTCTCCCAACTTCAACTTTTGAAAAGTTGATCTACAACATTGGAGTCCGAAGACTCAAAGATATTCAGTGATATTATTAAGAGGGGGAGATGTACATTTATTTATAATCACAATAATAATACAAAATAAATACATTTCTGTTACATATTTTGTAAAAGATAAACAACAATAATATAATGTAAGACTAATACAAGAAATAACAATAAAAACATCTTCATCAGAAAATTCTCCAAATCAACTATGGAAGAAGGACGATGATGTTCCATGATAGCAGATATTAATAAACATCCAAGGGGGAGTGTTATGAATATATAGGTGAATGTTTATCAAAGTAAAGAAACATATCTCACTAAATCCGGAAAAGACAATCTAAATTACAATATACAAAATATCTTATACACCTAACTTTTATATCTAATTAATAAGATAGATATATTTAATGATACTAGTTGAATTAGTCATTGAATTAATATATCATTATCTATATGAATATTTGTCTTCCACAAATATTCATATATTTTGCCTATAAATAGAATTGATTTGTGTCTTATGAAAACACACAAGAATATTGAAGGTATGAGTATTATGTTTATGATCATAGATTAGTATCTATCTTATTCCACATTTTCCGAATCGTTTTATTTATAACACCAATCTAAATCTCGACACAGCTATTACAAACTAGTCCTAAAAATCAAATCTTTACGAATGTACCTCAAAGTGGGGAAATTTTGTTACTCAGAAACGGGATGTCTGTTCCACGACAAGTAGGCTGAATCTCCCAAAGGCCTGCAGAATTTGAAGTTATGTTAATATGCTTTAACTGAAGGAAAAAGTTAAAATGAACATGTGACCTTGGCTTGATGAGATAGAGAACTGAGAATGAAATGGCAAGTAATAGGCTGGTTCCACCGACTGTCAAGTAAGTTTTCCCAAGGAAATCATTCTTTCCTCCAATCCATGTTACTGTAGAGAGCACTAACATCTTTTTACCATTGAAAGAGTAAGTGTTGTAATTGTTTTGTATCTCTACTGTTATCTTTTCATTGGCTTGGAGGTCTGTTTCGATCTTCCCGTATAGCTTTCGGAAGGTGGGCAGGGCCGCAGTACGCATCCAGACAATTAGATCCTCTTGGTCACTGAGCTGTTGCAAGTATATAAACACAAGGATCAAGCAAGATATGATAAAAGAGTCAAATGTTGTTTACAAGTGGAAGCACGAACCGGCATGGTTTCGTTGAGTTTAGCACCACCAATTAAGCCACTGGTTTGGAAATGTTTGGGGTAAACATCTGAACCAAATTTTTTGGTTCTATCACTTTTCCAAGAAATGTCTTTCTTGTTGACTGGTAAAGAAACACTACTTCGTGAAAACACATAAGAGTCATTGAATAAGCTCCAAGCAATAATCCCACATGGAACAATCGGCTCATTGTTACTATTTACGGATTCCGGTTCACATGACATTGTTCTGTTCTCATTTTTTGGGCTTGAAAGTTGATGATCATTTCTACTCTTCACATATCTGCACAAGGAAAAGCAGCATAATCCATGTCGTCTTAATGTTTTTATTTCTCAAGTTGCCTTACAGTAAAACAAGCAAGCTTACCTTCTATGATTCTGATAGAAGTTGTCAAGCTGATAATACACGAAAATAGGTTGTTTCATATTCTTTGGAACCTGAAGAAGGCATTTTTAATGGTATTAAGCCCACATAAACATATTTACAAAGAAATTGCTGCAAATGATAATGAAGGTTTAAGTTGGGGCACAAACAATGAATGTCCTAATGCAAGATTTGTTTGTCTTTGAATCTTGAATGAATCCAATTCTATCATCATTAGAAAGTTCTGCTGGAATGCAAGCATCATCATAACGGCTTACAATTTCAACAACCTACGTAGAAAAACAAGACATGCATCTTAGTTTGAACTTTGAAGCTTCTTAATAAAAAGATTGTTTCTCTGCATGAACTCTATACATTTTTTGATGCGAAAACCGAAGAGAGACCAATTGGAATGAAAGCTACCGCTATGCATAAGAGAATTGCAACCACCTGAAGAAAATGATCAAAACAATCTAACAAACACTCGGATTGCATACCCAACGTACATTCAATATGTGCATTTTGAAACTCATACCAATCTGGGGGTGAAAATTGGTTTACAGGCAGGAAGTTCTTGTTGCGTGAATCTAGAATCTGAAAAAAACAAAAAAATTGGGATAAACACATCGTAATGCAATGCAAAAAAAATTAAGAAATTGACATTTAGGTTTCTTGGAGACACTGATAGGCGATCCTCCTAAAGAACTCATTGTGAAGAAANAAATTTGTAAATGGTATGCAAAACATCCGAAGTTGATATATTGCGTCAAAAAATCTGTCTTGTTTTGCATCTTTGTGTGAGTTTTTTCTTCCCAAATTTAGGGAACTCTGGTCTTTGCATTTTTTTCAAAAATTTCAACACATAATAGAAAATTACAAGGGTGCCTAGCGATATTTGAAATAATATTAAGACGATACTACCAAAGTTTACCAATTGCGTACGAAAAATTGTTAAAGTTTGAGTGACCATTATGGTTTTTAGCTCCATTGATAATGAGAATGTTATGGAAATGGCCATGCCTCGAAGTTTAATAATTTTGTAGTCGTCTCTCAAAGTTTCAAAAATATTTACATTTGATCATATGTAAGTATAATGTAAACTTCAGAAGAATATAATTTAATGAGTACGAAGGTTATTGACAAACAGTTTATAAAGTTTGTTTGTATACAATTGTTAAACTTTATGGGTATTGTTTTTACACGATTTTAAACATCGAGTAACACCTTTGTAATTTTCTCTTTTATGTGTGAAATCTTTGAAAAATGCAAAGAGGGCGTTCCCTAAATTTGAGAAGAAGTAACTCTCACACAAAGATGGTCTAGAAAGTTGAATACTTTTCATTTTAAAGGGTATGAGTTAATAATTTTTTATGCAAAAATTAATAGGTTATTTATTAGATATCAAAAATATGTAAAATATATGAATCATATAAGTTTATATCATCGGTATAATAGTGATATATTGATAAAATTGTTTATATAGGTACCATCCATCTGGATATAATTTCCAGATTTGAAGACATCTGGTCTTTTTCAATGTTTTAAATTTCCGGTATACCAGAAATTTCGGGCATAACGGTTTCAGCCGGTATTTTACCAAAATATCGGTCGGTATTTTGCCAAAATATCGGTCGGTATTTTGCCAAAATATCGGCCGGTACGGGTATTTTGTGGGTCAGGTCGGATTTTGTTATAAAAAACTAAAATATGAATATTTTATAATTTAATTTATATTAATATTCTGGTATGGATCTGATACATATCCGGTATACCCGATTTATATTCGGTATACCGATCCAATGAGTTTCTCCGATATACCGGTCGGTACCAATTTTTAAAACATTGGTCTTTATCGTCTTTGATATGTAAATTATTCCTAAAAATCATGTGGTTTTGACTCTTAAATGAATATTAATGTAAACGAACCGTGCCTCTTGGCTAGACCAAGTAGAAGAAAAATTAGAATTAATGGTTTTAGTTGAAAAATGTGTTATTTTATATGGTTAATTGTGTTTTGGATCCATTATAGATAACATCGTATCTAATTCAAACAATATTGGATCTAAAATAATAAACTTAAACCCAACTTGTGATCCAATTTTGAAAATTCTGACAAAAATGATTCAATTTGGATTTGTCGGGTTTTGAGTATGATCCACTGGTTATACATTCTTAGTACCAAGTATAATGTTTTTTTTATTAAACTAAAAGAAAAAATAAACTTTTGTTTAAAGCCGGTTTAACACTAATTAATCCATCTAAGGCCCATTATATTTAAGATTTATATGATTTGACAAATTTGATACATAAGGTTATCTCCAGCGGTGGTGCTGTAGATTGTAAAAAAATTAATTTTTTTTTAAGAATACATATCATTGTGTCGGATGTAGTTTACTTTGAAGAGAAAGAGTTTCAAACTCTCTCTCCTAATAAATTAGGTAAATTATTATTTGTATGTATTTTTAAATTTCTACAACCGTGTCTCATCAAAAATTAGGTAAATTATTATTTTTATATGCAAATAATGTAAATAATTAAAAAACTAAAATTGTAAGTATTCGAACATTGTTGTAGATATGAATGAAAAGTTGTTATTTTTAAATATTTATATTAGTATTAAGGAAAGAGAAAGATGATGTGTACAAAGAGAAAGCTGATGTGTAGAGAGATAATTAAGTTTCCGGGCACTTACCGCTAGAGATAACCTAAATGTTTCATAAATTTTGATAAACTAGTCTGCAAAATTTTGGATGATAAATTAGTTCTCAAAATTTAATATGCAAGACAAAGTTGATCATCGATGTTTCAAATTTTGGTAATTAATTTCCTCATACAAAGGAAAAATACAAAATTGGCCCATAAATTTGGCAAATTTTGCTCTTAAGAGTGTTAATATTCCTTAAAATTTTAAAAGTATGCAATTATAATAGTCATCATACATTGTTTTGACACATTTGATTATCAATATTGAATCATTTGGCATTTATACAAAATACATAAAACACAAATTATAACCACATATATTGTTATAAGTGACAAAATATAATTTTTTTATGTATTTAGTATGCAGCATGAATGCGAATAATCAATGTTTTTATATTGCACAAAGTATCTAGAAAACTGTGTTGAACGGTCCTGAAAATGTAAATAATTAAAATAAGTTCGGGTAATATTAATCTCGAACACCTCAGTAAAAGTGAAGGGTCATCATGAGACACGTGAATTACAAAATTAACCTTAGGTAATATCAATGTTGAATCATTTTTGCATGTCTACCAGGAATACTATTCCGATATTTTTATTTTTAAAAATAATATTATTTTATGATTGGACGTGATATATTATTCTGGACAAGTAAAATACACAAATAACACCGAGAGATCCAATTAAAAAAATGTTCATGAAAAATATCAGGTCATCTTGAGCATGTGATGATTACGAAAATGCACTAGACAATATTTTTAGGACACGTTATATTATTTTATATTGATATCGCTATGTAAGAAAATATTGTATGCAACATGTAAAAGCATGATGGGTCGTATTATTGTAACATATTATTGTATGCACTAGACAATATTGTATGCAATATGTAAAGTACAAAAATAATCTTGAATAATACCAATTGAGAAAATGCTCGAAAAATGTGTCAGGATATCCCATACATGTGATATTTACGAAAAAATCTATAATAATACCAAATAAAAGTGGTAAGAAATAAATTTCATCCATATGAAATTAAATTTTTCAAATTCAAAGTTGCATGAAATATATTTTCGATAATAAATTTATCAAAATAATAAAACTTTTGGAATTGGATTTGACATTATGGGTTTTTTCGCCAATTAAATGTTATTTAAAAGAATGTTTAATATTTTAGTGTCAGTAGAGTCGTTCTGGAACACTTGAGCGTTTTGAGAACGCTTGAGCTTTCTCAGAACGCTTTTCGCATCAATTTTTTTTTTCTATAAATACCTCACTCCTTCCTATAATTTTGTACAACATTTGTATCATCTTGTATACAACAGCTAATCTCAATTAATATATAATTTATTTTTTGTAGATATGTTATGATAATTTTATTTATTTATTTGTTATATGTTTCAATTATTCTTGAATATATTGTTAAATTATTTGACATTCCTTAATATCAATTAAGGCATAATTTAGTAATTGTATATATGTTATGTAGATTTATTTACTTATTTATAAATAATTTAATTATTTATTTGATATATGTTTCAATTATTGTTGAATATATTATTAAATTATTTGAAATTCGTTAATGTCAATTTATGTATAATTTATTTTTGTTATATATGTTATGATAGTTTTATTTATTTATTTATAAATTATTTATTTGATATATGTTTTAATTATTGTTGAATATATTGTTAAATAATTTGACATTTCTTGTCTCAATTAATGTATAATTTATTTTTGGTATATATGTTTTTGTAGTTATATTTAATTATTTATTTGATATATGTTTCAATTTGAATATATTGTTAAATTATTTGATTATTTAATCTCGATTAAGGTATAATTTATTTTTAGTATATATGTTTTTATAGTTATATTTATTTATTTAATATATGTTTCAATTATTGTTGAATATATTGTTAAATTATTTGATTCTTTAATCTCGATTAAAGTATAATTTATTTTTGATATAAATGTTTTTTTAGTTATATTTATTTATTTGTTATATATGACATTAATTTTTTCTATATATATATAACTTCTTCTCATAATATTCTACATTATTTGCATACTATTCTCTTCTATTGCTAATCTCAATGTATAATTTATTTTTTGTAGATAAGTTTTTGTAGTTTTATCTTATTTATGTGTATATTATATATTTCAGTTATTGTTGAATTATTTTACATTCATTAATCTTAATTAAGGTATATTTTATTTGTTCTATATATGTTTTGTAGTTTTTTCTATTGATTTATTAAAATAAGTTTATGATACAGACATGGATCGTCGTCGTCGTACTCGCCCAGCAGTTACGACTAGCTTACTGTATCGACAGGAACAACACATTAGCATTCGTATTATGAGATGTGAACCTTGTTCTAAAATAGAGTTTAAGCACGGAGAATATTACCTGAGCAAGTTGGGACAATTGGACAATCGGGTAATCCAGTCTTTAATTGACTGGGGGTTCTATGGCGTTCTAAAAACCACACGGATGAAATTGGATGCTCATTTGTTGACCGCTCTTATCGAGCGATGGAGACAAGAAACACACACCTTTTTCCTACCATCTGGTGATGCAACAATAACTTTACAATATGTTTCTCTTATATGGGGAATACCGAATAGGGGTGTTGCTATTACTGGTAAACGCTCCAGTAGGAGTGTGTTGGAGTGGATTATGTTTTGCACGTTCACTTTAGTTGGACTCCTGAGGTCGAAGACTTTCGAACCCCTTATTTCTTGAAACGGGCTTTAGGGGATATTGCGATTCAGCGCTCGACATCACCGTTGCAATCCGATGAAGATGTTCTTCAATTAGCTCGGACTATATGTCTGTTGATCGTGGTAACAATTATGTTACCTGATACAAGTGGAGATCGAGCGAATGTGATGTTGATGGATATTTTTGGAGATGTAGAAGAATTCATTGGGATGAGTTGAGGGTCTGTTGTACTCGCGAATTTATATCGCGAGTTATGTAAGGGAGCGGTCGGCGGAGTTACATTAGATGTGGCATTTCGCGTTGTTCAGGTACATATTGTACATTTAAAACTTTCTACATTTTGATATAATATTAATGAATATTATCCTATTTTTAGATTTGGGCGTGGTCACGAATACCATCGATCACCCATTTCGCTTAGGGGTTGTTTCGTTGATGAGGAGTACGACCCTCGATGGTTTCAGTTTTATGGGTTGAGGTAACAATAGTTTGTTCTATTATTTCATACATAACAATTTGCTATTTGAAACCTTAACATGTGTGTTATACATGAAGTTTGGTGGTCGTTTGAACCACCACGACATGGGTTACAATTTCATTCGTCAAAGTAGGGATGCTTTGGACCTAATAGGTCGTAGAGAGGTAAATTTTGTTATTACTAACACAAATTTCGATAAATTAACTATGTATTATGCAGTTTATCTGGAGTCCATACGAAAATATAGATCTCGCACAAGCTTATCAAGAGACGACCACATTGTGATTATATACTGGACCGCTTATATACTTCGGTCGAGTTGAGCCACATCATCCTGATCGTGTGTCTCATCAGTTGGCACTACCGCTTTCGATTCCTCGATCACCCGAACCTGCAGATGTACTTCATCGCTTGCATTCTTACAATAGCGAGAATATGCAGGATTGGTGCTCTATCCATTCACAATGGATTACAATGTGAGAGAATTCTCACGACCATTTATGCGGTGCCTTAGATGAAGTCGACGAAGAAGTCTACTTCACTTGGTTCAAGTCACACGGGGTGACCCACTTGGCGGTCATGTCACAGGAGAATACCCGATGTAGAGGTGGATTTGCTGAGCCGATTGTGCACATGGTAAGATTTAAATGATTTGTAATGTTATTATTTTTGTTTAGAACTAAGAGTGTTTACGTATGCAGACAACGGAGCTGGGTGATATAGCCGACATCCAGTTGACAGGTAACGAGGAACTGTCACAACGGGTACGTGATTTGAGAGGAACATCACATTCTCAGGTTTATGGATACTTGCCTTCTCCATAGTATATGTCTCCTGGACATAGGTTCTCTCCACCCACCAGTGAACGACGTAGCCTCCCTCGCAGCAAACCCAAACATCAGGTCCAACACCAAACCCGTTCTCTCCTTTACCGTACCCGCAACCACCATACCCCAATGTTTTTATACCCGTACGACGTACCGTTTCCGTTCGGACCAGTACGACCGGTATACCAATATATATATTTTTTATTTTTTTAAAAAAATTAAAAATTTCAAAAAAAAATATTTATTTTTTATTTTTTTTCGGGTCTACCCGAAAAATCCAGGCTCCAACCCGGAAACCTGGTATCAGGCTGTACCGGTCGAAATGCCGGTGCCGCCCAGTTTTTGTTATTCGGCCGGTATGAAAACATGGCCCTACCCTCCTTACCCACGATACCCTCCACCGAACCCACAGTACGCTCCTCCGAACCCACAGTACCCTTCCTCACTCTACTGCGTTCCTGGCCACGTTTCGTGGACCAATATGCCATCTCCGGTTACAAGTGAACCACCTCCAGTGGGTCCACGTCGTCGACCACAGATTACCACTAGGGAATCATCTAGTAGCGGCACTACTAATAGAAGTGTTCCTTTGACCGTGCACCTATTAGTAGTACTAAATACAAATTTTATTTTTTGAGTGTTCCCTAGTATGATGACAACATAGATATTGAGTGTTCCGAATAAATGTATTTTATTTTAAAAATAGTACTAAATACAAATTTTGTTTTGACATTTATTTGTATAATCCTAATTATCTAGATCCATGTTTGTTTGTATTCTAGTAGTTCGTCGTCGGCCCTGTCTTAGCTTCTTTGAGCGTGAAGGATCATGCCATAATATCCATCCAGGGTTTGTCTACTCAAATTCTTGTCGGAGGGAGGTCAACAAAGCATTCTCGTTCGTTGATCTGAGCACATCCAATATAGAGCTACGTATGATCATGTCATCAGGTTCTCTACTAATTTTTTTGGCAACTCTAATAGCGTGAGAGCAAGAAAGCCGATAGGTGTATTATTTCGAACATGTGCACGTCTGCCGCCGGAGATCAACAGTATGAATGTATGACTCACTGCTTCTTCCACTTTCGACCTCAACTTCGGCTACTAATCGATCTACGTCCCACATTTTTATAGCATGGTAATCCGCTTTTCTCTTTGCACGACGATAGAACTTTTGTGCTGCAGAAGTTAGGACATCTGTGTTCGTTGTTATACTTGCAATTTCCCTCTTTCGCTCCATGAATGTTCCATTCGACTGGTATAATGTCACCATCACAATCTTACAAATGGGAAGACGACGTGCTGCCTTTAGAGCTCCATTAATTGCTTCAACCTGGTTTGTGGTTAGAGTTCCGTATCGTTTTCCCTCATCGTGTGTGAGTCCACTTCGTTTTGTCTTTCTCTTCAAGCATATAGATTAATACTCCGGATCTCCATCATGTAATTATGCATTTTGTAACCCTTTGACCGTGCACTTGCTCTATCTATATGCTATCCGTTTTAACTCTGTGCTCTTGAATGCACTGTATAGGTTGGAGCAAAAATGTCGGAGGCACCAACAATGGTGCAAATGGCCGTTCTGAAACAGTTCCATCTCATTCACTGCTTCCAATATACATGCATCTCTGTCGGAGATGACACATGTTTCACGTTCTCCAATAACAAAACGATCAAGGTTTTGTAAAAACCACTTCCAAACTCTGCAACTTTCACTATCTACTAGAGCGAATGCTACATAAATAACATGTCCACCACAATCCCGTGCTACGGCAACAAGCAGTTTATGATTGTATATATTAAATGATATTAAAATCAATAATAATAAGATTTCAGTTCTAATTACAATTTTTGGTAAATAAACCTTGAATACAAGTGGGTGGTGTCTACAGAAAGAACTGGATCACAAAACTGATAAGCGTCTATGTTGGGTCTAAACACCCAAAACACGTAATGAATCATATAGTTCGGAGAGCTCAATGTTGTTTCATAAGGATGATATCTTACAATAATTTCTACATTCCTTAGAATCATCTTATGAAACAATGATGTCACTTTTTCATTGAAGACTCCCACGAACCGTAAACTATCTCAAATCCACGTTGCAATATGTATCAAGCCTGCTCATACTTGATAATCAACCTGTAATTTACTTTTATGTGTGTTTGACCCATCTGAACTTTGATGTATGCATATTGACATAACAAAAAATGAAAAATGTTTTATTTCAATATACTACAACATGAATTAACCTTACCGTTATCATTTCTTATAAATAGTTTCATTTCATACGCAATAAAGATTCTGGTGACCTTCCGCCAAAAGAACATTGTCACAGTGTGGCCGTACTCAAACACCGATATCTGCCAAACGCGGTCACGAGTCGAACAAATGGCTCGTAGATGAAATGGACATGTACTACTTAAACATCCGATAACCTATTTATTCAAATTGCTCTCTATAACTCTATATGGCAACCATCTACGAATATGAAAGTATGCAATGCAGTACTGCAAATGAAATTTATCTTTAAACTTCATCCTGTCAGCTAGAAGAGGTTTGTCAACGTCGTATTTCGTGTACCGACGTTTTGAGTTGGGTACATCATTGTCACCTTCAACAAATGGTGCTGCTAGATGAATGAATCTCATGTCAATTTCTTCAGCCGAGCATTCCAGTCGCCGAATTAAACCACTACCAGTATGCACAGATCTGCATGACTGTATATCGTTTTCTGGTTCTAGATTCTCAGTTTTATTTTTGTCTTCCACCGGAATTTCCGGTTCAGGATCTTCTTCCGAATTCTCATAGTTCTCGTCCGGAAACACTATATGAAAGACGTATGAATAACAAAATTGAAAAAGGCATTTGCACAGTTTATTAATACACTATACCTTGTGAAGTTGACGGATTACCATTAGGCGATGCATTTTTAGTATTCTAATAGTTAAAACTGTTTAAGTTGTGAATACTATTGTAATATGTACTTTCCGGGTAGCTCAAACCAGGTTCTCAATTACCATCGGATGGTGTCGATGACGCCGGAACATTAAGATCAAAATCAAACCAAGAATTATTATAAGGATCCATACAAAATAAAACAATATCATAGAAATTTCAAATTCTTCGTAAACTTCACTGCAAATTTATCTCGGATGTTAAAGTAATGAATTTCGACATAGAATGAAAGATGTATTTATATGACAATATTTGTTTTCTCAAGCGTTCTACATAAAACGCTAAAGTATTCAGAGAAAGCTAAAACGTTCTCAAAACGCTAATGACACTAAAACAATAAATACTCTTTTAAATAACATTATATGGACGAAAAAACCTGACATTATGTTTAAATTTTGAGAATTACTACTATTTTAAATAAATATTGGTGATCAAAATTATTATAAATAGAAAATTTTGGGATTAAATGATTACAACTCACAAATATATAAATATCAAATTAAAATTTGTTATTAAATTTATCAAAGTTATGATATCTAATTTTCTTTTAAACGTTTAGTTTTATACCTTCAATCTTCATTTCGCCCAATATTCTCTTCTCCGATCTTTCTTCTTCGACCGCCAAACGGCAGCCGTGCATCCGCGACCGGAGCGCACTAGCGGCGTCGTTAATATTCGAGTCTTACGTCTGATTCTGAGTTTTTATTCATTTAGTCGGCTTTTTCTCGCTTTTCCCCAATTCTACATATTTTGCTGATCGGGATATCGCGCTGATCGTCTCCAAAGATTCTTCACCAAGGGTGTCTTATTTTTACTCGGCTTAGAATTTTTTTGTGTTCCATGTTTATTTGATTGCATTTATGGATGTTGATTGCACTTAGGGTTTCTATGTTTTTCTAACCGCTTAAGACACGTTCTTTGCTGCTCTCGTTTTCTTTGATTTTTGTACTTTTAATAGTGGAATATCATTGGAAATTCGGTTAGAGTTAAGGAGAACTTAATTATATTTGATATGCTGAAAATTGACAACTTTCTTGAATATTTTCTTGCTATTACCTCCGATTCAGTTGGCTGTGATTTANCCGGTCGAAATTATGATGGGAGTGTGCACAAATATAGTGTTTAAGGGTATGAGACTATGTCGTAAAAGACTTGAGCAAATCATTTTCTATAGTATCACTTCCTCTTATAAAACAATCCGAATTTTATCCCAAATCCAATGTGGGACAATTATATTTTCAACACTCTCTCTAGTCCTAACACCTCACAAGTTTGGATTTGCGAATTGAAATGAATCGGACTTCCTGGCATTGAGAATCAAGATTTTGACAGAATCAGCTCCAATACCATGTTAAAATTATAGATTCTGATCGAGATTATGATGGGAAGGTGCACGGATATAGTGTTTAAGTATAGTAGATCACATCGTAAAAGACTTGCACAAGTCATTTACTATGATATCCTTTTCCTCTTTAAAATCAATCCAAATTATATCACAAATCCAATATAGGACAATTATATCTTCAACACACCCTCTCACCTCACAAGTTTCAACTTATGAATTGAAATGAACCGAACTTTGACCAAACCAATTTCGATATCATGTTGAATTATTGAATCTGGTCTAAATTATAAAGGGATTGTGCACGAGTACAACGTATAAAATGATGATACCGCACCGTAAAAGACATGATATTTCAACAGCTTAATTTCTCTTGTATCAGGAATCATTAGACAACATCACTCTCTTCTCAATAATCACAATCATGTCTTTCTTCTTGATGATTCCCATCACCTTAACCATGGAAGGTGTCAAATTTACACCTGCATATCTTCATGCGACTGTAAGTTAACTTAATTATTTTTCCTTATTACTCTTTCTGGTTTTAATCCTTTATATGATCAGGGGCTCAATCTCAAAGAACTCTACACCAGATCTCTCATTGCAGCTCTCTGCTTCCATGCATATCAACAGGTCTCTCAAGCACAAAACAAAACTCTTTTTCATCACATTAAACTTCGTATTTTTCTTCGTTTTTTCCAGGTCTCGTACATGATACTACAACGAGTATCACCAGTTACACATTCCGTAGGCAACTGCGTAAAACGCGTTGTAGTGATCGTAACTTCAGTGCTCTTCTTCCGTACACCGGTTTCGCCTATCAATTCTATAGGTACAAAGCTTATACTCATCTTCACTGTATTTGAATGATATCAAGTTACCTTTAGAAATAGCCTAGCAACTATCTTTATGTGCTCGTAGGTACCGGAGTAGCGTTGGCCGGAGTATTCTTATACTCGAGAGTTAAGCGAATTAAGCAGAAGCCTAAGATGGCTTGAGTTGAAGCATTTTCAATTTTCATTGTGTTTTCATTTGTGATTCTTATTTTAAAGCTTTTGTGGTGTTTCAATAGATCTTGTTAATTGATGAACAATTTGCTGTTATGGTAAGTGTTGGGAAATTCCCATATCATAAGATTTCTCTTTATTCGTGTCGAATCAAATTAATGCGATGAGAATCAAACGTAAGCAAATGATATACAAGATTTAACAGGAAACCCAAAACTAGGAAAAGCCACGATGTATAAACATCGATCGTTAAATCACTGTCACATGAGAAACAGAGAACGTTGTCTTTCAAGCTTACTTACGATTTTGTACATGAAACTCTCTATTTATATAATTATTTAACCAGGAAGATCTAATCAAATATTATATAATATTTACATAATATATTCTAAATATATTATTTTCATATTTTTTATAGCGTCTTTCATAATATAGCCAAAAGATATATTGTCGGATCTTATTCTATATACTCCGTGAGACACTTAAGGAATGAATTTTTCCCCTTCAACACTCTTAATCACTCGATTCAATTATAATCCAATCGCTATAAAGTAGACTCATCACAATTACTCGATTGATATTCTTGAACGATTGATGCGATCGATCAAACCGATAGATATCACCTCTTCGTATTACCTTTTATTCCGTTCTGTCTTCTACGCCAATCGACATTAACCTCAAGGCATTCCTAGTCGGTCATGCCGATCGAACAAACATAATCTTCTGGATTATGTATAATTGTTCTCCTGATCGGCTTTCGACTATCACCCAACTTTCAATCATAAATCATAATTTACATAAACTACTCTTTCATAATAATATTGATGAAGTACTCAATTCAGATTGTATGTAGATAAAGTTTAAAAACTTTTACAATGTCAAACTCCTTATAATTAGTTAATTACATTTTTAACACTCTTTAGATAACTTGATAATAATAACAACTTGTTTATTTCAATTGTCTATTTATAAGAATTTGAAATAAATTAAGAGTACAAAATTTATTCTTATTATTATATTTATTTATTTCATTTATTAATTGGAAAGTTGATCATAGAATTTAGTACAATTATGTATTATATATATATATATGAATAGTAAATATGTAGATACTAAAATATATTTTAATGTTTAAAATAGTGTAAAGGTGATGCCAAAGATTTGTAAATTGCATGAGAAACCCCGAAATTTCAAAATTTTTCAAAAATGACCATCGAGTAAATAATAGCAGTTTTCGTCTTTTTTCGTATAAGTTGTTTTGATAATTTATGTGTTGTTTTAAAAATTTTCGATGTTTGAAGACATTGTCATTATATCTTTTCAAGGTTAATAGGTGAAATATAAACTATGAAAACATTTAAAATATTAACGAGTATAAATGTCAAATATAAACAGTTTTTGAAGTTTGGGGGTTAGTTATTTAATTCTTAAACTTTGAGGGTATAATGTTTACAACATTTAAAATTTTAGGGGTCAACGACGCACATTATATAAACTTCGAGGGTTTTACATGCAATTTATATACTTTGGGACAACGTCTTTACACTATTATAAAGTTTGTTGAGGGGATGGATACCTATACTTACAAACATCACTCATATTTTAATATATAATAAACTTTAATAGAAAGATTCAAAATGAAATTTGTTGAGGGGATGACTATGCTTAAGCGCGGATGAAACACGTCTAAGCAATTGAGTTTTTGGTCTTACGAAAGTGCCGTTTTGAATTGACTCGATTATCTAAAGAGGTCAATGGGTAAATATGTCTTTTCACTTTGTTCAACCCGTGTCGTCTTCCCCATCACCTCTCTTCATGGTACGTTTTCTCCCGTTCAATCTTCTACGCCGATAGAAATTAACCCCTCGGCATTTCTAGTCGATCATGACGACCGAACAAACATAGTATTCTGGATTATGTGCAGTTGCTCTCCTTGTCGGATTTCGACTTCCATCCCTAATTTACAAAACTACTCTTTCATAATAATATTGATGAAGTAGTTAATTCAGATATTGTGTTTAGATAAAAGTGTTAAAATTTAAGGTTAAGCTCCTTATAATTAGTTAATTACATGATTTTAAATCATAACTCGTAGTGTCAGCTACTAACCTTGACGCATTTCGTAAAGCTCCAAACGAATTTTCTACTCTTAACATTTTTAACGGGCGACACACAAATTTGTTTATCGTAGTTTTCTAGTTATGACAATTTTAGTCACCCTATTTTCACAATTGTAGCAAATTAGATCCATATATTTTATGTTTAGCAAAAATGATCCTCATACTTTCCCACATTTGGCAAAAATGGTCATCAAAATTGTATGTGTGTTGCAAATTTAGTCTTCGAAATTTGTTATAAGTCATTGAAATTTGGTAATGACATATTTGGTACTCGTAATTTCATAACATTGGCAAATTTGATCCCTTTTCGGATGAACCCGATTGAAACCTTATCGGATCGACATCACAAACCGATGGAAAACCTTATCAGAAAGATAGTCACAACCCAAAAATCGAATAAGATGATCTACCTTCGCGGCTTCGTCGGGCAAGCAAGGAAGCCGATAGAAACGCGCAAACAAGATTCTTGAATTAACGTCTAATTTAGAATGACCAATTTTGCCACTGCATGTAACTATAGAGACTGATTTTGTTCGATTTAATTTTAGAGACCAAATATGAGCTTTGAGTATCGATTTTACCAAATGTCCAAAACTACAAGGATAAATAGTGAAAATTATTCAAAGTTCAGAGACCGAAAACACCACAAATGTACTTCAATGACTAAAATTTGCCAAAACCATCAAAGTATGAGAACCACTAACGTAATTTTCTCATTTTTAACACTCACTCTTTTGATTGATAATAATAATAACTTGTTTATTTCAATTGTGTAGACTTGAAATAAATTAAGAATTACACAATTAATTACAATTTATTCTCATTATTACATTAATTAATTGGAAAGCTGATTATAGAATTTAATACAATTATGTATTAAGATATGTATGTATGATTAGTAAATATGTAGCTACTAAAATATATTTTAATATAAAATAATAAATTTCAATAGAAAGATTCAACATGAAATTTGTTGAAGGGATGGATAACTATGCTTAAACGCGGATGAAACACGTCTAAACAATTGAGTTTTTAGTCTTACGAAAATGCCATTTTGAATTGACTCGATTATCTGAAGAGGTCAATGGGTAAATATGTCTTTTAACTTTGTTCAACCCGTGTCGTCTTCCCCTCGCCTCTCTGAAATCTTGGTTATAAAAACGACTGTTTAGCTATTTCCTTCCCAAATTCAAACAAAATCCTCCGCCGTCGTTTCCAAGAAAACTTGCCTTTCAGACGCCGTTGATTCTCTTCGAAGAAGAACTAAGTATTGACCTTTTTTATACTGTTATTTGTTCAATATCGCTTTCTACATGAATTTCATTTCTGTTATTTACCGTTGATTTGATTTGTGATTGATTTTCGATGCTTATTTATGTCATTCCTCTTTCAGCGATGAACTTATGATGCATTTAAGAGCACCGATTTTTTACCTTTCTGTGATTGCTTCTTGATTCCTTCGCGATCATGTCTCTTTTTTCACTAATCTTTCAGAAACAAATAAAAAAATCCCAAACCCTAAGATTTGTTCCTTTTTTAACGCTTGATAGGATCATTTAGATGCAAGGAAAGCATGTCTTTAGAGCGTTCTGATTACTGTTCTGATTGTGAAAGTGGGACTTCCATAGATGACAAAAAAGAGCAAGAAACTCATTTTCCCTGTACAAGCTTCATCAAAATACAACCTGATGAAGCAGTACACAATTTAATAAGGGAAAAATTTGTGTCCCAGTTAAGTTCCTGTGGGTATGATGCTCGAGTCAAAGCTTTATATAGGAACAATTTCTCGACTTCGATGAGCGAAGCGAGGCGTCAATCGTTTCTTATACATTCAAAAGCATTAGAGAGTAAAACTGGACGCAGTGCAAACGAGGTATACGCATGGTATGGAGGTTCAAAGGCTGAAATACATGCTATTCTTGATCATGGCTTCTGTTTTCCATCTAAAAACTTGATTTATGGTAATGGGATTCATCTTTCTCCTGCTGCAAAACCTCTTAACAGGTACTAAATCTTCTTCCCAATATTTGATTTTTAATCTTGTTGGAATTATAGAGTTGGGTCGAAATTATGACGTGAGTGTGCACATATATAATGTATAAGGGGAGGAGATCACACCGTAAAAGACTGAACATTCCCGTTATACGGTGTGGTCTCTTCCTCTTATACGTTATATATGTGCACACAATTACATGTATGATACTGAATCGAGTTGGCGTATTACATTACTAGTTGCATTGACAATTATCTGAAGTCTCAAATCTCTAGTGATACTTCAATTACCCATCGTAATTTCGGCCAGACTCTATAATTCCAACATGATATTGGAGCTGGTTCGATCAAAATTATGATTATCAATACCGGGAAAATCCAATTCATTTCAATTAGCAAGTCCAAATTTGTCAAATATTTGGACACGAGGGTTGTGTTGAAATATGACTTTGTCCCACATTAGAAAATGAACGTGGTTTGGATTGATTTATAAGAGGGAAAGGGCACCATAATAAATGATTTGTTCAAGTCTTTTACGGTGTGGTCTTCTCCTCCTATACGTCATATCTATGCATACTTCCATCATAATTTCGACCACACTCTATATTTCCAACAAATCTTCTTGCTTATAGAATCGAAATCCGATTATTATGTGTTTGTTTATCAGTTTGTTATCAGCCACTCCAGAAACAGATGGTTTTCGATATATGCTCCTTTGTCGTGTAATACTTGGGAAATCTGAAGTTATTTGTCCGGGATCAACACAATGTAACCCGAGTTTAAGTGAATTCGAATCCGGGATTGATAGCTTATCATCTCCGAAAATGTATATAATTTGGAGTTCACGAATGAACACTCATATCTTACCGGAACTTGTCGTAATGTTTAAAGCCAGCCGCAGCGGTGAGTCGAGTCTACATTATCGAAGATTCGATATTTTAACTAGTTGTTCATTATGAAGAAGTGTTTTGCAGGATACAAGAAAAGGAGAAAACAAGGAAGTTCGGAATGGATGCCATTTACAGCTCTTGTGAGAGCTCTTTCGAGGTTTTTACGTCGTGATGCTATCGAGCTGATAGCGAAAGTTCATTGTGATTATAAGAAAAAGAAGATGAGCAGAGTGGAAATGATTGAGAAATTGAGGGATATTGCTGGAGATAGATTGTTAATGGAAATTATAAAATCTTACAGTGGAAAATCGACATTTCTTCGTTGTCTTAACACGTGATCACATCAAATCTTGTCTGTGTATATTCACATTCTCAGTGAATCAAAACAGAGAGAATTCAATTAGAGTAAACTTGGATCGTATCATCATGAGCTCTAAGTTATGTCGAGGGGAGATGAAGAGGAAAAAATGGAGCCACTGGTTTTGAATTGTATTTGTTACTGTACCAATCATTGTTGGCCACGTTGTATATAGGAATGTGAGACCAAGTTTTATACTTACACTATCTTCTGCATCGGATATAATAATGCATTTTATTTGTTAAACGTGTTTTGGGTAATTTTACATAATATTTACCCGATTACATTATGCATTATTGCATTATGAAGAAAAACAACTAGAATGTAAAATGATCAATTTTGGTTGATTTGAGATTGTATAATGAATTCTTATTTTTACAATTACTATAATACCCTTCCTAAATTTCAATTATGTTTTCATACCGGTCGATATAATAAAAATCGAATGACACTAGTATTTTGATCAGTATCCCCAGTACTGGGTTTATAGGTTGGAATCCGGGTTTTCCGTGTTGACCCAAAAAAAAATCAAAATATTTTTAAAAAAAAATTAAAAAATATTTCGTACCGGCCCAGATAGAAACGGTACCCAGACCGGTAATTTAGTCGATGTCGATAATATAATGAGTAATGATTTAAATGTAAACAATATTGTTGTATTTTAATTTCAGTGAAATGATATTTTCATCTTACTTATAACTATAAGGGTAAAAACGTATATTATAACTGAAAATGCATTATCATTCTTATTTCATACAAAACATGATTTCATTCTACAACTCAATATATAATTTACAGAACATCCAATGCATTCTTGATCTGTGATCACATTATGAAAACACATTCTAAAACTGCATTTTAAATCCTAAAACACATATAGAAGATAGCCTTAGATTTCACGGGGGACTATATTAGAGCGAGGGAAAATGCAAAGATGAAAGCTTTCCAAAACTATTTTTGGCAAATGTAAAATCATAAGGTTTCAAGGTGAAGCCCAAAAGTAGAATCGCTTTCTTCTTCACATATTTAGGGTATTTATGTGTTTGGTTCTATTTGAATTTGTGTCTTCCATGGTTATAAAAAACCCGTCGGACCGGCCGATTCGACCGAGAATCGTTTATTATCCCGATCCGATTCAAATCAGATGATCTATTAATTTAAAAATCGATTTTGGAGCCAAAAAATCTGATTGAACCTGCTTATTTCACTCAAAACCGGTTTTTAAGAATTTATATTAAAAAATTTTTAAATTTTTTTTAAATATATATCAAAACTTTTTTATATCACCTAATTACATTTTTTAATAATTTATTTAGAATTTTTTGTAAAAAAATATATTTTAAATATATTTATCTTGTTTATTAACATTATTATTTATATTTCTATTTAATCGGTTCAAACCGATTCGATCCTCCGATCCAACCAGTAGAAAACATTTCTGATCCACCGGTTTTTAAAACCTTGGTGTTTTCCTATTGGCTTGTATCCATGAAAAGGAGATGCACTATACTTCTGACACCGTGTTATACAAACATGAAAACATGTTCGTTTAGATTTTTATTCGAACGTGTTCATGTTCGTTCATATTTTATTCGAACGTAAAAATATGTTCGAATATTGTTTAAATTATTAAGTGAATGTTCATGTTCGTTCGAATAGCTTGTTCGAATATTGTTCGTACGATTTGTTTGAATATATTTGTACTATTTGTGCGAACTTTACCAAAAAAATCACATTTTATTATTTTACAAAAAAAATCATAAAAAAATAAATATATTTAATGAATAATCAAATAATTATATTTCACAAAACAAAAAAGAAAATTATATCAGATTTGTTCACGAAAATTAAACGAACATATATTGTTCACGAAATTAAATAATCTATAATATAATATAATATAATATAGATAATATATTATAATAATCTATTAGTATAATATTAATATTAAATATTATAATATATTTAAGATTTTATATTAAATATTATAATAATATGTTAGTATAATAATCTATTATACTTAAATACCCTATTGTTTGTATAAAAATTAGTATAAAATTAAATATTATAATAATCTATTAGTATACAAATTAATTTAAATAATATATTTGTTCATGAAAATTTTATTATTCGTTCAAATTATAAATAAATAAAAAATAATGTTCTAACAATGAGAAAAAATATCTTTATTCGAACGAGCGAACACGATAACATACGAATCGAACATATATTGTTTGCGAACTATTCAGATTGTGTAAAAGCCCAAGTGTCGTAGGAGTTGTCTTGTCTCCCTTGACACTTGCATCGTAAAATCTGTTACGTTCAACCTTTGTAATAGATTGAGGGAACCTATCGTCTATTTCATATTGTAATTATAGAGTCTGACCGAAATTACAATAAATAGCGTGAACGAACAAGATTTAGGGGAAAAAATCATTATATGATAACATTTCACCATTATTTAACCTAATCGAATATAATTTTATAAGTAATGTGAGACAAATTCAAGACAATCTTGCATCAAATGGGAAGTTGTTTGTCTATATCTCTCACGGATATACATCATGCGAACACTCCAGTCGAAGAGGTAGTTGGAAAAAGTAGATGACTCATCATGAGTTCAACTCCAAGATCACAATAAGTTGTTCCAAAATGTAAATGTAAATGTAAATGCAAATGTAAATGTAAATGTAAATGTAAATTGAGTTTATCAAACAAGAAGATTGTGAAAAGGAAAATACAAGCTTTTATTTTTCTGCTGAAAAACCCATCACCAAATATTACTCCCAAACAACTTTTACCATAAAAGCCAGCTACCCAATCAGGTATCTCGTGCTTCACTCACCTTGTTCCTCTTCTTCATTCATTCATTCAAATAACACGTATCAAAAAATACCTCATTTTCTATCTTTCTTGCAGATGATTTCTAGGTTTTGATCCTTCTATGGCCACAAATGTTTCAAGATTCATCAAATGTGTCACTGTCGGCGATGGAGTCGTCGGCAAAACGTGTATGTTAATCTGCTACACCACTAACAAGTTCACAACAGTAAGCTCTCTTCTCTCCGTACTTTCTATTCGTAAATTCATGCGTAAATCAAGGGTTTCTTCTGTATTCGTTATGTAAATTGGGTTTATCTTGAAATCTTCAATTTGGATATTCGAAATAGGACTATGTGCCCACTGTATTCGATAATTTCAGTGCAAATGTCATTGTTGAAGGAATTACAGTGAATTTAGGCCTTTGGGATACTGCAGGTACAAGGAAACAAGAACAAATTCTCTTGATGCGATCAATTTGTATAACTCATTGCTTTTGATGAAATTAACAGGCCAAGAAGATTACAATAGACTAAGGCCTTTGAGCTACAGAGGGGCTGATGTATTTGTATTAGCTTTTTCATTGGTAAGTCGAGCAAGCTACGAAAATGTACTCAAGAAGGTAAATGGAACACTTAGCTTGATCATTGTAGTACTTTTTTATTGATTCGGGATAAAGGGACTTCTAACAAGTGACATTCAAAACGGCATTGAAGCCATTCATTGAGTTTTGTCCCATTTATCATTGTAGTGCTTTTTTTATTGAATCAGGATAAATGGACTTCTAACAAGTGACATTGAAGCCAATTCATTGAGTTTTACCCCATTTGATCATTGTAGTACTTTTTTTTATTGAATCGGGATAAAGGGACTTCTAACAAGTGACATTCGAAACGGCGTTGAAGCCATTCATTGAGTTTTGTCCCATTGATCATTGTAGTGCTTTTTTTATTGATTCGGGATAAATGAACTTCTAACAAGTGACATTCAAAACGCTATTGAAGCAATTCATTGAGTTTTGTCCCATTCGATCATTGTCGTACTTTTTTTATTGATCGGGATAAAGGGACTTCTAACAAGTGACATTCAAAACGACATTGAAGCCAATTCATTGAGTTTTGTCCCATTCGATCATTTTCGTACTTTTTTATTGAATCGGGACTTCTAACAAGTGACATTCAAAACCACATTAAAGCAATTCATTGAGTTTTGTCCCATTCGATCATTGTCGTACTTAGCTTGCTCTTTTTATTGACAGTGGATCCCTGAACTTCACCATTTTGCTCCAGGAACTCCAATAGTATTAGCTGGAACTAAACTAGGTAAGTTCTGTTCGACAGTTTATGATCATTATCGGGTTAATGCACAACGAGATATTTATCTATGCTCAATGATAGATCTTCGTGAAGATCGACACTACTTAGCTGATAATTCTGGATTAGTTCCGGTTACAACTGCTCAGGTTTGAGTTTCATTTTGTTATATTCTCTAAACTAATATTATATCGAATGATGAACGTATAGGGTGAGGAGCTACGTAAGGAAATCGGTGCTGCTTATTACATCGAATGCAGCTCGAAAACGCAACAGGTAATGTACTTGTTATTAATTCATTCACAAAGTTACTTAATCCCCAGTTTTGAATTTGGAATTATCAGAATGTAAAAGCTGTTTTCGATGCGGCTATAATGAGTGTCATCAAACCGTTGAATCATCGACGGGAGCGGAAAAAGGCGACGAAGAAGAAGAAGTGCAGTCGATGTTTTATGTGAGACTTTACGTCATTTTTACTTCGAACAATGTAGCTAAATTTGATCTTCATTTCTGCAGAAAACTCCTATGCTGAAGAAGATCAGTAAAATTACTGATTCCTTTATTCACTGTAATAGAAATAACACCTTTCTCGGTTTTTCCTACTAATTTTACAACGGAATTGGAAGCCTATGAGGATTATGATTTTATTTTTGAAATTAATTGGAATCTGGAGTTTGGTTGTCCCACATCGGAATTGGACACTAGTTGGAGAAGGATGGCGTGTATAAATAAATGAATCACGCGTTACGTTCACTTGCCTTAAACTAATGAGTAAGGAAAACAAAGCAGGCGATGAGAATCGGCTGCCGCGTCCATGATAAGTGGCGCAAGAATTTATGGAGGGGCGATAGGCTGGCCTGGCGCAGACGCTGCTTACTTCGCAGAACTCGCTCGAGCGGGCCTCCCGAACCCACCCCCTAACTCAGTCCTAAATTTTGTTTTCAATAATTTCTTTTATGGATTTTATGAACTTGGAATCGAATTAAGTTTGTTATTGAATAATTACAGTTATAAAATAATTATGGGACTTGTTGAATTTATCAAATTTATTTGTTTTGTAAAAATTGTACAAAAAATACAAAATTCAGGGATGGCAAAAAATAAATTTTGTATTAAGCAAAAAATACAATAATATACTGGTGGTGTCCATTAACACCATTGATATATAAGAAAAATCGTTCGTATCGATCATAAACTAGTATGAATGATACCAATCAATTTAACTTCCTTACACACAAGTGACACTTTCAATAAATATCTTTCCATTTATAATTTGACTAAACTACTGTAATAATAATCCACTCCCTTGTCGGAGTTTCCAAATTAGCACAAAAATCCTTATTCAACCTCGTTATAAATCGTCTCTGTTATCATCCGAAACAGCAACCTCATTTAGATCAAGAAAACCTCTCTTTCTTACACCATCAAAATCTTTTTTATCCCTAAATTCTTCACCAATACGATCATTTTGTCGAGTTTCGGGCGCCTCCCGTATCCTCCCACTTTTCTCATCTCTATCTTTACTCTCTTTCGACGATTCAGATCGATCGCTTTCGTATGTTTTTTTAAGCTTCATCGAACCTGAACCTGAATCCGAATCAGACGCCTCGTATTTCTTATAATCGATGCGGTTTCCGGTAGCCCTTTTACTCCGTCTGAGTACCGGATGCAGCATTTCACCTACATAACTTACTTTCGTTTCCCTTCTTGTTCGGCTCATTGTCGATTTGCTCTCCTCGCTCGTACTCGAGTTTTCGTATTCTTCCTCTTCTTCGTGCTCATCCTCTTCCTCGTAAGTTTCCTCGTCGAAATGATACTCTTCGTCACCTTCCGAACTACTCGAAATCTTCCTTCTCTGTTTTCGTTTCTTCAGATATTCATCATCGTATACAACTTCACCAACTATATCTTCGTCGCTATCGAATTCCACATCATTATCTGATACACCTTCAACAAATTCGTTCACGGAATAACGTTGCGGCCTTCGTCTTTGACGATTGCTTAAGCCATAAAAATGCACGGTTTTAAAACAAAGAGATCGGAAATCCAAACAACACACGAAAAACGTACCTCCGGTCCAACATTTCCGATTCATACAACTCCAGTGATTTCGGAGAAGCCAATTCATTGTTACGAGAAGATTCGAACTTTAAAGAAGAGTCTTTCTCATCGAACGAATCGGGCGATAGCGTTCTCTTCCTGATAAGCATCGAGACAAAGAAAAAAAATACTCAAAAACATAACTTTACATAATGAACTAGAGAGAGCAGTATAAGATGCCTACTTAGCAACGTTGATCGCCTCGTTTATCGACCGATCATAATCGTCTGTTCAAAATACGAACATATCATCGTAAATTCAACTAAAAATCCACGAGTCTTAACTTAAATGCTTGTAAACAAAGAAAAATGAGAACGAAACATATTTTGCATACCAAATGTGTAAGTAACATGTTTTCTATCACGAAGAGATCTACCAGCGGTAAAAACATCGAAACTCATTATGCTATCGAGCATAAGCGCTTGTCTATGCTGTTTATTAACAAGTTTCTCCTTCCTCTGAAAACAAACATAACTAACATCATAAAATGCAACAAGGCCATACACGTACAGCTTTCGGTTCAGGTAAACCGGTACGAACCGTAAATATTTTGAAATATCATTCTATTTGAATCAAACCGAAAAATCTCTAGTTCACTAAAAACCGGTTCGAACCATAAATATTTTGAAATATCCTTCTATTTGAATCGAACCGAAAAATCACTAGTTCACTAAAAACCGGTTCGAACCGGGGGTTTTAAAACATAGCATGGGAGCATTTGTGACTAACTGATTGTCTAATAATGAGCAAGAAATACCCGACTTTCAGCTAAACATGGTGCATAAGTCAATACGAAAAATACGGAGCAAATACGGATGCATTGTAAAATAGAAAGAGAAGCAAAAAAAACCTTGTGAACTTTCGTAATTTCGGAAAGCATATTATTTTTCAATTTCTTTCCAGCATGAACTTCTGTTCTGTTTTCGCTTGTGAAGAGCTTCTCCTACAAGCAGCAAAAAAACAATAATAAAAGCAAATGAAAACTCGAACTCCGAATTAACGAGATATCTTATGAGCTTATAAAAATTACTTATTTCCAAAGACCAATTGTCTCTTGTATGAATTCTTCTCTGTTTTACTGTAATCATGCTTCTAATCAATTTAATTTATTAGAACGAGCCGATTTGAAACAATGTTTTCATATTGTCCGGTACGTCAAATACCGGGCTTGACCGGTATTTTTTTCGTACCACCCGGTACCGAGTATTAGGGTCGGTTTCCGGTTTTTTTCTGATCGACACCAAAAACTAATTAAATATTGTTTTTTAAAAAACTTAAATAATATATTACTTGGTACCGGCCGGTATATCGGTCGTACCGGTACTGAATTTCGAACCGGTATGAAAACATTGATTTAAAAATATTTGAAGGCAAGAACTCACCGACACGTTCTGGAACTCCTCTAAGTTAGTAGCAACAGTTTCCCAGTGATAAGATGAAGAAGGAATAGGGGGAATACTCTTCCCTTCTCCTTTTTGCACCTCAATTTTTCTAATCTCTCGATAAAGCCGATGCCCGACAATGGGATCATCCTCGTACCTGCATGAAAATCAGTCATAATGTGGCTTTCCAATTCAAAAAACATAGAAAAAAAGTTCACATTTTACCAATAAGAAATGCCATGGGAATCACCCCCGATTCGCTCTTTACAAAACCCTAACATTCTCGCACCATGCTTTAATGAATCATCTATATAGTTCCTTATATCTTCTTGCTTCAGAAGACATATTGAGAGCTTATTACAGAGGAGATAAAATATTCATAGGGTAAATTTGCTTAGATTTAATAAATGTGCGACGATCAAGTACTCGACTTGAACAAACGGGCGAATGGCATTTAAGACCCCCAAAGTTTATATAATTTAGCAAATTTGATCCTCAAACTTTCTTTATGTTGGTAAATTTAGTCCTCAAATTTTTTGGAGGCAAAACTAGTCCCCAAACTTAGTATTTTTGGTAAAACTAGTCCTCATACTTTATAAATTTTGGCATATCATCCTCAAAGTATAATGTATGTGGCGAAATTGGTCCTCAAATTTTGAGGACTAATTTTGCCACTTGGGGACAAAATTTACCAAATTTTGGAAATCATGAGGATCACTTTTGCCAAAAGTATCAAAGTATAGGGACTATGAAGGCCAAATAGTACCAAACACACCATTTTCTCTAATCGAACTCATATTAAAAAACATTCTTATACTGATTGAGTATTAAAAAAGCTAAAAAAATAACATAGAGCAATACCTCAACACGAATGTCACATAATGCCTTGAGAATCACAACCCGTACACCAGGATCAAGGTTATTATATAACTCAAATTCAGTCCTAAAAAATACACACTCTAGTGAGAAGTTAATCTTCTGTTATCCTAATATGCGCACGTATTTAAATATCATAAATTTTTTGCATAAACTGACCCATGCGACGCAACAATAGGTAAATCTCCTTCAGAAACCTGCAATAACAATTTAGCTCAGAAAGTCAAAAAACTGATAGTATGCCGAGTTAAAAGACATTCTTTTCTTAAAAAAAACAAAAGGATACCCAGTGCCACCAATCTCGCAACTTTCGGCACAAAACCGTTATCCAAGTTGCATGTCCGAATGCCATTCTAGTAACCGGAGGGATTGCCTTAAGAAGCAAACACAAGTAAAATAAAGATTCCCATATAAAAGGCTTGACATGATAACAAGGCAGTCGTTGCAAGAATTTATTACATATTACAAAAACTAGAGCCATACAAAACCGAAATGCAAGATAACGAAATGAACTGCAATAGCAAATTTAAATTTTTAAAAATGGAACTCCAGCAAATATAACAATCAAAACTACACTTCTTTCACCTAAACTAACCTTTAACAGGGGCATATGTACATCTGCCAATGTCTTGTTTGGAGTAATTAGTGCAGTCTCTAGCTCCTCAGCTGAAAATTCCGCCTTAATGTTCAACAAAGCTCTAAAAACCTATACGTAAAAAATCCCACATGCAAAAAAATACGTATAGTTAAGAGTATTGAATGCAAAAGACTGAAGTTCTGAGAACAAGCAATACATACATTGAAGAAATTGAGAATAGAAGCCAATTGCCACATTGACCGAATTCTCCAGCGTGGTAACTGTGAGGCTTCAGGTTCACCAACTAATGGTGTGATAATTTTGCTACGTTGTAATCGAAGCAATGGATTCGAGCAACTTGCTTCGCTGTTTTCACCACTCACTTCATATTCTTCCTCTTGAAACTCTTCATTTACGTCCAATTCAAACTCATCCTTCAGTAGTCTCGCAGTTAGCCTTTCCCTTCTCTTGGCCTTCTTTTTTCTCTTCTCAGCTTCAGAAACAGCAGCCTCAGCATCAACAGCAGCCTGCATTCTCGCTACAGCCCGTTTTGTGCACGCCCTGGACGGCCTGTCTCTCCGAAGTACTACAGTACTACGAGTAATTGTATTAGCACCTTCTCCTTCACCAATGGGGAAACTCGCGATATGGGCTTCTTCTTCTTCATCCTCAGGGCTCTTAGAAGTGTTGTGATTAAGAGAATGGGTCTGCTCTAACATAATGGCGGGATCAGTTGGCCGAGGGTTTAAAGAAGAGTCACATCGGAGATCAAGAGCTTGCATCGAATCACCCCACCGGCAAATAATCAAATTTGTTGCTTCCAAATCAAATGGGCAAACAAGTTGGGACTTTTCCGACAACAGCACAACAAATATTCAGTATTCACAAAGATTAAACAAATTATTGTGAAGAAGAAACCACGTAAACGTATAGCAAATGGGTTTTGAACGATCGGTTCGCGGCGACTACTTCAAATCAGACGCTTTCGTCCAATTAAGAAAGTTGAAAATGACAAACAAGAAGTGGGAAATCGAAGGAAAATTAGGTGTCAGAGTACGCTACAAGAAAACAAGAATTAACGTTAAACTAGAGGTTTGAACTTTGAAGGACTACTGTAAAATTTGGGGGTAAAATGACGCGGTTGGTCTCGTCGTGTCGTCTTCGATTCGATGAAGAAAAAAAACAAATTCCTTCCGTAGTTTAAAATCAAAATTCAAACTTGACCTGAACTGAAAAGGCAAAGCCTTCTTAACGACGTCGTTGCGTCCCTTTCTCTCGATAGCACTTTGTCTTTAATTTCTTTAATGAATTATTTTATTATTCAATAAAGTCAATTGTGTATTTTTATGAGAAATTATATTTTCAATTCCTAAATTTTAGTACTTTTGATAAATTTAATTTTTATATTTAGTAACGGTATATTAAATCTCAAAAATTTAAGATTTTGATAAAATTAATCTTTCAAATTTGTAACATTTAACAAATTATATAAAAAAAATTAGCAAAAACACTCCCCAAAATTTATTGCTATAAATAAAATTATTGAAAACCAATTACGACATACAAAATAAATTTTTGGGATTGATTTTGACAAAAATCATAAAGTATAAAGATTAAGTTTTGTTATATTCATATTTGTATATCACAATTATCAGAATTATAAAATTTTTTAATTAAAATAATGAAACTATGGATACCAAATTTGTGTCTCACCTTTTTTTATGAGAAAGTGGTGTCTTTGATTTTCGTAGTTTGATGGTTGTGGTAAATTTAGTCATCGAAGTTTATATGTGGCGTTTTCAATCCCTGTACTTTACACGAATTGGCAAAATTAATCCCCGTAGTTATTGAGAAATTGGCAAAATGAGTCCTTAGAAACCCTAACGTCGTAATTTTCAGCCGTTAGCTCATATTTTCTTCTCCGTGACAGTCTCATAATTTCTTCTCTGTGACAGTCTCAAATTTTCTTCTCCTCATCTTCGTCGTTGCAACTGCTCCGCCGAAGTTACGCATATTCATCTTCGTTTCTCTTCCGTCGCCACTACTCCAATGAAGGTACGCATTCCTCATCGTTTTGTCTTCGTCTTTTCGTTTCCTTGCTAGTTTCGCTCGTGTGCAGGCCGAATCGCATAATTTGTTATTGGAATTTTTGGGGGTAGGGTTGAACAATTTGTTCTCTAAGTTCAACAAAATCCTCTCAAAATCACGAAATTCTATCACAAATGAATTTCAGCAAAATCTCTTCGATAAGCTACCAACGACGTCAGAGATCAAATTTGTCAAAGTTATAAAACTACGAGGATCAAATGTACGATTACCAAAGTTGAAGGACTGTATTTGCACAAATTACAAACTTCGATGATCAAATTTGTTACATACATATAAATTATATGACATAATGACTAAAGTAGGAGGACCAAAATTACTAAAATATAAAACTAAAAGGACCAAATTTGCACATCAACCTTTTTTTATAAATGTCTTCTAAAAATTTTAACGTAAAATTATTACATTAAATTAGTTATATAAAACATATTACATTTTTATGATGTTTAAAAGCTAATCTTAAAAGACCAATATCCGGTACCAGCTATTTAAGGGCCGTTGAGGCCCATATATGTTACAACGACGAGTGAGGCCCAATATAATAATGGTCGCTGTTGTTTTGCTGCCGGCCGGCACGATTCGTCGACGCCGTGTAGAGGTCCCGGGTTGATCGTGTGATTTGCTAGAGTTCTCTTATAGAAACACACTCTTCAAAAATCGTCGGTATGATGAAGGTATTATATTTTTCAGTGATTTCAGTGATTGAGAGCTTGTTTTTTGGAATTACGAAGTGAAAATGAAATCGATAAGTTTATCAAAACAAACGAAGAACATTTATAACGGTTCCTCTTCAAATTGATCAGATTGTACTGTATCGGAACCCTAATTGGAAAAATTGTGCCATTTTTGGAATGTGCAAATAAAGAAAACAAAACAGAATTCATCACCTCCAGTAAGATGAATTGATCAATTAACACTTGTGAGGCTAAAGCACGCTGCTGCACTTTTGAGTTCATTTTCACCAAATTGTTCCACAAGCTGTCTTGAATCTCCCATTGGAGAATCCAAGCTGCAAATTTTTTCAATCAAATAAGATTAGTAAAATGGAGAAGAATAGAGTAATGGTATAGATAAATACCTGGACTCATATGCCTCCTTATAGCCAATATAAGATTGTGTATCATCAATATGATCGAATATATTGAAATCTTGCTGCAAACAAATACTCTGTGGGATAATATTATTTGTCTGAGAGTTTTGTGGATTATTTTCATTGCTGCTAGAACATGTTTGCTGACAAAATATGTTATTATTCTCCTCAATGTCCAGATAATCCAAGCATTGATCTGCATTTCCACTGTTTGAATAAGATATTAGAATTGAATTGTTATTATTATTCTTCCGGGACGGGGAAATCCCAAGTTGTAGCTTCGATAGATAGTGATCCGGAGCATCGATTTGTGACAATTCATGATGTTGATAATAAGAAAGGTGATGAATAATACTCTGAAGCTCTTTCTCTGCAACTTGAATATGATACATTAGCTTTTGAATCTCGACAAGGCAGCCGTGAACGGGATATTTCTCACGCATGTAAGCATGAAACTTGATAGATTTTATAGCAAATGGTTTTTTATCAGGGCTTAGCTCTTTGAGTAAGTTTTGAATGTTTTTTACACCGAATAGACGATGAACGTTTAGGAACATCTTTGGATCATCTGCAGGAAAAAACGGTGCAAGAAGGCACTCGGGTGTGCATCTTCTTCGTTGGTATTTACACGCAGCGCAGGCTTGGCCAGTGCCACTCTTGATTGTCATGATGAGACCATGAGACAAAGGATGTTGATAATGTTTTTGTTGTAGGAAGAAGAAAGAAAAGGGATTAGAGTGAGAGGACTGAGTAAAAATTGAGAAGAGTGGCCCTGAATTAATGGTAAATGTTAAGACAAGTGTTTGTTTTCTTGTTTTTTTTGTCCTAATTTTAAGGTCTGTCTCTCATTTGCTTCACTCTTATCACTTGTTCAACTAACAACTAAAATGAGTATGGCACTCTGTCTCCAAATTTTTGTAGTTTATGTAAATTCGATCCACATAGTTTGTAATGACATATTTAGTCGCAAATTTGGTCCTATAAATATACAAAATTTGACAAATCAGATTTTTAAATTGACAAAACTGACTCAGAGTGTTCTATGAAGCTACAACTTTCCTAGTTGCCGCATCACTCAGTTTCACCAGGTCGATCCCGAAATTTGATTTTGTTCGATAATTTCAATTATCAAAATTTAAAAATGTACATACTAAACTTTCGAGATTTGTTTTGCCAATAATTATAAACTATGAAGATTGTTATTATCATCTTTATATTTTAGAAATCAAAATTACCACAATCATAAACTTTTTGAGATTGAAATTGGATGATATTTGTCTACGGCCCCCCAACTTATAGGCCGTGTAAAGGGCATGCCTCTAATTTACGAAATTGCAAATATAATACAATTTTTGAACAAAAATATGCATTTCTATCACTTCAACTTTAATTAAATGCACATATGACACCTCAAGTTTCCAATGTCGTTTATAATTAACACTTTAATGAATTCGCTAATATTTAATATTTTATACGCAATTCTCGAATATCATAGGTCAATTTTGTATAATTTTTCAAACGAGTCTTATTTACGTACATTGTGAGGGGTTTTCAAACGGGTTTCAACTTATAGAAAACCGAGTGTTATAATGTCAGGGGTAAAAACAAACGATATTGATAATTTTTAGTGTCATTCTTGCAATTTCGTAGTTGGAGAGCATGTACTTTACACAGCTTGTAAGATGAGAAATTAATTATGCAATTTTCTCATTATCAAAATCATGAAATTATGGGCATCAAATTTACATCACGCTCCAACTAAAATTCTTTTTTTAGCCGAACCCACATCGTACTCCCCAACATGTGAAGCTTTGAAGCTTCTGGAAGCTAAACCTCCAGCTTCTAAAGAGGCCTGAAGCGGGAGCGGCGGAGCGAAACGGTTCTGTAGCGTTTGGATTTTAAATTTTTTTTTTAATTAATATATTCATAATATTTGGAAATTTTTTCTAAAATATATAGTATATTACATCAAATATTAATTAATACCACTATCATCATTAGATATCATTTTTTATCACATTTATTTAGACACCACTTAATTTTTGTCATATATTATAATCTCAAACATCTTTATTTAACTCTTATAAGTGAATTTTTAATAGAATTTCAAACCAATAAACATAAGGGACATTTTAAATTTATGGTGATGTAAATACTAATTTTATCTCATTAATTACACTCAGTATAATATACACATAGTGATAAATTTATAATATAAACACAATAGATGTGATAATGTTTTTACCAACATGAATAATAAAAATGTAATTTATTACAAACATATCAACACTAAACACATTTATTTTTATCTTGGTTAACGTTTGAAATTTTATGTATTTAATTATTATTATTAAAATATTTATTTGGATGATACAAGTGATAATTAATTAAAGCATAAAAGGATGAACTAATGAGTATTTTTATTAGTGCTTTTATTGTAGATTCTTTTTTTTGAGGCATTTATTGTAGATTCTAAATATATATAAAGTAGCAATATTTAGGTAAAATAATATTTTTTTAATGAAAATTATGTCTTTATTTAGTTGACATTTATTAGATTTAAATATTATAATTTATATTATTTATTTTTATTATAAATGTTTCGAAGCCGCTTCGTAAAATCGATTTTTTTAAGTTTGTCGATTCGCCGTTTCTGTTTTCCCGCTTCAGAGTTCCTAAACATCAGAGTCCCCAACAACTCAAAAAATAATTAACAATCATAATAATACGAAAACTACGATTTTACAAAGTTTACATTGCCAAAGAAAAACATAAGGGGAAATACAAAATCACACATAATAAATATAAACTACTTACTACTCATGGCAAAGAGTAAAAGCCATTTCCATTTGGCATCATAAACTCATCTTCTCTATTTGGTATCAAATTCGGGTACTCGGGTTCGATAAACGAGCAACCAGCACACATTAAACCTTCTTCATCGAAAATATCATCAACTGGTTTTCGCAACGAATCATTTCCACGTCGTAGAATCTCAAACTTGAGTTTCTCATGTTCATTCACCAAATTTTCATACTCGGTCTTCAAAGTTTCATAGTTTTTGTTCAGTTTTTCGAAATCGGTTTCGAGCTGCCTTGTTTTCCAACGAGCACGACGATTCTGGAACCATATAGTTATCTGTCTAGGTTGCAATCCGAGCTCTTTAGCGATCTTGATCTTACGATCTGGTTCAAGTTTATTATCGAATACGAAACATTTCTCAAGAAATTGAACTTGATTCATTGAAATACGTCTTTTTTTCTCGGGTTGATTGAAGATTTCGTCAAATGAATCTTCACAATTTTCTTCATGATCAAAAGGGTAACTAGAACTGTTCCTTGAAGTTGATATTCTTCCTCCAAAGTTGAGAATCGCACTTGATCCTAAAATCCCAATAACAATACAATAAAGATCAATAACTTCGACTCAGAAAAAACATTTATGATATTTAAGATCTCCAAAGTTTGTATGATTTAACGAGTTTTATCCTCAAAGTTTCTTCATTTTTGCAAATCGAATACTTAAAGTTTTATGAAAACACAATTTTCGATCAACAATTTCAACTAAAAAAAGTCGGATGCCATTGAAGATCGACAAAACTTGTTGTATAATTTAACAAATTTAATCATTAAAGTTTCTTAATTTTGACAAATGAAATTCTCCAGATTTGTTTAAAGACAACAATTTCCACTCAAAATAGGATGGAGACATTTAATGTCCTTGATGTTGTATAATTATTTAAATATTGATAAATACAATTGATATTTAAGGTTTAATATAATTTGACAAAAATGAATTTCAAAATTTCTTAATTTTGATAAATATAATCCATAAAATTTTCGAAAAGTTATAAGCACTCCCCAAACCTTATATTTTTAAAATTTTGATAAACATAATCCTTGTCGTACTTGACCTAACTTGTCAAATTTGAAAAAACTTCGTGATCATTTTTATCTATGATTTTTAAATCGGTTTGATAGATCAAATTTTCTTATTCAATATTTACCAAACAAATAATGAATTATAAATATTTTATATTTAAATCAAATCGAAAAATCTTCTAAAGACTATAAACGTTATAAAACATAGGTTTTTACCAAATAGATCAAAATATAGAGATTTTAAACTAAATTTAATCAAATAACAAAAATATTAGAGACCCAATTTTGTCTTCAAAAAAGCCATAAAGCATAATCATAAAGAGCTAGAAAAAAGTAGAACCCAGCGGGTGATTTGGGGAAGAAATCCCGCGATTTGTCGATCGATTAACACCCCCAATCTGATTCTCCATATCAATAGATGCACTAAACCTTGATTTCACGACCAAAAAACCTCCATTTTTTCTAAATTAAAACTGTTTCTTCTGCTGATTTTTTTTTCTAGGGTTTTCGCCGACGATTGGGAAAAATCTCAGAATCTTCAGATAGACGAAGTACAAAGCTTATGTCGAAAAAAACTGGTAACGATGATTTCATTCATATCAAAATTATGTGAACAACGGCTCCTTCTCGCCCCCATCTCGTCAAAACACAGTAACAATTACAAAAATCATGGAGAGGAAAAAAAGGGAAAAAAGATAGCTTTTTTCAAGAACAAGAATAAGAACAAAGCCGGGGTTGTAAGTAAATAAAGGAAATGAATTCAGGTGAAGTCAAATATAAAATCGAATAGGCGGTTACTGAGGGGATAAGGGATCGTAGACTGTAGTGGGGTCCACACTACGCCCTATGGTCCGAATCTGGACAAGGGTATTTTTATATAACTCCGAATATATATTTTTTATTTGAAAATTTAAAAAAAAATGATTTATTGTTTAGGTCAAACTCCCCATAATTTTATTGCTACTTTCCACGATTAGTTCGAATTCATGTAATATAACAAAAAAAAATTTTAAAATATAGAAAAAAATATTTTTTAATTAATTTGTATGAAATTTTATACATTCATCGTAATCAAAATGATTTTAAATATTATTGGATTATTTAGTAAATTATAAAAAATAATATATTTATATTATTTTAATCAACGCATCCTAATCGGATTCGTAAAAAATTAACGAATTCCGCACCCTCGAACCCCGAATCTCACATATCGCACATTTGTTGGTGCAACATATTTTTATTGTAAGATTTGGTCAGCCAACTTAGTCCAATTTTATTGTACTATATTGTGAGTTATCGTAGTATAAATAATCGTGATTTCAAAAAAAAATATTTTGGAAATAATCGTGATCATGATTTCATGAAATAACATTTTTGTCATTACTTTTAATTAATTGTGAATTACTCATAAATTATGTTTCATTATTTATTTATGATAAACTCGTTATCATTGAATTTGAATACTTAAGGGTACAAATTGAATTTGAAAATATGCATTTTTTTGGCACTTGATGGATACATATGGTTAGAAGGTCGATGTTTTTTGCGTTCTAATAAACACGATTTGGATTAATGTTTGGTTTGACCACATCATTATGGTTCCAAATATATCAATGTTTTTATAATGGTCTGTATATCGCACTGCATGGTTTTAAAAAACCGGTTGGACCAGATGGTTCGATCGGGAATCGTTCATTATCCCGATCCGATTCAAATTGGTTGGCCTATTATTTTTAAAACCGGTTTTGGAGCCAATAAATCCGGTTGAACCGGTTTATTTCACTCAAAACCGGTTAAAAAACAGGTTTTCATAATTTATATTTAAAACTTTTTAATTTTTTATTAAATATATATCAAAACTTTTTATATTACCTAATTACATTTTTTTAAAATTTATTTAGAATTCTTTGTAAAAAAATATATTTCTCTTGTTCATTAACATTATTATTTATTTTTCTATTAAACCAGTTCAAATCGATCCGACCAGTAAAAAACATTTTCGATCCAACGATTCGATCGGCTTTTAAAACCATGTCGTACTGTACCAAAATTTATTTTTTGAAACAAAAAAAAAATTTTAATATTATTTTTTATTATTTTCGGGTTGAATAAGAAAAATGTACATATGAATATTCTAAAATAGAGTTAGTTAATTTAAGCGAAATTTACAGAGTCACCGAATCATTATGAAATAAGTAGTTATTAATTTAATTTCTTTTTAAAAAAAAATATAAATATAAATAAATAAATCAAACCAAAACCACTCATCACATCCCTTCAATTAGTCATATTTTATTTATTAGATACTAATATACCCTGTATAAAAAAATAGAATAATCATATTTTATTTATTAGAAGTAAATGTAAATTAGTCATTTCTCAAATGATCATGAGCACAATTGATTTTCACAATGATGGCAAAATTGTGATATTTAGTGATAAAATATTTAGTTAAAAAATCAAATTTGGAAATGTCAATCTTTATTTTAATTTGAGTAATAAATAAAGGTATAATATCATCAATTAAAATATGATAAAAAATTAATAAAAATATTAAATACTTAGATAAACTCTAAATGCAAAAAATGTTGTATTAATTAAATGAATAAGCACATGGTTAATGCATAATACCATCATAAAAGATGTATTGTCTCTATCAAAAATCAACAATAAAATCTAAAGGTTTGAATTTGGTACATAAAACAAAAGTGGTTCAAGTTGATGAATAATTACAATTAACTTTAATTATATAGGTGTTTAATGTTAGAGTAGAGTGGCCCAAATCATCACATTATTTAATAATATTTTTTAACATCATGGTGCATGAAAAGTTACTTTCCTTGCAATAAATAGTTTTGATTACGTTTTCCCATTATGTCACAAATTTAAAAGCAATTTATTACCCGAAATTTACGGTACGAGTTTTTTGCGGGTTCAGTTGGATTTTATTTTTAAAAATAAAATATAAATATTTATAATTTAATTTATTTTAATATTTCGGTACAGATCTAGTACATTTCTTATATACCCGATACAAATCCGATATATCGATCCAATGAACTTGTCCGATATACCGATCGGTACCGGTATTTAAAACATTGTTTAAAGTACTCAAAAAAAATTATATAAATATTTCTCACTTTAAAGTTGTGTAAATTATATCTCTCAAAACTTACCAAATTATATGAATCACACCTTCATATGTCGAGAAAATTCACCTAGTTAGAAGAATTTCTTTTATACGAGGCATGATGAATTAATGCAATTAGAATAAAACATAAATCAAGAAAATAAGAGACATAAGATTTAGTGTAAAAATCCAGAACCGGCAAAAACTATGTAACACTTAAACTTCATTCATGAATTCATTATCACAAGAAAAACAAGTATGCTTAAGATATTCCCCGCTCATATTAATTACAATTGTGTTTATTACTCACTATTTATTGAGTGCATACTAGGATATAATCTATGAAATATTCTATGGAGCATTCTATAATATTCTATTTCTATATCTATCTAACTAGTAAGATGTATATTCATATATGTATCCAACAAGATATGTCTATCAATGTCCAATCTCCTGCTATAAATATCTTATCACAATCAACTCAATTGGTTCTATGGGACCTCTCAAGCTGATCGACACTGATATTGTCTGGGGTTAGTTAGGTAATTATGATACCCATAGGCTCGTCTGACGTGACTAAAAGGTATCTTCGGTTTTTTATTACGTTTATTGAGCAATGTGATATCGGGGGTAGTCTCGTAATTTGGTCATGTCAGGCCACGTATGAGGATTCTGATGGTGTTTGGAGCAGTTTTGGATGATTTCTGTCTGAAATGATGCCAATGATATTTTCGTAATTTGGACACCCCCGGGTCCGATCGGTACGATCACTATGGTATTTTCGGTATTCTGAGGTGATTTGTGGTTGAAATGGCGACGGATGTATTTTCGTAATTTGGACGCACCGGGTCCGATGCGTACGCCCACTACGGTATTTTCTGTAATGTGAGGTATTCTTACTTGTTTTGGGCATCCGGAGGCCGCATGGAAAGTTTCCGGAGGAGTCACGAGTATTATTGCATAATTCCGAGTTGGAGTGTCGCTAGGGGTATTTTTGTAATTTGGTGTCCAGAAGATGTTATGGCAAATATTATGTGATAGTTTGGATATCTGATGAGTATTGTTGAGATAGATCTCCGCTGAGTGTATTTTGGCTTATTTTCGCAAGTTACGAGCCGATCGAGAGGCATTGCGAGTAATCGGAGACATTACGATAGATATCTGGTTGAAACCGGGTGTTTTTGTGCAAATTGGGCCAAATCGAGCCAGACTGGATAAGATTGTGCTTTTAACCCATAGGTGAGTTACTGGCTTGAATTCTCTATAAATACAAGTCCATGATCACTTGAAAAGGGATCGGAATGGGAGATGAATTAAGAAAAAACTCGAAGTTGGAATTCCTGAAATCAGGCAAGTCCTAAAATCCGTGATGAACAGTAACTCCGGCAGTTAATAGTGAAATTCGCGATGAATAATAAATTCGCGATAAAACAGTACTCCGGCGTGAATAGTAATCCACGATAAAATACTAACTCAGGGATGAATAGTGAAATCCGCGATGAATAGTAAATTAGCGATAAAACAGTAACTCCGGCGGTGAATAGTAAAACCGCGATAAAAAGTAATTCCGGGATGAATAGTGAAATCCGCGATGAATAGTAATTCGCGACAAATAGTAACTCCGGCAGTGAATAGTAAATCCGCGATAAAAAGTAGCTCCGAGATAAATAGTGAAATATGCGATGAATAGTAAATTCGCGATAAAAACAGTAACTCCGGTGTGAATATTAAATTCGCGATAAAATAGTAACTCCGGGATGAATAGTGAAATCCTCGATGAATAGTAAATCTGCGATAAAACAGTAACTCCGTTGGTGAATAGTGAAATCCGCGATGAATAGTAAATTCGCGATAAAACAGTACTCCGGGATGAATAGTGAAATCCGCGAGGAATAGTAATCCACGATAAAACAGTAGCTCCGGCAGTGAATAGTAAATCTGCGATAAAATAGTGACTCCGGGATGAATAGTGAACTCCGAAAATGAATAGTGAATTCCAGCAGTAAATAGTAAACAACGATAAAATAGTAACTCCGGGATGAATAGTGAATCTGCGATGAATAGTCTCCGGCAATAAATAGCAACTCCGACGATGAATAATAACTCCGACAGAATAGTGCCTCCATCATGAACAGTAAAATTTGCAATGAATAATGATTCAAAAATTTCATCTCGATTGTTATTATCGAGCTCATTTCTTCCCCAAATCGAATCTATATCGTTTATTTGATTGAATAGACCATATTTTGTAATGTTGTACTTTATTATAGTGAAACACCCATGTAGAGTTTCGCTCTCCCGAGGACGTAGGCTCACACATTGTTGGCACAACATCGTAATTCTTTGTGTCTTAACAACATCAAAAAAAAAATTTGAATTGACTGATCAAAAATACCAAAAATATTTTAAGACTAGATCAGTTTGGCGCCGTCCGTGGGGACTCGAGACTTAGTTCCATTGAGAGCTCTTGTGCTGAGCTTGGATTTTGTTATTTATTATGATTATTTGGGATTTTTTATATGAGAACAATATAGATGAAGATATTGTGACGGAGTATACCCTCATTCGATAGAAATCGATAGTTATATTACTTGCGACTCAATCAGTGCCACCGGAAGAGTTCGCGGTAGTGTAAACGCATTGCTTCGGTGTGTGCCATGATATATATCCAAAGTGGGATTTCATTAGCAGTGATTTCAACTATTGCGGAACAGAGTTGGATAATGTGTGAGGTAGAGTTTTATAAGAAAGAATGAGATTAGAGAGAGCATATGAAGAGTTGGTTGTTGGTTGATATCTTGAGTAAATAAGGATTTATGTGTGAAACAAGTTTTTCCGAGGTTAATGTGATGAAAGTCAAAAGAGTATTAGATAAACGGTATGTTTTCGCTTGATAATTAGAGGCGCGAACGATATCTTAAGTAAATATTGTATAAGAGTTTGATGATTAAAACGTGGTGGACTCAACCAAAAGCTCGAACCTCATTCATCATATGAGGGGTTGAGTCTAAGTTTTGAAGGATTGTTGGTAACGAGGAGCAGAATGATACTTGAATGAGTATACTAGGAGTCAATCTAGGCATTGGTTATGAAAGAAGACAGGTATATGGTTAACATACCGGCATATCCATCTCAGCTCTGCTAATGACGGTGATTATGGTTTGTAAGAGAACGTATAATTAAGCTCTTCAATAGAAGAAGAAAAACCATGGCATCGATGGAAGTTCTGCAAAGTCAATTGTGGGCGAAGGATCTCCCACAGTATTAGGGTTTCGGCAGCTTCTTTGAATGAGACTATCTTCCGGTTATTCAACCTTTTGGCGAGGTTTTCTATCATTTCATATCGGATTCATGCATCAATTTTATTCGGCATGTGTGCTTTTCAATGTATCGGTGGAATCAACTACATCTTTAATCACTTTGCGGAATGATCCTAAGGAGACATTGTTGGGTGTTGTAACCCGATTTGAGGAGCAATGCAGAAGCGTCCCTCGAATTATTGTTAGTAAGAAAGTCGGAGTATTTCAGCTTATTTTGGCTGGCCACCCTCTACGCAATTCTTAAATAAGGATCGTCGGAAGAAATGTAAGAGATTGCCCTAAGATGTACCTAGTATATTGCTGAAGATGAAGTAGTATGTGGTAATGAAGCCATGGAAAACTGAGATGCGGACTTTTTCGGCACTCAATTACAAGCATATTCTCACCATGATAACAATTGAAAGGAGGATTCCTTATATATCTCCCTCCATTATAAGTACTGACACTGTTGACTTACGAATCCCAAGTATTTTGTCATCTTCCATTATCGTTTCAAACAAGTTACTAATGCCCGGATAAGTTACTGATTGTCCGATGTTAAGAGGTTATTGAAGCTTGGCTATTTTGATGAGCTAATTACTACAGTGGAAGGAACGCCCGAGACTGAGGCTGGGAAGGTAATTAGATTATTCAACCCGAGAACCCAGTGACTCTCCCTAAGACTAATTTACAATGACATGAGGCAAGACGTAATTACTATGGAGGAACTTACTCAGTATGTACACATTTTATTCGAAATCATAGAACGTGTGAGAGATCGAAATTAATAATGTGGGTTATCCAATTTTGAGTTATTAAGAGAGTTTTCTAATTATCGATTAGAAGATTTCGAGATAGTGAAATATTTATATATATTTACGGACATCCTTCATGAAGTTATGTAGCTTTCATATATATTCCATACGTTATATCGATGACTTTGATGCATTAAGGTTAAGCCTCAGAGGCTAAGGAAGTTTTTGGCAACTCGACGAATTAATTATTAGTACATAGATCATACATGTCCTACAATATAGAAGTGAATATCTTAATATTCGGATTGAGAAGTTGAAGAGTATGCCTTTTAGAAGTATACCACATCGAGAAATCATTATGGCAAAAGACGAAGCTAGTGTGTAGAAGAAGAAGCATTCGTGACTGAGCGAGTAATTATCGTGGTATAGGGAGAAACTACAAATATGGATGGTGAAGAAATGGTGAAAACGACAACATAATTGTCATCGAATTACCGTGGAACGCGTGAAGTTCCCCAAAATAACAAAATGAAATTCTGATGTGAAGTCTATCATTGAAAGAAGGTCTCGTCTCCTCATAATTTGAACGTATACTTGTATCTCGACATTCTTATTCAATAATCAAGACCTCCTAAATGGTTATATGAACTATCCAGATCTCTTACTCATCTTTCAATAGATTTGAGGATGATTGTGGAGTTGTGAGATCACCTTGGTTTTCATTGGTTATTAATTATTTTTCTAAAATTGAATAGGGTTTCATCAATTAGTATTCCATGTTTGGATCATGTGGGTCTGCGTTAATGAAAGTTCTCGAAGAGTTGCGAAACACTGAGAATTATAGTTAAAGATTTGGAATTAATGAGAATTATTAAACTTGAATAGTTGAAATCATACATCTACTCTATAATCGAGTTATTGATAACACAGAGCCTATCTCGAAGATGACATCTAATAGTATTTCTTAGCCATCGGAAATGGTATTCGTTTGGAATATTTTGAATCAATCATGAATTATTCATCTATTTGATTTACTTCACTATCCAGAATGGTTTTCGTTTGGAACGGTATTCATCTGGACGTTGTTATTAGCGGTCATATCATCGTGTCTTCCAATGGTGATTTTCCGATCTTTTCAAATGCCTCTACGAGGTTATTAGTGTTTATACTTGAGTTATTTAATGAGATAAGAGAATTATGGTTGTTGGGCATTCAGAAGTATCAATCACTATCAAACTATGCCTATTGAAGTTCAATTGTCGATAACGAAAGAGACGTCAAATTGGTGTTATTTTATGGATCACCTGAAATGGTATTCGTCCGAAAATATATGGTTATTGAACATGCTTTCTTAATTCATCAGTGACTTTATCGAGCTGACGAATATCTTGACTATATATGCTTTCTATCAGATGTCTTGGTGTAGAACTAGTTAGTCTAGTTATACAACAGTTATGTTGCTTGCGAACGATCTATGATTCTTCCAGTCACATTGGGATATCTGGAAATATTGAGTACTTTATCAATGGAACTCGTAGTGGTTGATCTTCCTATCCTCGCTTATAATGTTGCTCTTGGAAAAGGTTCCTTCAATGTATTCGGAGCCATCGTATCGCTAACCCATTTGATTATGAAGTTTCCTACCTCTCGAAAAAAAAAAAAGGCAAATTTGGTGTTGCTATGTTCTTTTCATAATATCGTGTGTCGAAGCGATACTAAGGTCTCTAGTACCAAGAAAGATGCTTATATGGTGAGATTCTAATCAGAAAGAACAACTTTATTAAGATGATGCGTTTTTGCTCTATAAGGATAAGGAGAATGATATAAAGATGGAACCTATGGTGTTAAGGTAGTTTTAAAGAATGAAATGGAATTACTTAAAGAACCGAAAATTCTCGCTTGAAAAGGAAAGACAATTGATGAATATGTGGAAAGTTCATTGCAAGCAGGACTCGTCGAGCATGTGAGATACACATATATAGTCACAGACCTATCGGTGGTCTCAATGTTGAACAATAGCTGCAGAGTTTGAATTGATTTCACATAATTGAGTGAAGCATGGTTGGAGGACATATATTTACCGCCGCCACTGACATATTGTTTAAGTTTGTCGGTATAAGGTTTCCCAATTATGCATTTTGGTTTGTTTGAAGAAAGCAGGTGCAACGTACCAACATTCGATTAAGTCAATATTTAAAGATATGCTAGGGTGAATGTGTGGAATTCAATATTGATGTCATATAGATAAAACCGGTATGGAACTAATATGACCAATATTTTAGAGAATGATTCAGTATATTGAATATCTATTCAATGAAGTGGAACCCTCCTAGAGGTGCGTTCTATGTGAAAGCAGAAAATTTCCTTGGTCGTATGACGTTTGATGAACAAAAGTTGATAAGTTATCAATCAAGGAAAATTAGATATTCCTTCTAGCACTGCGAGTAGGTAAACTTTTCAGAATTGAATGAATAGAGTCGATTGGTTCTTGAAAGTTTGAAGCATTATATGAGAAAATATTTGTTTATGTCTCCAATTTCCCCTTGAACCTTGGGTTTCATATCTTGCGCATTTAAAGAAGCCGTAAATGATGCCTTAGTTGGGTGCAATGACGAGAAACATTGGTCAATAATCATGTTAGTAGAAAAATACCAAAGGTCGAATTTTGATGAACCGACATTAATCCTATTCAGAGAGGAGATTTAAAATCTTATGAAAGCAAGTCTCATGAATGTGATTGTATATGCGAAAATATATATATTGACAAGAATAGATCGAGCGATTATTTTTCTTTCAAGGAAACGTTGAAGAGAATAGTTATGTGATGTTGTCACGATTACAGTATCATCTCTTGGTAATATACATGTTTCGATGACCGGGAAAGCAAAGACCTCTACTATTTAACCTAGTAGCGGGATTCCACATGATAAAACGAGTATGCTTANTCCATAAAGATGATGAAGGCAACCACCAAAGATATTGCATTCGGGTTGAGTTGGAAAAGATGGACGTTTAAAGCAGTCAAGAGAGCGGAGATGAAAGGGTGAAGCGGAAAACGGAGACCGCTCTCTAGGTATTCGAAGCAGATCGTATGGGTGCCAACCGGCGGACGCAGGATCCGATCAGAAGGACCCGGCTTGTATATAACACAATCGGAAGGGAGGTGGTAATCCTCTACCAGAGATTTCCACTTCCGAGGATGCATGGTAAAGGGCCGATCGAAAGATTTGAGGGCACAGACAGCAGGACTCCGAGGACCGATCGTATTCTCGAGATGTGTGAGTCGATCAAAAAAATAAGGATAAGGGTTCGTAATCGGTGAACGGAAAGCACAAAGACTCGAATTGGAACTCCCCGAGTTGGATGAGGAGTCCGAGGAATGAGAGGACGAGGCATCGGAGTTCGAGGAACGAGCGGAGTCGGAAGACATGATGTGAGATTCTCGGGATTAAGGTTTTTCAAATTTTTTAAATTTTTTCCTTATTTTATTAAGTGTCTCGCGAGAACTCGTTCGAGATGTCGCGACTCACTGTGCAATGAGAGCTGTCGCGAGAAATCGTTCGTTATGTCGCGGTCACTGTACTCTGAGAGTAGTCGCGTAATGTCGCGGTTACTGTGCTGTGAGGGTTGTCACGAGAAGAGTTTGTGTTGCCGCGGATAAGTACTGTAATAGGGAGGATCTGGTATTTATAGGGCCGGATCCCCGCGTCGGGAAAAAATCCCGAGATTTTGGCCCGAGCTCAGAATCTGATGTTCTTAGTGTCAAAACGATCGCGTCTGCGAGGGGTTTTCAACCCTACTATCCGTTTTTCCGAAAAAATTCCCGAGCAAGTATCGACTTTCGGGACGAGCCGTTAGTATGTGGTTTACGACTCAGACTCTGAATCTGAAAACCAGGGGACTATTGATATTACCCGGGTATATTCTCTTGTACTTATCCATACCCGGGGACTCGTCCGATGCAGTTATTGGTATTTTCAGTATTTTCGGTATTTTTATCGGATGACATTCTCAAGTGGTATTCTCACAATTCTGGCCCGCTAGGCCACGTATAAAGTCTCTGTAAGCATTTTGAGATGTTTTGGGTCATTTCGGCCCCGGACGGGGCCAGGGGTGTTTTCGTAATTTCCCACCCGGGAGCGCACCGGTCAGTTGCAATGATGTTATGTGGCCGCGTATTCGCCATCTGGAAGCAGTGGATTATTTTACGGGGTCCTCCGGTATTTTCTCATCGACATTCCCGCCTAATTCTGGATCGAGACGCATTTCCGAAGTTCTATTGCGGAATGGTATTTGTTATAATTTAATTGGATATTATTTAAGGTGTCTTGGGCTTAATCTAATGAAATTGGGCTCTTGGGCCTAAACTTGTGTTTTGGGCTACATTTCTCTATAAATAGGGGTCCTAAGGCATTGAGAAGGGATTCGGATCCTTTTCGCATCTCCCAAGGCAAGATTTTCGCCCGAAATCGCGAGACTTCGTTTTTTCAGCTACTGTTCGAGACAACTCGCACGAGTTCGCGTGACCACCCTCATCTGGTTACTATTCGCGAGAACTCGTACCAGTTCGCGTGACGACCCTCATCTGGGTCACTATTCGCGACAACTCGCACGAGTTCGCGCGGCCACCCTCATCGTACAGTGCCGGCTGCGCTCATCGTACAGTGTTCTCTGCGCTCATCATACAGTGCCGGCTGCGCTCATCGTACAGTGACGGTTGCGCTGCTAGTACAGTATTTTCTGCAAGTTGTCAACCACAACTCGTTGCTGCCAGTTTTCCGAGCCCGATTGATTGTTTTCGATCATTTCACGAGCCGTTTTCACCTGTATTATTGCTATCATATCATTGTAATTGTACTCGACGAATATTATTGTGAAAACCAAGGTAGAGCTTGGCTCTCCCGAGGACGTAAGCTCACACATTGTGGGCCCAACCTCGTATATCGCTCGTGTCCCCACAACAACCTAATTTAAAAATTAATTATAAATTGACTGATCTAAAAATAAATACCCAAAATATTTTTAGACTAGATCAGTTTGGCGCCATTCGTGGGGATCGAGATTTTTATCCCATTGAGAGCTTTATTGCTGAGTTCGGATTTCTGTCATCATGACTACTCGGAATTCTAATGAAGATATTTTTGACGAAGAATTTGAGGCGGATCCTATTCCTCAAATTAATGATGATTTTGCTGTGTTACCGGGGGCTCGGTCGTCAGTTCTGGAGGAGCCCCCTGCTCAAAATGTGACTATTCGGCCCTCCCGGAGCGGGTTTTCATCCGGGGGGAACCAAGTTTTTATCCTCGATCACGTGAATATCTGTCCAAATGTTATGAATTCGCGCGAGTTGGCCGAGTTGCGGTTCGTAACACCGCCCACCTACCGCCACCTACAGGCTCTAGATCTGCGGATCAGACAGAAACCGATGAGGATTTAGAAGAGCGAAGGCGTACTTTAATTGCCCAACTGGAGCAAGTTGAGGCTCAAAGGAGAGCCCGAAGGAGCAATGCCACCCCGGAACCGGTTATTAATGTGGCCTCAGAGGATGATATCGATCGTGTCCCGGAACCGCGGGCAAATGCCGCAGCGGTCGAAGAGCAAAGCAACACTTTGCAAAAGATTGGAGAATTGATTGAATCGAAATTTAAAGAGATGAGTGGGAAGCTGGAACAAAGCGAGGCTAGAATGAACCAGCTGGAGGCCAATCTGACTCATGGCCAAGAAAGGAGGCAAGTGTACGGGGAGCACACCCGGGACACTCATCAAACCTCAGCTTACGAGGGAGATTACTTTGAAAATGAGAGGGCTAATGAGCCCACCGCAAATCGAGGAAAAGCGTCACCGTCTCTAGAAGTTTTGCAAAGTCCATGGAACACTTCGAATGCCCTATCTCCTTTTTCCATGGCAATTATCGGAGCCACTCGCTCCGAATTTATTGAAATGCCTAAAGATCTCCCACAGTACCGCGGNTAGGTTTTTTCCTACATGATTCTCAGTCTGGGATCTTGGTGTTCTTTTCTTATAACTCGTAGAGTTCAGCTAGCATCTTCCAAGGAGAAGCTTCCCCAGCAATAATGAAATTACTTCAGGATAGAATCTGAATTCCCACACGGTATATATTGGAATCATGAATAGAGGAAAGATAATGATTCAGCCTCAGTCGGCATGTCCCCAACATAATATTCGATGGGCAGCAAAGTCATAATCAGCCTCTTACTAAATTTGAGTGCATAGAATTGATGAATCAAAGCGGCACGGCATAAATTCAGGGTACACTAAAATGCATCGGTACGCAAAGCAAAGAGCGATACATATAGGAACATATTATCCGAGATGAAAAGTCTTGAAATTCTCGTTTGAGCTGGGAATCTGATACCCATAATGTCTTCGAGACTCTTTTGGCCTTACTCATATTCTTCGCAAAAATGTGTACGAACGATTACTTAACTTCGTGACGAGCCGGCATAATGTGGTTTACGACTCAGAATCTGAATCTGCAAACCAGGGGACTATTGATATTGCCTGGGGTTACTTAGGTAATTATGATACCCCAAGGCTCGTCTGACGTGACTAAAAGGTATCTTCGGTTTTCTATTACATTTATTGAGCAATGTGATATCGGGGGTAGTCTCGTAATTTGGTCATGTCTGGCCCACGTATGAGGATTCTGATGGTGTTTGGAGCAGTTTTGGATGATTCCGGTCTGAAATGATGCCAAGGGTATTTTCGTAATTTGGACACCCCCGGGTCCGATCGGTATGATCACTATGGTATTTTCGGTATTTTGAGGTGATTTGTGGTTGAAATGGCGACGGATGTATTTTCGTAATTTGGACGCATCGGGTCCGATGCGTACGCCCACTACGATATTTTCTGTGATGTGAGGTATTCTTACTTGCTTTGGGCATCCGGATGCCGCATGGAAAGTTTCCGGAGGAGTCACGAGTATTATTGCATAATTCCGAGTTGGAGTGTCGCTAGGAGTATTTTCGTAATTTGGTGTCCAGAAGATGTTATGGCAAATATTATGTGATAGTTTGGATATCTGATGAGTATTGTTGAGATAGATCTCCGCTGAGTGTATTTTGTCTTATTTCCGCAAATTACGAGCCGATCGAGAGGCATTGCGAGTAATCGGAGACATTACGATAGATATCCGGTTGAAACCGGGTGTTTTTGTGCAAATTGGGCCAAATCGAGTCAGACTAGATAAGATTGTGCTTTTAACTCATATGTGAGTTACTGGCTTGAATTCTCTATAAATACTAGTTCATGATCACTTGAACACGGTTTGGAATGGGAGATGAATTAAGAAAAAACTCGAAGTTGGAATTCCTGAAATCAGCCAATTCCTAAAATCCGCGATGAACAGTAACTCCGGCGGTGAATAGTGGATCCGCGATAAAACAGTAACTCCGTGATGAATAGTGAAATCCGCGAAGAATAGTAAATTGGCGATTAAACAGTACTCCGGAGTGAATAGTAAATCCGCGATAAAATAGTAACTCCGGGATGAATTGTGAAATCTGCAATGAACAGTAACTCCGGCGGTGAATAGTGAAATCCGCGATGAAATAGTAAATCTTCGATAAAACAGTACTCCGGTGTGAATAGTAAATCCGCAATAAAATAGTAACTCCGGGATGAATAGTGAAATCCGCGATGAATAGTAAATCCCCGACAAAACAATAACTCCGGCGGTGAATAGTAAATCCGCGATAAACAGTGCTCCGTCATGAATAGTAAATCTGCGATAAAAAAGTAACTCCGGGATGAATAGTGAAATCCGCGATAAAACAGTAACTCCTGCAGTGAATAGTGAAATCCACGATGAATAGTATATTCGCGATAAAACAGTACTCCGGGATGAATAGTGAAATACGCGATGAATAGTAATCCGCGATGAAACAGTAGTTCCTGCAGTGAATAGTAAATCCGCGATAAAATAGTGACTCCGTGATGAATAGTGAACTCCGGTAGTGAATAGTAACCCGCGATAAATAGTAACTCCGGGATGAATAGTGAATCTGCTATGAATAGTACTCAAGCAATAAATAGCAACTATGGCGATGAATAATGACTCCGGCAGAACAGTGCCTCCGGTATGAACAGTAAAATCTGCAATAAATAATGATTCAACGATTTCATCCTGATCGTTATTATCGAGCTCATTTCTTCCCCCAGATCGAGTCTATATCATTTATTTGATTGAATAGACTATATTTTGTAATGTTGTACTTTATAATAGTGAAACACCCAGGTAGAGTTTCGCTCTCCCGAGGACGTAAGCTCACACATTGTGAGCCCAACATCGTAATTCTTTGTGTTTTAACAACATAAAAAAAAATTGAATTGATTGATCAAAAATACCAAAAATATTTTAAGACTAGATCAGGGGTTGATCCCCAAGTCTGTTCTTATAGACTCAATGTTAACCCATATGTGCGACCAGTTCATCAGAAGAAGAGGAAGTTTTCCCCTGAGAAAGCGAGGGCGATTGATGACGAGGTGGAAAGTTTGTTGCAGGTAGGATTCATAGAGCCTGTTAGATACGCGGATTGGGTCGCGAATCCAGTGGTGGTCCCAAAGTCGAATATTGGCTGGAGAGTTTGCATTGATTTTACTGATTTGCATAAAGCATGCCTGAAGGATCCGTATCCGCTGCCGGTCATTGACATGATGGTGGATGCGGCATGTGGCTTTGAAATCCTTAGTATGTTAGATGCTTTTAAGGGATATAATCAAATTTTTATGCATTGTGAGGACAAGTTGTTTACTTCGTTTATGACAAATAAAGATATTTTTTGCTATAGAGTTATGCCATTTGGGTTGAAAAATGATGGGGCCACCTATCAATGTTTAATAAATTCGATGTTCAAAGATATGATCGGAAAGTCTTTGGGGGTTTATATCGACGATATATTGATAAAGAGTAAACATGGAGATAACCACATCCAGTATTTGAATGATTGTATTGGGGTACTAAGAAAGTATAGGATGAAATTGAATCCGCTTAAGTGTGCGTTTTGTGTGAAAGGAGGCAAGTTCATCGGCTTTATGGTATCTGAGAGAGGAATTGAGATGAATCCTGACAAGATAACAGCTATCCAGGAAATGACCCCTCCGACGACTGTTAGGGAAGTTCAAAGGCTAACTGAGAGATTAGCCTCATTGAATCACTTTATTTCGCGATCTGCAGAGAGAAGTTTGCCATTTTTTAAGGTTTTGCGTAAGACGAATCTTTTGTATTGGGACGACGAATGTAGCAGAGCTTTTGAGAGTTTCAAAGACTATCTGAGCAAACCACCGTTTATGTCTCCTCCATCACCGGGGGAACCGTTGGGTTTATATTTGGCAGTGACAAAAGAGGCAGTGAGCGCAGCATTGGTCAGACTTAGCGATAAGGAACACATACCGATATATTATGTGAGCAGGAAATTGCAGGGAGCGGAGTCCCGGTATACAGATTTGGAAAAGTTCGTGTTAGCTCTGATAGTCGCCTCGCGGAAATTGAGGCACTATTTTCAAGGACATCATATTACAGTCTTGACAGATCAGCCTATCGGAAGTGTGTTATCAAAGATTGATGCCTCTGGCAGGCTAGCCAAGTGGAATATCGAATTGGGCCAGTATCAGATAGAGTATATCTCCAGGCGAGCATTAAAGGCCCAGGTGTTAGTGGATTTCATAGTAAAGATGACTCGGTCGGAAGAGTTGGGTATTCAGGAGTACTGGGATGCCTTTGTAGATGGATCGGTGTCTGCCGGGCGAGCCGGTATCGGTCCTTATTTTAAGAAAAGGAAGTTTGGTGAGGAACTTGAATATGCTGTTAAGTTGCGCTTCTCCGCAACTAACAACGTCGCCGAGTATGAAGCCTTGATATTTGGTATTAACTTGGCAGTGGAAATTGGAATCGTTCGTCTGCATGCTAATTCTGATTCGCAATTAGTGGTGAACCAATTTGCAGATACTTATGCCACCAATGGGAACCATTTGTGGAGGTATTTAGAAAAGCTGAAAGAGGCGGCTAAAAATTTTAAGATATTCACGCTTATATATATCCCAAGGGAGGAAAACACGCGTGCAGACGGTCTTGCAAAGGCGGCGACGATTTTAGAAATCTCGGATGAGTCAAAGATAACAACAATGATCCACTACCAGCCCTCTATCAGTCCTTTGGAGAAACAGACAGCCAAGGTGGCTAATTTGGAACTTTCGAATGAGACATGGTTTTTATTGGATGCCATAACCGACGAGCCATCATGGAAGGATGTTATTGTGAATTATCTAATCAAGAGAGAATTGCCTACCGACGAAGGCGAGGCCCGAAGAACTATGCAAAGAGCTAAACATTTTGTCTATGTTTATGATAAACTGTATAAGAAGAATTTCGGAGGCCCATATCTTCGATGTTTGTCCAGTACAGGCAAATGCCGTTATAGATGAAGTTCACGATGGGGACTGTGGTGATCATTCAGCAGGTCGATCCTTAGCGAATAAGGTTAAGAGGGCCGGTTATTTTTGGCCAACACTGGTGAAAGATTGTGTGAATTTTGCTCGGGCTTGTTTTGCATGTCAGTTCCACTCAAACGTGCATCATGTACCGAGAGCTAGTATGAAACTTTTACCGACAACATGTCCTTTCGATATGTGGGGCATCGATATTTTAGGACCATTTGCGAAGGCACCTAGCCAAAAGAAGTTCTGCATCGTGGCTGTGGAGCATTTCTCTAAGTGGATAGAGGTTGAAGCTGTATCGCGAGTTCGGGAACAGTAAGTTATCAGTTTCCTTTGGAGGTACATCGTGTGTCGATTCTGAATTCCCAGGATTCTGGTATCAGATAACGGAATGCAATTTGCCGGAAAGAGAGTTAATGAATGGTGTGATAGTTATGGAATTGAACAGCGGTTTACCTCTGTGGGACACTCAGAAACAAACGGGCTTACAGAGGTTATCAACCGTATTATCCTGCAACAGCTGAAAACACGAATAGATGAATCCAAAGGCTCTTGGGTGGATGAGTTGCATAATGTGATGTTGGCATATCGGACATCACCGAGGTCCACTAGCGGATTCAGCCCCTTCTCTTTAGTATATGACTCTGAGGCCGTGTCTCCGGTAGAAGTGACTATTTTATCAGAAAAAGTTATCGCTTATGACGAGGTGTTGAACGAGGATATGAGAAAGTTGGACCTTCACTGTATTGATGACATCCGTGATAGAGCCGCAATACGAATGGAGGTATGTAAAAGGCGGATGGCTAAGAAGCAAGACAAAGGCGTTCGACCTATGTTGTTAAAAGTTGGAGACTTGATTCTTAAGAAAGTGGAAATCTCGAAGCATGTTGGCAAGTTGGATCGAAAGTGGGAAGGACCGTACAGAGTAACGGCCGTACTGAAGGACGGAACGTACAAAATCGGAAATATGAGCGGGGAGGAGCTGCCACGGACTTGGCATATTTCCAATTTGCGCAATTATTATGTATAGACGTGACTCATCGATCTTTTTTAAAATAAAAACTTCCCCTCTTTTTTGTGGTCATATTCTAATTTTTTAAATATCTTTTTTGACAACATGAATTCAATCGACTAGGGGACTGGAAAGGTAGGAGTAGGTCCATTGCGTTTTAGTACGAAGGAGGATGGAATAAATTAATTAAGTTATATTAGAAACGCAATGTACCACCTGTCTTATAGTCGATCATTTTCAAACTCGTCAAATTAAATACTGTGTCAAAATATTTTGAACGTGATGAGTCTTCCTGTCCACGGCAGAACCGTCTGTACATAATGACTGTTGGAATATGTTAAGAGGGCGGTTTGTTGTGATGTATATTTCCGTGACAAATCAGGGTGCAAGTATATACCTGACTCCTTCATGACACGCCGACGAGGATCGCGCCCTCGCCGAAAGTTGGTCTATTTCCGCATGGCACCGTCTTATGGACGGGCCGAATGACACCATTTTATGAACGGGTCGAGAATGCGATGGCACCGTCTTTTGGACGGGCCGAATGACACTGTTTTATGAACGGGTCGAGAGTGCGATGGCACCGTCTTATGGACGGGCCGAATGAGACCGTTTTATGAACGGGTCGAGAGTGCGTTGGCGCCGTCTTATGGACGGGCCGAGTAAGTGGTGACGCCGTCTTATGGACGGGTCGAGAGTGTGATTGCCCCGGGTGCAAGTATATACCGGCGGCGAGAGTGTGACGTCCCCAGGTGCAAGTATATAGCGGTGGCGAGAGTGTGATAGCCCCGGGTGCAAGTATATACCGGTGGCGAGTGTGTGATGGCTCCGGGTGTATGTATATACCGGTGGCGAAGATATATTGGTGAAGGTAGAGCGGTGGACTTATCTTTAGTATCTACTCATTTTAAATAGGCGTTCGCCTTAGAGTTATCGCAAACTTATTCAAGCCTCGCTACACTGGGGACTCTTACGCATTATTGTTATTATTATTATATGCGTTATTATTGAGCATCCCTACGTGAGATTCATGCATATTCTTATTATCTCGGAATTTTATTTCTTGATTTGGATTATTCGGTGTTATATTTTTTTGGAAGAATATGACGGTATATGAATGCTAAGAGGAAAGCAAAGAATCAAAATTCTGTATATATGGGGAATTCAAAAAAGCGGAGAGACTACAAAAGTGAAGAAATTTGAGTATATAGAAGTTTATTTCTTCTTCTTCTTGGAACTCGAACCTTCACCGGGTCCGCTAGGGCGCTTTCTTACCAGCTTAATAGTCTAGGAGGGAGGATCAGTCTCTTTTCCTGTAGTTCCCGCAACGGTCAACTTCTTGGGAACAAAACTCGCCATCTCAACCTCATGGCGTTCCCGAGCTCCTGTCATACTAGCAGGAACGTATAATGGAGGGTCACGTTGACCCATCACCTCCTCATCCTTAAGATCTCCCACGAGGAGACCCACCGGTTCCGGGAATAATGCGGCCAGTCTTCGAAATGCGTCCGGTGATGGGCCCTCTTCGGTTTGAATCTCCTCCGAATACAGCTGCTGGTGCAAGTCCTCCTCCAAATTGAATTGGAGCGCCCCTAACGGATCCCCCGAGCATTCTAATTTGTCATCCGCAACCACAGGCTCGAACTTCCTGGACAGACAAGGATCGAGTCTTCCCCTCTCTTCGGGGGTTAGGGATATGCCCAAGATTCTTTGAGTCTTGACACTCCCTCTAAAGAAATATAGAGAAGACAACGTCACATTAGCTAGGGCCGCCAGGTTTCGGAAAGTCGGGAAGTGCACTTTATACTCCCATATCAGTTTTCGGAAACAGTCGTGGACGACAACCTAGCAACTCGAGACCGAAGACTATCTACGGTAGACTGGAGAGATTCATTCTTTGATTTCAGTTCTTTATTCTCCTCCAAGGCCTTCCGAGAGCCTTCTTATCAGCATCATTGGCGTCTTTGGCCTTTTTCAGCTTGCCTTCGGTCTCAGCCCTAACCTCCTTCAGCTTGTCTTGAGCATATTTTTCGTTTGTCTTGAGGGTGTCGATGGATTGCTCAAGAGCATGTCTTTTCCCAATGTGAAACGCCGCACACTCAGTTAATTCACTGCGATGAACCCGAATTTGGGCTTCGATCGCCTTGTTATGTTCTTCCCGGAGCGCCGCCATCTCTTGGGCATGCTTTTCCCGCTGATTCTGTATCAATTTTTCTGCGGCCTTCTTCGTCTGCTCCCCAATTATATCCGGACTATCAAGCTCCGAATGTCTAAGCATGCAATATTTTCCAACTGCAGCTGCAGTGCTCATCTCCACAACTGTCCGATGCATCTGAAAGAAAAGCAAAACACGAAAAAACAAATAAGATACAGATTCAACAAAGAGCAAGTAACAATGGCCGATCTGATTACAAACCTCTCCAATCATGCGACGCGCGGTCGCAAGCTGGCTCATCAACCGACCAAAGTCGGTGAATACTGTGTGGTCATCTCGTCCATGCGGTAGTAGTGACGGGTTTCTTTCAAAATACGTCAAGGCCGGTCTGTTGGAAACACTATCTCCCCTCGGAATCCGAAAGGTGACTCAATCATTTATTAGTACCAGGCCAGCCTGACGTCCCATCTCGAGCCATTCCTTCACTATATGTTTCGGTATATCTCTTATTCGGAAGGCATAGAGGAACTCGGCGGTTAACCCACTCTTCCTAATGGGTTCCGCAACCTCCAAAACGGTTGGGCCCTCCACCGGTCTTTTCCCCTTATCCGAAGGAGCTTCTTGGTTTATTTCCCCTTCCGGATGGATCTCTGGCTCAACTTCCTCTATCAGCGGGCCTATCGGTCCACCCCCGCTTATCTCGCCCTCCTCCTCGTCATCTCCGACAACGTCCACTAGTGTCTCGTCGAAGTCATACATCCCTTCGTCGGGGGAGAACTCTCTGGCAGTAAGCTCTAACCGGCGAGACACAGGATTTAAATCTTCAGGGCTCTCGGGGGCCTCTGTAGCCGGCTCATTTCCTGTGGGCTCGGGATTCTCAATTACCGGAGCAGGTGGTGTTGGAGTAACCGGTCGGGCCTCTTCTGCTTGTGGCACCGTTTCTTGCAAGCTTTGTGCCAGCTCAGCCGCTGCAGTGCAGTTCTGAGATCCTGGCGCCATCTCAAAGATCAACTCATCTTTCTCCGTAACAAGAGTACGGAGGGATGTCAACTTATCACCTAATCTCAAACGATCTCCAGGTGGAGCCATTATTTTATTTGCAAAACAAACAAGTCGTGTGAGAAGTACGGTTAAAAAGAATATAGAACATATATACGCTCGTTTTAGGAAGGTGTGCTTATCGAGGGAGAGGTGTTGAGATAGTTTAAGTGTTAATGCATGGTCCAGATACCTAATAGTCCCCTACTAAAATGGGTAGGGGCCGGAAGAATGTTGGAGGCGACCAAGATCGGGGCATAGAATAGCGTCTTCGGGGTCCAGTCAGTACCATCCGATGTAGCGCACACGACAAGTATCCTCTCCGAAGCCTTAGGAGTAATGGATCACGGGATAGGATAATAAGACTCCGGAAAGAAAAGTTCCCCCTCAATTGGGAACCGCCAAGGAAGGCTAAGCGCAGATAATCTAGTGGAACCCACACAAGTGACAAAAAAGAAGTGTCTCTTCCAGTCATGATTCTATTGAGGCATAGAGAATGGAAAGGAGCTTTTCTTGTGCCTCAGAAGGAAAAAGATGCAACCCTGAGCACCATAATGGATAGCGGTACTGATTTGGAAGACTTGGAAGAAGCTATCAACGGTTATCGAAATCCCGTTGGTCTCCATGAAAATAATGAAGGCAACCACCAACGATATCGAGTTTGGGTTCAGCTGGAAGAGATGGATGTTTAAACAATTTAAGAGTGTGGAAATGAACGGGTGAAGCGGAAAGCGGAGACCACACTCTAGATACTCAAGACAAACGGCGTGAGTGCCAACCGGTGGACGTAGGATCCGATCAGTAGGACCCGGCTAGTATAGAACACAATCGGAAGGGAGGTGGTAATTTTCCACGAGAGATTTCCACTTCCGGTGATGCATGGTATATGGCTGATCAAAATATTTTTAGGCCTTGACAGCAGAACTCTCAGGACCTATCGTATTCTCAAGATGTGCAATTCGATCGAAGAAATGTGGATAAGGGTTCGTAATGGGGGAACGAAATTGTGAAAGACTCGAATTGGAGCTCACCGAGCTGGATGAGGAGTCCAAGGAATGGGATGACGAGGCATCGGAGTTCGAGGAATGGGCAGAGTCGGAGGACATGATGTGAAGTTCTCGAAATTAAGATTTTTACAATTTTTACAATTTTTTCCTGATTTTATTAAGTGTCTCGCGAGTTTTCGTACCAAAAGTCACTGTGCAGCCTATGTAGTCGCGAGTTNGAACGAGATAAATGATAATAAGACTCGGGGTGAGGAAGGATGGACCGTCCGACCGAACCCGGCATCGTGCCTAGTACACGATTCGCCAAAGGAAGGGCATGCCTGATGAAGGGAACGATAAGTTCCAAAGAGGAAATGATACGTACGAAGAGGGCTTAACGGATCCGGGTGGAAAAAGGGGTAGCGCCTAAGTACCCACCTGGGGAAGGGATGCATATGGCCCGTCGAGTCATCCAACAGCTAACGGTTGGCTTGGGCGGGACATGCACCGAGCATGTTAATCTCGGCAACAGAAAAGTTAATGAATGATGGAAATGATAAGGGTAAAAGAAGAGGGAATAAGAAAACGGTTAAGTGAAATGGTTCATGTGTGTGTGTAAGATGTAACTAAGAAGTAAGAAAGATAATGTGAAGTGTGTGTGAAGTTTCCTAAAATAGATTGTGACCGCTTTACAGATTTTGTAGGTGACGCAGGTGAGATATGATAGGGACGGGGAAAGAAGTCGTCGGTTGTCCGGTGATAGAGTCCGGTCCTTCGGAGAACACCCTAAATTATGCAGTCGTACTTTAATGTTTGGAACTATGTTTTAAATTTGCATTCGAATATTTCCGTTTTAATTATCATGTTTTAACAAAACAACTAGGCCCAAATTAGGGTCGTTACAATTGTACTTGTATCCTTTAATTCTTATAGTGGAAACCAAGGTAGAGCTTCGCTCTCTCGAGGACGTAAGCTCACACATTGTGGGCCCAACCTCGTATATCGCTCGTATCCCCACAAAAACTAAATTCCGAATAATTAAAAAATTGACTGATCTTAAAATAAATAACTAAAATATTTTTAGACTAGATCACCTGGGTTTTTGAGGAGGTGTAGTTCGGTATGCCCATAAAACCTCATAGATATGTTCAGGCCATTTCCCTACAAAGTCTTCTAACTTGGTCTTCAACCCTTTCAGGATAACCTTGTTAGATACCTCCTTAAGTTCATTCGTTTGGGGGTGGGCTACTTATGAGAAATGTTGGATGATACCCAACTTGGTGCATAGATCTCGTATGCTCTTTCCACGGAACTGAGTCTCATTATCTGATATGAGCGCTCTTGGAACCCCGAAGCGACTCACGATATTTCTCTATAAGAAGTGTTTAACCACCTTCTTTGAGATGATGGCTACTGCTTCTGCTTCAATCCATTTCGAGTAATACTCCACCGCTACAATACAAAACTTTGTTAGCCCTATTGACCGAGGAAAAGGTCCGAGGATATCAATCCCCCATCTGTCAAACGGACAAGGCAGTGGGGTAACCGATAAGGGAGCCCCACGCAGTTGCGGAATCGGAGCATGGTATTGACATATGGCACAACGTTTAGTGTATTTCTTGGCATCTGCAAGCAACGTTGGCCAAAAATATCCAGTTCTACTGATGCGGTGGTACAAAGATCAAGCCCCTGAATGAATGCCGCATATCCCTTCATGAACATAAATCATGACGGCTTCAGCCTCAATAGAGGATAAGCAGCGCAGAAGCGGGCCCTCAAAACTCTTTTTAAATAAGCGTCTGTCAACCAAGATAAACCTCTTAGCCCGGATTTGTATCTTTCTGGCTTCGGACCTGTCTTCAGGGAGATAGCCATTTGAAAGGTATTTAATAAAAGGATTCATCCAATTGGGTTCCCCCGGAGATTCAGTAGCATCAATATTCAAGCCCTGGAGTTCATGGCATAGAGCCCCGATCTCTTAAATAGACTGTTCGGTCAATGATATCTCGACCGAAGGTCGGTCCTGAATGTGGACCAAAATAGTGCTTGGCTCTATGTCAGGTATGCCTGCGGCCAATCTGGCGAGTGCATCGGCAACCTTGTTTTGCTATTGTGGCACGTGGTCAAGAGAAAACTCACTGAATTTCTTGGATAATTCTAGAACATTGGCACAATATAGCTTCATCATCGGGTCATGGGTCTCAAATCTCCATGCGAATTGTTCTACTACTAACTTCGAGTCCGAGAACATTCGCACTCTGCTAAGTCCCATTTTTCGAGCCAAGGACATTCCTGATAACACAGTCTCATACTCTACCACATTAGTTGTTCCAGCAAAGGAAAACTTGACTGCGGAATGAATAAGGTCACCTTGTACCGTTGTTAGGGTAATGCCCGCTCCTCTTCCCCCGAAGGTCGACCCATCTACATGGATCATCCATCGATCATCCTCTTGGTTAAGATATATGGCTGATCGGGTCATTTCAACCACAAAGTCGGCTAGGACCTGAGCTTTGATCGCCCTTCGGGGCAGGAATTCCAGATACATAGCGCTGAGTTTGATAGCCCACTTTGCCAATCTCTCATTCAAATCCTTCTGTTTAAGGACTACTTTCATAGGTTGATCCGTATAAACATAGACCGTTCGGCTTTCAAAATAATGTTTCAGCTTGGATACGGCTTTTTTCAAAGCTAGCATGAATTTCTCCAAGGTAGAATATCTGGTTTCAGCAGATTCCAGAGAATGGCTGACATAATAAACAGGTCTATGAATGTCGTCTCGGATGGTGACTAGAGCTGCACTGACGGCAACTTCTGATACAACAAGATACAACCCCAAAGGTTCATCACAGGTTGGACTTACCATCACCGGGGGAGTGCTTAAATAAGTCTTCAACTCAGAGAAGGCCCGATCGCATTCTTCGGTCCAATCTACATGGCTTGCTTTTCTTAGCACTCTGAAAAAAGGTAGAGCCCGATCAGTGGATTTTGTGATAAACCTGCTTAGTGCGGCAAGTTGGCCAGTAAGCCTCTGAAATTCTCTCTTGTTTCTTGGAGGTTGCATATCAATGATAACTTGCACCTTTTCAGGGTTAACCTCTATGCCTTTCTCTGAAACGTAATATCCTAGAAATTTTCCGCTTTGGATCCCGAAGCAGCATTTGTTTGGATTTAGTTTGAGCTTATTTTTTCGGCATACTTCGAAACAACGAGACAAATAAGAAAGATGGTCCTCATCATTCGTAGATTTAACAATCATATCGTCAACATAAACTTCCATCATATGGCCGATCAATTCTCTAAAGATCCTATTGACCAACCTTTGATATGTTGCTCTAGCATTTTTGAGACCGAATGGCATAACCACATAACAGTAAACGCCATCTTCGGTCATGAATGATGACTTCTTCTGATCTTCTTCAGCAATGAAGATCTGATGGTACCCAGAGTAAGCATCCAGGGAAAGGGTCCGATTCACAGCTTTTGTTAACATCGGTAAAGTCGATGCACATTCGCCATTTCCCGTCGGGTTTGGAGACCACTACTGGGTTTGCAACCCATTTAGTATAGTGGATCTCTCTGATGAATCCTGACCTTAGCAATTTATTCACCTCAGCCCGGATAATCTCGATTTTTTTGTGAGAATAGCGTCTCCTTTTCTGCCTAACAGGCTTCGTTCCAGGCTCAGTGTTGATCCGATGCTCACTATCGGATCGGTCAATCCCCGGAACATCGTCCGGGGTCCATGCGAATATATCCACGTGGCTTCTCAGCAGGTGGATCAGCTCTTTTTCAAAAGAAGGGGCTAAGTGTGCCCCGATGCGAGTTGTTTTGGTTGAGTCGTCCTCAACCAGGTTAATCAACTTGAACCCTACGGGTTCCATTGCTTGCCTTGGGTGCGGCAGCTCTTCCAGCAGATCGACCCGGGCCCTTTTGATAGGTGCCAATGTTCGGCACGAGCGCATGTAGCATTGTCTAGCTACTTTATGATCCCCCTTGACAGAAATAACTCCATGAATGGAGGGGCATTTGAGCATCCTATGATAAGTAGTTGGGACCGCCTCGAACTTACTAATGGCGTTGTAAGCCAAGTCGACTTCAACGACAACGAATTCCAGATCCTCCGATCGGTCCTTGGATGGTTCTCCAAGGGTGACTGGGAATAAAATCTTCCCGCATGGAATGACGCTCCTTCTGTCGAACGACCAAAGAGTTATATTAGCGATCGGGAGGTCATGAGCAGCAGATCCTGTGTCCACTAAGATCCTGTGCTTCATTAGATTGCACGAAGCCCCGGTGTCCACTAAGATCCTGTGCACACGACGATTCCCGATGATTCCAGTGATGGTAAGGGGATCATCGCATGGATCGATAATCCCTTCCCGATCGGCCATAGTGAAAGTAATGTCCTCACCTAAGGGAGGGGACCGCTCAGCTGAATCATATTTAACCAGCGCCACAGATTCGGAACTCTCAGCGGAGTCTCAGCGCGCGGTTCTCTTTCGGTCCCGGACCGATTCATTTATCCTCAAACCACCGGAGATAACATAAATATCTCCGGCTACTTCTCGGGGTGCCGCCTCATTTTGAAGAGGTTGAGCACCTGTTCCAGCGAGTGGAGGAGCAACCTGCTCCCTATGTTAAACGGACTCTTCTCCAGGGAAGACGAATCCGAGTCGGACTCTTCTAGGACACCGACTCTTCTCGGACACTTGTTGGACAATAGTCCGTTTTTTATATTTAAATTTATTATTATTTATTTTGAAATAGTCATTATTTAAATTTGTTTTTATTTATATATATTAATATTATTCTTTAATGTTTAAAAAATTAGTTGTATATAAGTATTATTGGAATATAATATAGTTTATACCAATTATTTCGACATTTTACAGGTTTTAAACATTAATTATCATATATATTTGTGGTTGTAATTTATTATTTTGTATAATATAATTAGATAAATATAGTTTTATTTATTATTAATTATGAACCATGTTAACAAGAAATGTCTTTTTAAAATTTTATATTTTAATTAAAAAAATAATTGATATTAACGAGTCGGACTCTTTAACAAATCTGAGTCCCCGAGTCCGAGTCCACGAATCCCCGTGGCGCCGTGGCGTTGTCCATTTAACATAGCATGCTCCTGTCTTCCACCCTAGTTTTGCGGGGATCTGCCACCACGACCCCGCCATCTTCTTCTTCGGCACTGACCACGGTTCTCTCGACCGTATTGGCCTCTATCTTGCTCTGGAGGAGGAGACCGTCGATCCTGCGTCCGATCATTATAATTTTGGGGTTGTCCCCGATTCTCCCTACCCCGCGGCCTGTGATGAGCGTCACCTTGGTGGCCCTTTCGGGGGGATTCTGCTCGCTTGCCCTTCTGGCCATTCCGGTTGGGCTTTTCTTTATTCATTGCCGCTACTATCTCTTTCATCAGCCGGCACTTCAGAGTCGGGTGATCGCGATTATGATGCATCTCGCAATATACCCGACTGTCCTCCTGCTTTGGGGGGACATCTTTCTCTCCCACAACCGCTACTTCTCGCGACTGCTTCTTAGGGTAGGAAACCCTATGATCACCTGCGGGCTCAGAATTCCCGCTAGGTTTCCGATAGCATAGCCCGAGCGCTTCATCCACCATAATATACTTGTTGATTTTCTGAAGAAGCTTCCCCAAGGTGGATGGTGGGCACTTCACCAAGCTGGCCGAAAGGCCGCACGGTCCCAAGACCTGCTGTAAAATATCAATCTTATCCCGGAGCTCAAGCTTGATACCACGGGCGGTCCTATTGAATTTCTCCATGAAGGACCGAAGACTCATTTTCGCAGCGATATATTTTAGCTGATATAGTTCCTGCCCTCTTCGAAGCGGTCCAACATTTGGAGCAAATTGCTTTGAGAAAGCGAGAATAAGTCTACCATACGACTGTATGGATAAGGCCGGCAAATTTTTGAAATACGTTCAGGCGTCGCCTTGAAATCCCGCCGCGAAGATGCGGCACTTTAATGAATATGAGGCCCGAACAGTTCCCATGCGTAACTCGAAATCGGCAACGTGATAGATCGGATCACCGTCACCACGGAATGTCAGCAACCCCTCGGGGTTGCGATAATGCCGATCTGGGACTGTTGCCTAGATCTCTTCAGAGAAGGGGAGCATCAAATCTCCCAAGGCGGCTGATACGCCTTCAGATATTTGGGACGATGTCTGGACCGCATGCAAATTATGCCACCAGTCATCATCCTTATTTCGCCTGATTGGGACCTCCATTGCCCTGTTGAATAAACCAGGATTGCGTCCCAGATTAGGATCGCAATCTTTCAACGCACGCATGCTCTCCAACTCCCTGGTGAGCTCGTCAATTCGCCGCTGCATCTGCTCCTAATCATTTCCAGGAGCGGGAGTTAGAGCCCTGGCCGGGGGGGGGAGGAGGAGACCGATATCTGGGCCTCCTCGTTGTTACACCACGCTTGATGATTTCTTCATTGTCAGTGTTGCGCTCGTCAGGATCACTCTCGTATCCTCTGCTGTTGGGAACAGGGCTTGAAACAGCTGGTGGTTATGTTCCACTTCTCTTCGACGTAATTTCTGGTACCACCTTCCTGACGACAGCTTCCAAATCCTGCAATGTAAATGTTGGTGCTGGGAGACTGTCGGGAAGCACGTCACTATCATTTGTTGAAGTTCCAGTCGCCATGCCTTTGATTGTCCTCTCCCTGGTAGAAAACTCAAATGGGATTAGAGAATCGTCCCCACGGACGGCGCCAAACTGTTATGGTCCCTTATTAGGGGGTACCAACAGTCATCCGGTTCGTCAATAGACGAACTCGGTTTTGATTTGTTTTAGATGTGGAATACGATTAAAACAGGAAACAATAAATGGACACGACGATCTACAGTGGAAACCTCAAGAATTGGGGAGAAAACCACTTGACTTAGAGCGAATTACGCTCATAGCCTGTTCACTAATCGAATAATACATACAGAATACATAAAAGGCTTAATGAAAATGACAAGGGAATAAAAAGCAGTGAGAACTCCAGCAGGGGTAACGACCTGTTCTTACGTGTCCAAAAGGTCCTCCTATTTCCGTCGTCGCACTCTGTATTTATAGAGTCAGTGGCATGTGTAACTTACGCTCTGTAACAGGCTCTGACAGGTTTGTTAGAGGTTGTTGTCGCGCGATGTAAAAAAAGGGTGGGACCGAGGCGTGGTCTGCATGATCGGGCCCGAGGTGTGGTAAACGTGTGGAGGCCCGAAGCATGGAAAACGTGGGTTTGTAACCGTTCTAACCAAACCATGGAGTCAGTTACCAGAAAACGCTTTATTTGGCAAAGGCCATCTTCAGTCCTCTCGTGGAACATCGGGCCGCTGTTCGTTAAGTGTAGAAGTAGGCTGCAAGGGTTTGTTTCTCCCATTTGAATCGGCCCCATTGTTAATGGGCCTTATCCGTCATGGGATGCCCGGGCCTAGAGTTCTCATCATATGATAAAACCAAGTGTATTCAACACTAAATAAAGTCTAACATTACGAATCCTTGTTGTACATAAAAAAAAGTAAGTTCGAAAACGGAATGATCATGCAAGTCATAACAACACGACTTTAGGTCATAGCACTTATACTATAGTTTAAACACATAAATCATGGTATAACCAAGTTATTCTTCATTCTAACAACATGTATTCATGTTTCAACAACATCAATTCAAGTTTAATTGAAATCAAAATAATTACACCTAGAACATGTGGTGGAACTATGTGAAAAATGAGCCAAATGATATTCACACAAATCACATTCTTAATTTTGTAAAACCAAATGTATTCAAATTAAATAAAGCCTAACATCACTAATACTTGTTGTATATACAAACAAAGTAAGTTCGAAATCGAAATGATCGTGCAAGTCATAACAACACGACTTCATGTCATAGCATTTAAACAATAGTTTAATCACATATATCATGGTATAACCAAGTGATTCAAGGTTCTAACAACATGTATTCATGTTTTAACAACATCAAATCATGTTTAATTGAAATCATAATCATCACACTTAGAACATGTGGTTTAACCATGTGAAAAATTAGCCAAATGATATTCATACAAATCACATTCTAAATTTTGTAAAACCAAATGTATTCAAATTAAATAAAGAATAACATCACGAATATTTGTTGTATATACAAAAGAAGTAAGTTCAAAAACGGAATGATCGTGCAAGTCATAACAACACGACTTCATGTCATTGCATTTATACTATAGTTCAAACACATAAATCATTGTATAACCAAGTTATTCTTGGATCTAACAAGATGTATTCATGTTTTAATGCCATCAATTCAAGTTTAATTCAAATCAAAATCATCACACTTAGAACATGTGGTTTAAACATGTGAAAAATTAGCCAAATGTTATTCATACAAATCACATTGTAAATGGTAAAACCAAGTGTAGTCAAACTAAATAAAGCCTAGCATCATGAATACTTTTTGTATATACAAAAAAAATAAGTTCGAAAATGGAATATTCGTGCAAGTCATGACAACACGACTTCATGTCATAGCATTTAAACTATAGTTAAATCACATAAATCGTGGTATAACCAAGTGATTCTTGGTTCAAACAACATGTATTCATNGTGTATTCAAACTAAATGAAGCCTAACATCACGAATATTTGTTGTATATACAAAAAAAGTAAGTTCGAAAACGGAATGATCGTGCAAGTCATAACAACACGACTTCATGTCATGGCCTTTACTCTATTGTTTAAACGCCTAAATCATTGTATAACCAAGTTATTGTTGGATCTAACAACATGTATTAATGTTTTAACAACATCTATTCAAGTTTAATTGAATTGAAAATCATCACAACTATAACATGTGGTGGAACTATGTGAAAAATGAGCCAAATGATATTCATACAAATCACATTGTAATTTTGTAAAACCAAATATATTCAAATTAAATAAAGCCTAACATCACGAATACTTGTTGTATATAAAAAAAATTAAGTTCGAAAACGAAATGATCGTGCAAGTCATAACACCACGACATCATGTCATAGCATTTATAATATAGTTTAAACACATAAATCATGGTTGATCTAGTCTAAAAATATGTTGGGTATTTATTTTTAGATCAGTCAATTTATAATTAATTCGTAATTTATGTTGTTGTGGGGACACGAGCGATATACGAGGTTGGGCCCACAATGTGTGGGCTTACGTCCTCGGGAGAGCGAAGCTCTGCCTTGGTTTTCACTATAATAATCAAGTGGTACAAATACAATGAGGTGATAATGATAATACGGGCGAAAACGGCTCGAAAAACGATCGAATGTGCAGTCGCGCTGCACTGGGCGCGGATGAACAGTGCAAACGGACAGGCTGTTCGCGACGAACGCGATTGGGCGCGAGGAGGCACTGTTCGTGGGGAATCGATGATTGGTCGCGAGTTGGATGGCTGGCCACTCGTCGCGAGTTGGCTTTTGGTCGCGAGTGTGGTGACTGGTCGCGAATGTGGTGAATGGTCGCGAATGTGGTGACTGGTCGCGAATAGTGAGTTTGGTCGCGACTGGGAGATCAGATTTTGCCTTGTGAAGCGTGATAAAATTCCGAATCCTTTCTCGAAGCCTTGTGACTCCTATTTATAGAGGAATTTAGCCCAGAACTCACTCTCTTGGGCCCATAAGCCTAGTCCACCTCACTTAACCCAAAATGATTAAATATTCCTAATTATGATATAATAAATGCCATGTTGATCTCGAAGCCTCGGGAACCAACCCGGACAAGGTATTAGTCGGAAATACGATCAGAAAATTCCCGATAACCTCGTATATTGATCCTTTGCTTTTAGATAGCGAATTCGCAGCTAGACAAAATTATTGCACCTGTTCGGTGCACTCCCGGTGGCAAATGACGAAAATACCCCTGGCTTCGCCCGGGGACGAAATGGCCCGAAGTATCTCAAAATGCTTACAGAGGCATTATATGTCGCTCGACAAGCCAGAATTACGAGAATACCACTTGAGAATGCCATCCGATAAAAATATGAAAATACCGAAAATACCAATAACCACGTCGGACGAGCTCCCGGGTAAGGACGGATACAAGAGAATATACCCGGGTAATATCAATGGTATAACCAAGTTATTCTTCGTTCTAACAACATGTATTCATGTTTTAATAACATGAATTCAAGTTTAATTGAAATCATAATAATCACAGATAGAACATGTGGTTGAACTATGTGAAAAATGAGCCAAATGATATTCACACATATCACATTCTAAATTTTGAAAACAAAATGTATTCAAATTAAATAGAGCCTAACATCACGAATACTTGTTGTATATACTACAAAAGTAATTTCCAAGACGGAATGATCGTGCAAGTCATAACAACACGACTTCATGTCATATCATTTAAACTATAGACTAATCACATAAATCATGGTATGAACAAGTGATTCTTGGTTCTAACAACATGTATTCATATTTTAACAACATCAATTCAAGTTTAATCTAAATCAAAATCATCACACCTAGAACATGTCTGTTAACTATGTGAAAAATGAGACAAATGATATGCATACCAATCACATTGTAATTTTAATAAAACCAAGTGTATTCAGACTAAATAAAGCCTAACATCACGAGTACTTGTTGTATATACAAAAAAAGTAAGTTCACAAACGAAATGATCGTGCAAGTCATAACAACATGACTTCATGTCATTGCATTTAAACAATAGTTTAATCACATATATCATGGTATAACCAAGTGATTCAAGGTTCTAACAACATGTATTCATGTTTTAACAACATCAAATCATGTTTAATTGAAATCAAAATCATCACACCTAGAACATGTGGTATAACCATGTGAATAATTAGCCAAATGATATTCATACAAATAACATTGTAATTTTGGTAAATCCAAGTGTATTCAAACTAAATAAAGCCTAACATCACGAATATTTGTTGTATATACAAAAAAAGTAAGTTCGAAAACGGAATGATCGAGCAAGTCAGAACACCACGACATCATGTCATAGCATTTATACTATAGTTTCAACACATAAATCATGGTATAACCAAGTTATTCTTCGTTCTAACAACATGTATTCATGTTTTAATAACATGAATTCAAGTTTAATTGAAATCAAAATAATCACAGATAGAACATGTGGTTGAACTATGTGAAAAATGAGCCAAATGATATCCATACATATCAAATTCTAAATTTTGATAACAAAATGTATTCAAATTAAATAAAGCCTAACATCACGAATACTTGTTGTATATACAAGAAAAGTAATTTCCGAAACGGAATGATCGTGCACGTCATAACAACACGAATTCATGTCATATCATTTAAACTATAGATTAATCACATAAATCATGGTATAATCCATAGGAAATTTCTTACCACATTCTCAAAAATCGTAGGCACAGCCTCTGCTTTGATCCATTTAAAATAGTATTCCATTTATAACCAAGTTATTCTTGGATCTAACAACATATATTCATGTTTTAACAACTTCAATTCAAGTTTAATTGAAATCAAAATCATCACACCTAGAACATGTGGTATAACCATGTGAAAAATTAGCCAAATGATATTCATACAAATAACATTGTAAATTTGGTAAATCTAAGTGTATTCAAACTAAATAAAGCCTAACATCACGAATACTTGTTGTATAAACAAAAAAAGTCAATTCGAAAACGGAATGATAGTGCAAGTCATAACAACACGACATCATGTCGTAGCATTTACACTATAGTTTAAACGCATAAATCCTGGTTGATATTACCCGGGGATATTTTAGCAATTCGCATACCTGGGAACCTATTGGCACATTCCCCAATGTATTCATTATATTTCTGTTCTAAGGGACATCGGGGGTATTTTTGTAATTTTGTAATCCCGAGCGCGATCGACACGCCACTTTGGTATTTTAGGTATTCTGAGGTTATTTCTGGTTGAAATGATGTCGGGGGTATTGTCGTAATTTTGTCATCCCGGGCGCGATCGACACGCCCAATATGGTATTTTCGGTATTCTGAGTTTATTTCGGGTTGAAATGGCGTCAAGGGTATTTTCATAATTTTGTCATCCCGAGCGCGATGGACACGCCACTATGGTATTTTCGGTATTCTGTGGTTATTTCGGGTTGAAATGATGTCGGGGGTATTGTCGTAATTTTGTCATCCCGGGCGCGATCGACATGCCCAATATGGTATTTTCGGTATTCTGAGTTTATTTCGGGTTGAAATGGCGTCAAGGGTATTTTCATAATTTTGTCATCCCGAGCGCGATCGACACGCCACTATGGTATTTTCGGTATTCTGAGGTTATTTCGGGTTGAAATGATGTCGGGGGTATTGTCGTAATTTTGTCATCCCGGGCGCGATCGACATGCCCAATATGGTATTTTCGGTATTCTGAGTTTATTTCGGGTTGAAATGGCGTCAAGGGTATTTTCATAATTTTGTCATCCCGAGCGCGATGGACACGCCACTATGGTATTTTCGGTATTCTGAGGTTATTTCGGGTTGAAATGATGTCGGGGGTATTTTCGTAATTTTGTCATCACGGGCGCGATTGACACGCCCACTATGGTATTTTCGGTATTTTGAGGTTGATTCGGGTTGAAATGGCGTCGAGGGTATTTTCGTAATTTGTCATCCCTGGCGCGATCGACGTGCCCACTCTGGTATTTTCGGTATTCTGATGTTATTTCGGGTTGTAATGGCGTCGGGGGTATTTTCGTAATTTGGAGACCCCCGGGTGCAATCGATACTCCCATTGTGATATTTTCTGTAATATGATGTATTTTTATTGGCTCTGCGCCTCTAGAGGCCGCATGGAATGTTTCCGGAGGAGACAAAATTATTTTCGGATAATTACGAGTCGGAGTGACCCCAAGGGTCAAGTGTCGATCGAGAAGCGTCCTATACGATCGGAGATATTATGATTTATATCCGGGGTGAGATCAGATCTCTTTGTAGAGGCTTGCCCTAATGAGGACATATTGAAAAAGATTGTGCTTTGAGCCCTCCGGAATAACATGTATTAATGTTGGGCGGAAGGCAGTTTTCGTCCCCAAAGTTTGGATAATTTGGCAATTTTGGTCCCCAAAGTTTTCAATTTTGGCAAAACCAGCCCCCAAAGTTTCATGTATGCAAAACTGGTCCCCAAAGTTTGCGAATTTTGGCAAAACCAGTCCCCAAAGTTGCTTATTCTCGCAAAATACGTCCCCAAAATTTGGGAATTGTGGCAAATTAGGTCCCCGGACGAAAATTAATTTGGGGACCAAAATTGGCAAAATTCACAAACTTTGGGGACGTATTTTGCGAAAATGCGCAACTTTGGGGACCAAGATTGCCAAATCATCAAAACTTTGGGGACTGTTTTTGCCACTTAAACTTTGGGGTACAAAATTACCAAATTATCCAAACTTTGGGGACCCAAGTCGCCATTTTTCAATTAATGTTTTAACAACAATTCAAGTTTAATTGAAATCAAAATCATCACACCTAGAACATGTGGTGGACTATGTCAAAAATGAGCCAAATGATATTCATACAAATCAAATTCTAAATTTTGTAAAACCAAATGTATTCAAGTTAAATAAAGCTTCATCACGAATACTTGTTGTATATACAAAAAAAGTAATTTCGAAAACGGAATGATCGTGCAAGAATAACACCTCGACTTCATGTCATAGCATTTATACTATAGTTTAAACGGCTAAATCATGGTATAACCAAGTTATTGTTAGTTATAACAACATGTATTCATGTTTTAACAACATGAATTAAAGTTTAATTGAAATCAAAATCATCACATATAGAACATGTCGTGGAACTATGTGAAAAATGAGCCAAATAATATTCATACAAATCACATTCTAAATTTTGTAAAACCAAATGTATTCAAATTAAATAAAGCCTAACATCACGAATACTTGTTGTATATACAAACAAAGTAAGTTCGAAATCGAAATGATCGTGCAAGTCATAACAACACAACTTCATGTCATAGCATTTACACTATAGTTTAAACGTCTAAATCATTGTATAACCAAGTTATTCTGGGACCTAACAACGTGTATTAATATTTTAACAACATCAATTCAAGTTTAATTGAAATCAAAATCATCACACCTAGAACATGTGGTGGACAATGTTAAAAATGGCCAAATAATATTCATACAAATAACATTCTAAATTTTGTAAAATTATATGTATTCAAATTAAATAAAACCTAACTTCACGAATACTTGTTGTATATACAAAAAAGTAAGTTCGAAAACGGAATGATCGTGCAAGTCATAACAGGACGACTTCATGTCATAGCGTTTATACTATAATTTAAACACATAAATCATGGTATAACCAAGTTATTTTTCGTTCAAACAACATGTATTCATGTTTTAAAAACATGAATTAAAGTTTAATTGAAATCAAAATCATCACAGATATTACATGTGGTGGAACAGTGTGAAAAATGAGCCAAATGATATTAATACAAATCATATTGTAAATTTTTTAAAACAAAGTGTATTCAAACTAAACAAAGTCTAACATTACGAATACTTGTTGTTTATACAAAAAAAGTAAGTTTGAAAACGGAATGATCGTGCAAGTCATAACAACACGACTTCATGTCATTGCATTTATACTATAGTTTAAACACATAAATCGTGGTATAACCAAGTTATTCTGGGATCTAACAACATGTATATAAGTTTTAACATCATCAATTCAAGTTTAATTGAAATCAAAATCATCACACCAAGAACATGTGGTGGAACTATGTGAAATATGACCCAAATGATGTTTATACAAATCACATTCTAAATTCTGTAAAACCAAATGTATTCAAATTAAATAAAGCCTAACATCACGAATACTTGTTGTATATACAAAAAAAGTAAATTCGAAAACGGAATGATCGTGCAAGTCATAACACCACGACTTCATGTCATAGCATTTATACTATAGTTTAAACACATAAATCATGGTATAACCAAGTTATTCTTCGTTTTAACAAAATGTATTCATGTTTTAACAACATGAATTAAAGTTTAATTGAAATCAAAATCATCACAGATAGAACATGTGGTGGAACTATGTGAAAAATAAGCCAAATGATATTCGTACAAATCACATTCTAAATTTTGTAAAACCAAGTGTATTCAAACTAAATAAAGCCTAACATCACGAATACTTGTTGTATATACAAAAAAGTAACTTCGAAAACGAAATGATCGTGCAAGTCATAACAACACGACTTCATGTCATAGCATTTATAAACTATAGTTTAAACACATAAATCATGGTATAACCAAGTTATTCTAGGTTCTAACAACATGTATTCATGTTTTAACAACATCAATTCAAGTTTAATTGAAATCAAAATCATCACACCTAGAACATGTGGTTTAAACATGTGAAAAATTAGCCAAATGATATTCATACAAATCACAATGTAAATTTGGTAAAACCAAATGTGTATTCAATCTAAATAAAGCCTAATATCACGAATACTTGTTGTATATATGATATTACCCGGGAGTATTTTTGGTATTATGACATCCTGGGAGCTCGTCTGACGTGATTAGGTGGTATTCTCGATGTTCTCGTGTATTTACGTCACTTCATAGTTTCGAGGCTATTTTTGTAATTTGGACATTTCGGGCCTTCGTATGAGCTTTCGATCGACGTTTCTTGCAGTTTTGGACATATTCGGACCCGGACTGGGCCAAGGGTAATTTTGCAAATTTGGCACCCGAGGAACGTGCCGGTAAGTTGTGGCGGGGTTTTTGGTTGAGCGTTCGTTAACTGGATGCGAGGAATTTTTTTACGAGGTCTTCCGGTATTATCTCGTTGTTATTTTTGGCTAATTATCGATCGAAGTGCATTTCTGGAGTTCTGTTACGGTATGGCATTTATTCATGTGTATTTTAATATTATATGTTTACTTTGGGCTGAATCCATTGGAATTGGGCTCCTGGGCCTTAAATTTGTTAGTTGGGCTGGATTTCCCTATAAATATGAGCCCCAGGGCACTGAAAAGGGGTCTGACTCTTTTTGCATCTCCCAAGGCAAGACTTTCGCCCGAGCTCGCGAGACTTCGTTTTTCAGCCTCAATCCGCGAGATTTCGTACCAAATCTCGCGCCCACCCTCTTTGAGCTACTATTCGCGAGATTTCGCTCCAAGTCTCGCGACCACCTCCTTTTGTATCACTATTCGCGAGAATTCGTACCAAAACTCGCGATTTGCCCCTGCAGATCACTATTCGCGAGTTTTGGGCAATTTCACGGTAACAGAGCTTTGGTAGTTTCGCCGTAACGGAGTATTTTTGGTAGTATCGATCGTTTTCCGATCCGCTTCCATCTTGATTATTGATGTCACATCATTGTAATTGTATTCTTTGAATATCATAGTGAAAACCAAGGAAGAGGTTTGCTCTCCCGAGGACGTAAGCTCACACATTGTGGGCCCAACCTCGTATATTCCTCGTGTCCCCACATAAACTGAATTCCGAATAATTAAAAAATTGAATGATCTAAAAATAAATACCCAAAATATTTTTAGACTAGATCAGTTTGGCGCCGTCCGTGGGGACCTCGAGATTTTTATCCCATTGAGAGCTTTATTGCTGAGTTGGATTTCTATTATCATGACTACTCGGAATTCTGATGAAGAATTTTTTGATGAAGAAATTGAGGTGGATCCTATTCCTCAAGTTAATGATGATTTTGCTACGTTACCGGGGGCTCGGTCGTCAGTTCTGGAGGAGTCCCCTGCTCAAAATGTAACTATTCGGCCCTCCAGGAGCGGGTTTTCATCCGGAAGGGCACCAAGTTTTTTTCCCCGATCACGCCAATGTTTATCTAAGTGTAATGAATTCGCAAGAATTGGCCGAGTTGCGGTCCGTAATAATGCCCACCTTTCGCCACCTGCGAGCTCTAGATCTGCGGATCAGACGGAAACATATGAAGATTTGGAAGAGCGAAGGTGTACCTTAATCGCACAATTGGAGCAAGTCGAAGCTGAAAGGAGAGCCCGGAGGAACAATGTTACCCCGGAACCTGTTAATGGTGAGGCGGAGGATGAAGATACTGATCATGTTCCGGAGCCGCGAGTGAATATTGCAACAACCAGAGAGAAGAACGATACTCTGCAAAATATTGGAGAGCTAATTGAGCTGAAATTCAAGGAACTAAGTGGGAAAATCGAACAGAATGATGTCCGAATGAGTCAGTTAGAGACCAACTTAACTCTTGGCCAGGAATGGAGACTAGTGTACGGGGAGCACACCCGAGATACTTATCCGACCTCGGCTTATGAGGGAGATTACATCGAGAATGAGAGGGCTAATGAGCCCATTGGGAATCGAGGAAAAGTTCTGCCGTCAGTGGAAGTTTTGCAAAGTCCTTGGAACACGTCCAACGCTCTATCGCCATTTTCCATGGCCATTATCGGAGCCACTCGCTCTGAGTTTATTGAAATGCCTAAGGATCTTCCACAGTATCGCGGGTCGACTGACCCACATGCTCATACGTCGAATTTGGAGATTCATGTGAGTTTGATGAATTTCAGTGATGCGGCCATGTGCTTCGTTTTTGCCGCGTCTCTTAAGGAATCAGCCCTCCGATGGTTTAATCGTTTACCAAGGCGTTCGATTGTGTCTTATCAGGACTTTAAGGATAAATTCTATTCGGCTTTTGCGCCTTCAATACGCCGATAAAATATATTACTTCTCTGACCGCGTTGCGATATGACTCTTCGGAAAGATTGTTGGATTTTATTACCCGTTTCGAGGCCGAGTGTAGGAAGATACCTCGGATCACAGTTAGTGAGAAGGTTGGGGTGCTCCAGTTTATTCTAGCTGGACATCCGTTATGTAATTCTTTGAATAGGGATCCCCCGGAAAGTATGGAGGATTTGGCTTTGAGATGTACGCAATACATCAGAGAAGATGAAGGTTTGCGAGATCATGGTGTGATCGAAGTACGGGCGTATGGTTCCCACAGTATTGTTGCAAGCCGCGGCCCAGACAAGATTGTCCCACATGCAAAACCAATGTTGAGAGTGTTTCCCACATACAATTATGAGCAGATTTTTGCAATTATCGATCAAAAGAAGGCAGGTTCACTTCGTTATCCTCCTCCTCTGCATGAACCAACACCGGGGACTTACGAGTCCCAAGTGTTTTGTCGTTTCCATAGGAGTTTTGGGCACGCAACCAATGATTGTCGGGAGTTAATGTCTGAAGTGGAAACGTTGCTAGAATTGGGTCAACTCGATGAATTGATCAGTATATTCATGTTTTAACAACATCAATTCTAGTTTAATTGAAATCAAAATCATCACACCTAGAACACACACCTAATGACACACACCTAGTCCTCACGGTTTAACTTTTTCCCTAGCACCCACAATTCCCAGTGGGTCACCCATCTCTTAATTACTCCATGGTGAGCAAGCTTAACTTTCCAAGTCTAACGTTCCGCTTGCTACTTTGCTAAGGAAATGGCCTCGTGCAATGGAAGACGAATCATTATACTTAGCATACGATCGTTCCCCGTCTATAGCCGATGTAGGGATTTGCCTAAGGTGCCCTCTCTCTCGCACCCCCGAGGGGACCTCACATACACCCCTCCTTATGGACTCATCGACCTCGCTGAGGTTTGCCCCAATACACCGACTATAACCCGGGTCCTGCTACGATACCAAATGTAGCGACCCGCCTTTCCGCTTGCACGATCTTGTCCGCTTTGGACTAGGGTGACCCTAATGACACTCACCTAGTCCTCACGGCTTTACTTTTTCCCTAGCCCGCAAACTTCCCAGTGGGTCACCCATCCCTAAATTGCTCCAGTGTGAGCACGTTTAACTTTCCAGTTCTAACGTTCCGCTTGCTACTTTGCTAGGGAATACGCCTCGTCAATATGAGACGAATCATTATACTTAACATACGATCGTTCCCCGTCTATAGCCGATGTAGGGATTCGCCTAAGGTGCCCTCTCTCTCGCACCCCCGAGGGGACCTCACAATATTCATACAAATCACAATGTAAATTTGGTAAATCCAAGTGTATTCAAACTAAATAAAGCCTAAAATCACGAATACTTGTTGTATATACAAAAAAAAATAAGTTCGAAAACGGAATGATCGTGCAGGTCATAACAACACGACTTCATGTCATAGCATCACACCTAGAACATGTGGTTTAAATATTTGAAAAATTAGCCAAATGATATTCACACTGATATTACCAGGGAGTATTTTTGGTATTACGACATCCCGGGAGCTCGTCTGACGTGGTTAGGTGGTACTCTCGATGTTCTCGTGTATTTACGTCCCTTCATAGTTTCGAGGGTATTTTTGTAATTTGGACTCTCCGTGCCTCCGCTTGAGCCTTCGATCAACATTTCTAGCAGTTTTGGATATATTCAGACCCGGACGGGGCCAAGGGCATTTTCATAATTTGGCACCCGAGGAACGTGCCGATAAGTTGTGGCGACATTTCTTGTTGAGAAGTTCGGTAACTGGAAGCGAGGAATTATTTTACGGGGTTTTCCGGTATTGTCTCATTATTTTTGGCTAATTTTCGATGGAAATGCATTTCGAAGTTCTATCGCGGAATGGCATCTATTCAGGTTTATTTTAATATTATATGTTGACTTTGGGCTGAACCCAGTGGAATTGGGCTCCTGGGCCTGAAACTTGTTGGCTGGGCTGGAATTCTCTATAAATATGAGTCTCAGTGCACTGAAAAGGGGTCTGACCCTTTTTGCATCTCCCAAGGCAAGATTTTTCGCTCGACATCGCGAGACTTCGTTTTTCAGCCACTATTCGTGAGATTTCGTTCCAAATCTCGCGACCAGGGCGCTTGTGACACTATTCGCGAGACTTCGCACCAATTCTCGCGACTACACAGCTTGTGCTGCTATTCGCGAGACTTCGCACCGAATCCCGCGACAACCATTTACGTACTTTTCGGATTTACTGTTCGCGAGACTTTATTGGAATAGTGTCATTCGCGAGTCTTGGTGCGAAAACTTGCGGCTGCCCTCTCACCCGCGAGTTTTGGGCAGATTCGTCATAACGGAGCGTTTTCGATCATTTTACGAGCCGTTCTCATCTATATTGTTGTTATCACATCATTGTAATTGTATTCTTTGAATATCATAGTGAAAACCAAGGTAGAGCTTTGCTCTCCCGAGGACGTAAGCTCACACATTGTGGGCCCAACCTCGTATATCGCTCGTGTCCCCACATAAACTGAATTCCGAATAATTAAAAATTGATTGATCTTAAAATAAATACCCAAAATATTTTTAGACTAGATCAGTTTGGCGCCGTCTGTGGGGACCGAGATTTTTATCCCATTGAGAGCTTTATTGCTGAGTTTGGATTTCTATTATCATGACTACACGGAATTATGATGAAGATATTTTTGATGAAGAAATTGAGGCTGATCCTATTCCTCAAATTAATGATGATTTTCTTGTGTTACCTGGGGCTCGGTCGTCAGTTCTGGAGGAGCCCCTGCTCAAAATGTAACTATTCGGCCTTCCCGGAGCGGGTTTTCATCCGGAAGGGCACCAAGTTTTTATCCTCGATAGCGCGAATGTTTATCTAAGTGTTATGAATTCGCAAGAATTGGCCGAGTTGCGGTCCGTAATAATGCCCACCTTTCGCCACCTGCGCGCTCTAGATCTGTGGATCAGATGGAAACAGATGAGGATTTGGAAGAGCGAAGGCGTACTTTAATCGCTCAATTAGAGCAAGTTGAAGCTCAAAGAAGAGCCCGGAGGAACAGTGTTACCCCGGAACCTGTAAATGATGTGGCCTCAGAGGAAGATATTGATCGTGTTCCGGAGCCACGAGCGAATACTGCAGCAACCGGAGAGCAAAGCAATACTCTACAAAAGATCGGAGATTTGATAGAGTCAAAATTTAAGGAGATGAGTGGGAAGTTGGAGCAAAACGAGGCTAGGATGAACCAACTGGAGGCCAACCTGACTCTTGGCCAGGAAAGGAGACGAGTGTACGGGGGCATACCCGGGATACTCATCAGACCTCAGCATACGAGGGAGATTATTTTTGAGAATCAGAGGGCTAATGAGCCCATCGACAATCGAGGAAAGGCGTTACCATCTTTGGAAGTTTTGCAAAGTCCGTGGAACACTTCAAATGCCTTATCTCCTTTTTCCATGGCCATTATCGGAGCCACTCGCTCTGAGTTTATTGAAATGCCTAAGGATCTTCCACAGTATCGCGGGTCGACTGACCCGCATGCTCATACGTCGAATTTGGAGATTCATGTGAGTTTGATGAATTTCAGTGATGCGGCCATGTGCTTCGTTTTTTCCGCTTCTCTTAAGGAATCAGCCCTCCGATGGTTTAATCGATTACCGAGGCGTTCGATTGTATCATATTAGGACTTCAAGGATCAATTCTATTCAGCTTTTGCGCCTTTTAATACACCAATAAAGTCTATTACTTCTTTGACCGCGTTGCTGTATGATTCTTCGGAAAGATTGTAGGGTTTTGTTACCCGTTTTGAAGCCGAGTGTAGGAAGATACCNGATATTCATACAAATCACATTGTAAATTTGGTAAAACCAAGTGTATTCAAACTAAATAAAGCCTAACATCATGAATACATGTTGTAAATACAAAAAGAGTATGTTCGAAAACGGAATGATCGTTAAAGTCATAACAACACGATTTCATGTCATAGCATTTAAACTATAGTTGAATCACATATATCATGGTATAACCATGTTGTTTTTGGTTCTAACAACATGTAATCATGTTTTAACAACATCAAATCAAGTTTAATTGGAATCAAAATCATCACACCTAGAACATGTGAAACTATGTGATAAATGAACTAAACGATATTCATACAAATCACATTGTAAATTTGGTAAAACCAAGTGTATTCAAACTAAATAAAGCCTAACATCATGAATACATGTTGTATATTCAAAAAGAGTAAGTTCGAAAACGGAATGATCGTTCAAGTCATTACAACACGAGTTCATGTCATGGCATTTAAACTATAGTTGAATCACATATATCATTGTATAACCATGATATTCTTGGTTCTAACAACATGTAATAATGTTTTAACAACATCAATTCGAGTTTGATTGAAATCAAAATCATCACACCTACAACATGTGGAACTATGTGAAAAATGAGACAAACGATATTCATACAAATCACATTGCAAATTTGTTAAAACCAAGAGTATTCAAACTAAATAAAGCCTAACATCCCGAATACTTGTTTTATATACAAAAAAAGTATGTTCGAAAACGGAATGATCGTGCAAGTCATAACAACACGACTTCATGTTATAGCATTTAAACTATATTTTAATCACATATATCAATGTATAACCAAGTTATTCTTGGTTCTAACAACATGTATTCATGTTTTCACAACATCAAATCAAGTTTAATTGAAATCAAAATCATCACATCTAGAACATGTGGAACTTTGTTAAAAATGAGCCAAATGATATTCTTACAAATCACATTATAAAATTGGCAAAACCAAGTGTATTCAAACTAAATAAAGCCTAACATAACGAATACTTGTTTATATACAAAAAAAGTAAGTTCGAAAACGGAATGATCGCGAAAGTCAAAATAACACGACTTCATATCATAGCATTTAAACTATAGTTTAATCACATATATCATGGTATTGCCAAGTTATTCATGGATCTAACAACATGCATTATTGTTTTAACAACATCAATTCAAGTATGATTGAAATGAAAATCATCACACATAGAACACGTGAAACTCTATGAAGCATGAGCAAAACGATATTACTACAAATCACATTGTAAATTTAGTAAAACCAAGTGTATTCAAACTAAATAAACCTAACATGACGAATACTTATTGTATATACAAAAAAAGTAAGTTCGAAAACGGAATGATCGTGCAAGTAATTACAACACGACTTCATGTCATAGCATTTAAACTATAGTTGAATCACATATATCATGGACTAACCAAGTTATTTTTGGTTCTAACAACATGTAATCATGTTTTAACAACATCAAGTACAGATTAATTTAAATCAAAATCATCACACCTAGAACATGTGAAACTATGTGATAAATGAGCCAAAAGATATTCATACAAATCACATTGTAATTTTGGTAATACCAAGTGTATTCAAACTAAATAAAGCCTAACATCACGAATGTAACGACCCTAATTTGGGCCTAGTTGTTTTGTTAAAACATGATAATTAAAACGGAAATATTCGGAAGCAAATTTAAAACATAGTTCCAAACATTAAAGTACGACTGCATAATATAGGGTGTTCTCCGAGGGACCGGACTCTATCACCGGACAACCGACGACCTCCTTCCCCGTCCCTATCATATCTCACCTGCATCACCTACAAATTCTGTAAAGCGGTCACAATCTATTAAAGGAAAATTCACACATACTTCACATTATCTTTCTTACTTCTTAGTTACATCTTACACACACACATGAACCATTTCCCTTAACCGTTTTCTTATTCCCTCTTCTTTTACCCATATCATTTCCATCATTCATTAACTTTTCTGTTGCCGAGATTAACATGCTCGGTGCATGTCCCGCCCAAGCCAACCGTTAGCTGTTGGATGACTCGACGGGCCATATGCATCCCTTCCCCGGGTGGGTACTTAGGCGCTACCCCTTTTTCCACCCGGATCCGTTCCGCCCTCTTCGTACGTATCATTTCCTCTTCGTTCCCTTCATCAGGCATGCCCTTCCTTTGGCGAATCATGTACTAGGCACGATGCCGAGTTCGGTCGGACGGTCCATCCTTCCTCACCCCCAGTCTTATTATCATTTATCTCGTTCATTCGTATCATTTCTTCCTTCTTTATTAACCCAATCCCATTCCTTAAGTCTGAACCTTCCCTTACTATATTGTGTTTACTCCGCTTACCATTGCTTTCGCTTGCTATAGTCTTTCCACGCTTTCGTGTTCCTTTCCTTTCACGATGCGACGTCGAGACGCGACGAAAACACTTAAACTTCATATTTCCGCGATAATTTTACTTCTTTCCTCGAAATTCGCGATAATTCTATGCTGAAAGCCCAAATCCGCGATAATTTTACACTTGAGAGCTTTTTCGCGATAAAGTTTCTCACGTTTTAATTTCCGCGACAATTCTCTTCACCAAGGAAATCCGCGATAATCCTCTTCATCATCAAATCCGCGATAATTTACACATGTTCCATTTTCGCGACAATTTCCTCTTCACATGAAATCCGCGACAATTTCTTCATACAAATTTCCGCGATAAAAATACATGCAGGCCAAATTTCGAGATAATTTCCTTCTTCGCGGGAATTCTCGAATTTTCGGGTCTTAATGATGATTAGCTCGTTTTTGGGCCTCCTCACTCCTATTTATAGACATCCTAACTTTTCTAATTCACACTTTGACCCCTCCTTCCTTTACTTTTGACCCCTCTTTTATCTTTTTCTTCACTTTTCTATTCTTCGTTCCCTTTTAAGTTCTTTCGTTCCCGTATCTCTCATTATCTCTCGTCTAGACTTTACCGTTACATTCCCTACTATTTGTTTCGACATACCTTTTTCTCTGCTATTACAAGGAATACTTGTTCTATATACAAAAAAAGTAAGTTCGAAAACGGAATGATCGTGCAAGTCGTAACAACACGACATCATGTGATAGCATTTAAACTATAGTTGAATCACATATATCATGGTATAACCAAGCTATTTTTGGTTCAAACAACATGTAATCATGATTTAACAACATCAAATCAAGTTTAATTGAAATCAAAATCATCACACCTAGAACATGTGAAACTATGTGATAAATGAGCAAAACGATAATCATACAAATCACATTGTAAATTTCGTAATACCAAGTGTATTCAAACTAAATAAAGCCTAACATGACGAATACATGTTGTATATACAAAAAAAGTAAGTTCGAAAACGGAATGATCGTGTAAGTCATAACAACACGACTTCATGTCATAGCATTTAAACTATAGTTTAATCACATATATCATGGTATAACCAAGTTATTCTTGGTTCTAACAACATGTATTAAGGTTTTAACAACATCAATTCAAGTTTGATTGAAATGAAAATCATCACACATAGAACATGTGAAACTATCTGAAAAATGAGCCAAACGATATTCATACAAATCACATAGCAAATTTGGTAAAACCAAGTGTATTCAAACTAAATAAAGCCTAACATCACGAATACTTGTTGTATATACAAAAAACGTAAGTTCGAAAACGGAATGATGGTGCAAGTCAATACAACACGACTTCATGTCATAGCATTTAAACTATAGTTGAATCACATATATCATGGTATAACCAAGTTTTTTTTGGTTCTAACAACATGCAATCATGATTTAGCAACATCAAATCAAGTTTAATTGAAATCAAAATCGTCACACCTAGAACATGTGGTACTATTTGAAAAATGAGCCAAACGATATTCATACAAATCACATTGTCAATTTGGTAAAACCAAGTGTATTCAAACTAAATAAAGCCTAACATCACGGATACTTGTTGTATATACAAAAAAAGTAAGTTCGAGAACGAAATGATCGTGCAAGTCATAACAACACGACTTCATGTCATAGCATTTAAACTATAGTTTAATCACATATATCATGGTATAACCAAGTTATTCTTGGTTCTAACAACATGCATTAAGGTTTTAACCACATCAATTCAAGTTTGATTGAAATGAAAATCATCACACATAGAACATGTGAAACAAAGTGAAAAATGAGCCAAACGATATTCATACAAATCACATTATAAATTTGGTAAAACCAAGTGTATTCAAACTAAATAAAGTCTAACATCACGAATACTTATTGTATATACAAAAAAAGTAAGTTCGAAAATGGAATGATCGTGCAAGTCATTACAACACGACTTCATGTCATAGCATTTAAACTATAGTTGAATGACATATATAATGGTATAACCAAGTTATTTTTGGTTCAAACAACATGTAATCATGTTTTAACAACATCAAATCAAGTTTAATTGAAATCAAAATCATCACACCTAGAACATGTGAAACTATGTGATAAATGAGCCAAACGATATTCATACAAATCACATTGTAAATTTGGTAAAACCAAGTGTATTCAAACTAAATAAAGCTTAAAATCATGAATACATGTTGTATATACAAAAAGAGTATGTTCGAAAACGGAATGATCGTGCAAGTCATAAAAACACGAGTTCATGTAAAAGTATTTAAACTATAGTTTAATCACATATATCATGGTATAACAATGTTATTCTTGGTTTTAACAACATTTAATAATGTTTTAACAACATCAATTCAAGTTTGATTGAAATCAAAATCATCACACCTAGAACATGTGGAACTATGTGAAAAATGAGACAAACGATATTCATACAAATCACATTGCAAATTTGGTAAAACCAAGAGTATTCAAACTAAATAAAGCCTAACATGACGAATACTTGTTGAATATACAAATTAAGTAAGTTCGAAAACGGAATGATCGTGTAAGTCATAACAACACGACTTCGTGTTATAGCTTTTAAACTATAGTTTAATCACATATATCAATGTATAACCAAGTTATTCTTGGTTCTAACAACATGTATTCATGTTTTAACAACATCAATTCAAGTTTAATTGAAATCAAAATCATTCTATCTAGAACATGTGGAACTATGTTAAAATTGAGCCAAATGATATTCTTACAAATCACATTATAAAATTTGCAAAACCAAGTGTATTCAAACTAAATGAAGCCTAACATCACGAATACTTGTTCTATATACAACAAAAGTAAGTTCGAAAACGGAATGATCACGAAAGTCATAACAACACGACTTCATATCACAGCATTTAAACTATAGTTTAATCACATATATCATGGAATAACCAAGTTATTCATGGTTCTAACAACATGCATTATTGTTTTTACAACATCAATTCAAGTTTGATTGAAATGAAAATAATCACACATAGAACATGTGAAACTCTGTGAAGCATGAGCCAAACGAAATTCATACAAATCACATTGTAAATTTAGTAAAACCAAGTGTATTACAACTAAATTAACCTAACATGACGAATACTTGTTGTATATACATAAAAAGTAAGTTCGAAAACGGAATGATCGTACAAGTCATTACAACACGACTTCATGTCATAGCATTTAAACTATAGTTGAATCACATATATCATATAATAACAAAGTTATTTTTTGTTCTAACAACATGTAATCATGTTTTAACAACATCAAATAAAGTTTAATTGAAATCAAAATCATCACACCTAGTACATATGAAACTATGTGAAAAATGAGCCAAACGATATTCACACAAATCACATTGTAAATTTGGTAAAACAAAGTGTATTCAAACTAAATAAAGCCTAACATCATGAATACATGTTGTATTTACAAAAAGAGTATGTTCAAAAACGGAATGATCGTGCAAGTCATAAGAATACGAGTTCATGTCATAGCATTTAAACTATAGTTTAATCACATATATCTTGGTATAACCATGTTATTCTTGGTTTTAACAATATTTAATAATGTTTTAACAACATCAATTCAAGTTTGATTGAAATCAAAATCATCACATCTAGAACATGTGGAACTTTGTAAAAATTGAGCCAAATGATATTCTTACAAATCACATTATAAAATTGGCAAAACCAAGCGTATTCAAACTAAATGAAGCCTTACATCACGAATACTTGTTCTATATACAAAAAAAGTAAGTTCGAAAATGGAATGATCGTGCAAGTCATTACAACACGACTTCATGTCATAGCATTTAAACTATAGTTGAATCACATATATCATGGAATAACCAAGTTATTTTTGGTCCTAACAACATGTAGTCATGTTTTAACAACATCAAATAATGTTTAATTGAAATCAAAATCATCACACCCAGAACATGTGAAACTATGTGATAAATGAGCCAAACGATATTCATACAAATCACATTGCAAATTTGGTAAAACCAAGTGTATTCAAACTAAATAAAGCCTAACATGACGAATACTTGTTGTATATACAAAAAAAGTAAGTTCGAAAACGGAATGATCGTGCAAGTCATAACAACATGACTTCATGTTATTGCATTTAAACTATAATTTAATCACATATATCAATGTATAACCAAGTTATTCTTGGTTTTAACAACATGTATTCATGTTTTAACAACATCAAATCAAGCTTAATTGAAATCAAAATCATCACATCTAGAATATGTGGAACTTTGTAAAAAATGAGCCAATTGATATTCTTACAAATCACATTATAAGATTGGTAAAACCAAGTGTATTCAAACTAAATGAAGCCAAACATCACGAATACTTGTTCTATATACAAAAAATGTAAGTTCGAAAACGGAATGATCACGAAAGTCATAACAACACGACTTCATATCATGGTATAGCCAAGTTATTCATGGTTCTAACAACATGCATTATTGTTTTAACAACATCAATTCAATTTTGATTGAAATGAAAATCATCACACATAGAACATGTGAAACTCTGTGAAGCATGAGCCAAACAATATTCATACAAATCACATTAAAAAATTGGCAAAACCAAGTGTATTCAAACTAAATGAAGTCTAACATCACGAATACTTGATCTATATACAAAAAAAGTAAGTTTGAAAACGGAATGATCACGAAAGTCATAACAACGCGACTTGATATCATGGTATAACCCCGTTATTCTTGGTTCTAACAACATGAATTATTGTTTTAACAACATCAATTCAAGTTTAATTGAAATCAAAATCATCACACATAGAACATGTGAAACTCTGTGAAGCATGAGCCAAACGATATTCATACAAATCACATTGTAAATTTAGTAAAACCAAGTGTATTCAAACTAAATGAAGCCTAACATCACGAATTCTTCTTGTATATACAAAAAAAGTAAGTTCGAAAACGTAATGATAGTGCAAGTCATTACAACACGACTTCATGTCATAGCATTTAAACTATAGTTGAATCACATACATCATGGTATAACCAAGTTATTTTGGGTTCTAATAGTATGTAATCATGTTTTAACAACATGAAATAAAGTTTAATTGAAATCAAAATCATCACACCTAGAACATGTGAAACTATGTGATAATTGAGCCAAACGATATTTATACAAATCACATTGTAAATTTGGTAAAAAAAAGTGTATTCAAACTAAATAAAGCCTAACATGACGAATACTTGTTATATATACAAAAAAAGTAAGTTCGAAAACGGAATGATCGTGCAAGTCATAACATCATGACTTCATGTTATTGCATTTGAACTATAGTTTAATCACATATTTCAATGTATAACCAAGTTATTCTTGGTTCTAACAACATGTATTCATGTTTTAACAACATCAAATCAAGTTTAATTGAAATCAAAATCATCACATCTAGAACATGTGTAACTTTGTTAAAAATGAGCCAAACGATATTCATACAAATCACATTGTAAATTTGGTAAAACCAAGTTTATTCAAACTAAATGAAGCCTAACATCATGAATTCTTGTTGTATATACAAAAAAAGTATGTTCTAAAACGGAATGATCGTGCAATTCGTTACAACACGACTTCAAGTCATAGCATTTAAACTATAGTTGAATCACATACATCATGGTATAACCAAGTTATTTTGGGTTCTAACAACATGTAATCATGTTTTAACAACATGAAATAAAGTTTAATTGAAATCAAAATCATCACACCTAGAACATGTGAAACTATGTGATAATTGAGCCAAACGATATTCATACAAATCACATTGTAAATTTTGTAAAACCAAGTGTATTCAAACTAAATAAAGCCTAACATGACGAATACTTGTTGTATATACAAAAAAAGTAAGTTCGAAAACGGAATGATCGTGTAAGTCATAACATCATGACTTCATGTTATTGCATTTAAACTATAGTTTAATCACATATTTCAATGTATAACAAAGTTATTCTTGGTTCTAACAACATGTATTCATGTTTTAACAACATCAAATCAAGTTTAATTGAAATCAAAATCATCACATCTAGAACATGTGTAACTTTGTTAAAAATGAGCCAATTGATATTCTTACAAATCAAATTATAAAATTGGCAAAACCAAGTGTATTCAAACTAAATGAAGCCAAATATCACGAATACTTGTTCTATATACAAAAAATGTAAGTTCGAAAACGGAATGATCACGAAAGTCATAACAACACGACTTCATATCATGGTATAACCAAGTTATTCTTGGTTCTAACAACATGCATTATTGTTTTAACAACATCAATTCAAGTTTAATTGAAATCAAAATCATCACACATAGAACATGTGAAACTCTGTGAAGCATGAGCCAAACGATATTTATACAAATCACATTGTAAATTTAGTAAAACCAAGTGTATTCAAACTAAATAAAGCCTAACATGACGAATACTTGTTGTATATACAAAAAAAGTAAGTTCGAAAACGGAATGATCGTGTAAGTCATAACATCATGACTTCATGTTATTGCATTTAAACTATAGTTTAATCACATATTTCAATGTATAACAAAGTTATTCTTGGTTCTAACAACATGTATTCATGTTTTAACAACATCAAATCAAGTTTAATTGAAATCAAAATCATCACATCTAGAACATGTGTAACTTTGTTAAAAATGAGCCAAATGATATTCTTACAAATCGCATTATAAAATTGGTAAAACCAAGTGTATTCAAAGTAAATGAAGTCTAACATCACGAATATTTGTTCTATATACAAAAAAAGTAAGTTCGAAAACGGAATTATCACGAAAGTCATAACAACACGACTTCATATCATGGTATAACCAAGTTATTCTTGGTTCTAACAACATGCATTATTGTTTTAACAACATCAATTCAAGTTTGATTGAAATGAAAATCATCACACATAGAACATGTGAAACTCTGTGAAGCATGAGCCAAACGATATTTATACAAATCACATTGTAAATTTAGTAAAACCAAGTGTATTCAAACTAAATAAAGCCTAACATGACGAATACTTGTTGTATATACAAAAAAAGTAAGTTCGAAAACGGAATGATCGTGCAAATCATAACAACACGAGTTCATGTCATAGCATTTAAACTATAATTTAATCACATATATCATGGTATAACCATGTTATTCTTGTTTCTAACAACATGTAATAATGTTTTAACAACATCAATTTAAGTTTGATTGAAATCAAAATCATCACACCTAGAACATGTTTAACTATGTGAAAAATGAGACAAACGATATTCATACAAATCACATTGCAAATTTGGTAAAACCAAGAGTATTCAAACAAAATAAAGCCTAACATGACGAATACTTGTTGTATATACAAAAAAAGTAAGTTCGAAAACGGAATAATCGTGCAAGTCATAACAACATGACTTCATGTTATTGCATTTAAACTATAGTTTAATCACATATATCAATGTATAACAAAGTTATTCTTGGTTCTAACAACATGTATTCATGTTTTAACAACATTAAATCAAGTTTACTTGAAATCAAAATCACCACATCTAGAACATGTTTAACTTTGATAAAAATGAGCCAAATGATATTATTACAAATCACATTATAAAATTTGCAAAACCAAGTGCATTCAAACTAAATGAAGCCTAACATTACGAATACTTGTCCTATATACAAAAAAAGTAAGTTCGAAAGCGGAATGATCACGAAAGTCATAACAACACGACTTCATATCATGGTATAACCAAGATATTCTTGGTTCCAACAACATGCATTATTGTTTTAACAACATCAATTCAAGTTTGATTGAAATCAAAATCATCACACATAGAACTTGTGAAACTCTGTGAAGCATGAGCCAAACGATATTCATACAAATCACATTGTAAATTTGGTAAATCCAAGTGTATTCAAACTAAATGAAGCCTAACATCACGAATTCTTGTTGTATATGTAAAAAAAGTAAGTTCGAAAACGTAATGATCGTGCAAGTCATTACGACACGACTTCATGTCATAACATTTAAACAAAAGTTGAATCACATACATCATGGTATAACCAAGTTATTTTTGGTTCTAACAACATGTAATCATGTTTTAACAACATGAAATAAAGTTTAATTGAAATCAAAATTATCACACCTACAACATGTGAAACTATGTGATAATTGAGCCAAACGATATTATAACAAATCACATTGTAAATTTGGTAAAACCAAGTGTATTCAAACTAAATAAAGCCTAACATCATGAATACATGTTGTATATACAAAAAGAGTATGTTCGAAAACGGAATGATCGTGCAAGTCATAACAACACGAGTTCATGTCATAGCATTTAAACTATAATTTAATCACATATATCATGGTATAACCATGTTATTCTTGGTTCTAACAACATGTAATAATGTTTTAACAACATCAATTTAAGTTTGATTGAAATCAAAATCATCACACCTTGAACATGTTTAACTATGTGAAAAATGAGACAAACGATATTCATACAAATCACATTGCAAATTTGGTAAAACCAAGAGTATTCAAACTAAATAAAGCCTAATATGACGAATACTTGTTGTATATACAAAAAAAGTTAGTTCGAAGACGGAATGATCGTGCAAGTCATAACAACATGACTTCATGTTATAGCATTTAAACTATAGTTTAATCACATATATAATGGTATAACCAAGTTATTCTTTGTTCTAACAACACGTATTATGGTTTTAACAACATCAATTCAAGTTTGATTGAAATGAAAATCATCACACATACAACATGTGAAACTATATGAAAAATGAGCCAAACGATATTCATACAAATCACATTTTAAATTTGGTAAAACCTAGTGTATTCAAACTAAATATAGCCTAACATCACGAATACTTATTGTATATATAAAAAAGGTAAGTTCGAAAACGGATTGATCGTGCAAGTCATTATAACACGACTTCATGTCATAGTATTTAAACTATAGTTGAATCACATATATCATGGTATAACCAAGTTATTTTTGGTTCTAACAGCATGTAATCATGTTTTAACAACATCAAATCAAGTTTAATTAAATTCAAAATCATCACACCTAGAACATGTGGAACCATTTGAAAAATGAGCCAAACGGTATTCATACAAATCACATTGTAAATTTGGTAAAACCAAGTGTATTCAAATTAAATAAAGTCTAACATCACGAATATTTGTTGTATATAAATGATCTAGTCTAAAAATATTTTGGAGCGTTTGCTTTTAGATCAGTCAATTTTTAATTACTCGAAATTAAATTGTTGTGAGGACACGAGCGATATACGAGGTTGGGCACACAATGTGTTTGCCGTCCTCGGGAGAGCGAAGCTCTACCTTGGTTTCCACTATAATAATCAAAGGATACAAGTACAATGAGGTGATAATAATAACACGTGCAAAAATGGCTCGAAAAACGATCGAAAACACTCAGTCGGGCTGGAAAGAGTTGCTGCCGCGAGTTATGGTCAGCAACACGCAGAAACACTGTATCAGCAACAAGTCGCGAGAGTCACTGTATTAGCAACAAGTCGCGAATGGAATAGTGCAGCAAGTCGCGAGAGTCAGTTTGGAACAATAAGTCGAGACTGGAATAGTGCAGAATCAATAACTCTCGAAATGAATACTGCAGAGTCAATAACTCGCGAAATGAATAGTGCAGAGTCAATAACTCGCGAAATGAATAGTGCAGAGTCAATAACTCGCGACTTGAATAGTGCAGAGTCAATAACTCGCGACTACGTGCGATAAGTCGCGAGTCAAAAGTGCAGGAAAATAAAGTCTTGCCTTGGGAAACATGATAACTGTCTGAACCCGTTCAAAGGCACTGGGGCTTGTATTTATAGAGGAATCTAGCCCAACTTCACTTTCTTGAGCCCATAAGCCCAGTTTACATCACGTAGCCCAAAACACTTATATAACCTCCAATTATAATATAATAAATGCCATGCTGATACCGAAGTTTTCGGGAACCAATCCCGGTCAAGATATTAGTCAGAAATACGATGAAGAAATTCCGGAAAACCTCGTAAATTAGTTCTTTGCCTCCAAGCAGTGAATACGCAGCCACATAACATCGTTGCAACCCACCGGTGTGCTCCCGGGTGGCAAATTACGAAAATACTCCTGGCCCCGAACGGGGCCGAGATGACCCGAAACATCTTAAAATCCTTACATAAACTTTAAATGGGGCCCAGCGAGCCTGAATTGAGAGAATACCACCTAAGAATGCCTTGTGATAAAATATGAAAATACCGAAAATACTACATAACCACGTCGGACGAGCCCCTCGGGTAAGGATAAATACAAGAGAATATACCCGGGTAATATCAATAGTCCCCTGGTTTTCAGATTCAGATTCAGAGTCGTAAACCATATACCAACAGCTCGTCCCGACAGCCGATTATCTTTCTGGAGCCACACCGAAGAAATCCTTAGCATGGATGAAATTCTCTCGTCAATACGATCGTTTTGACACTAAGTACGTCAGATTCTGAGTACGGGCGAAAATTTCGGGATTTTCCGACTCGGGATTTCGCCCCAATAAATACATTGTTCGCCCCTCATAAATCATTTTCTCGCGCGGACTCCTGAACATTCGCGACTTAACGCATATACTGTGCTATTTGCGACTTATCGCGCCACTGTGATTCTCGCGACTTATTGTACTCTCGCGACTATCGTACCTGTGCTTCTCGCGACTTAACGTACTCTCGCGACCATAGCACGCGACTCGTTGGAACAGACTGCTAAGCGTAACTCGCGAATACTTGTTCTATATACAAAAAAACTAAGTTCGAAAACGGAATGATCACGAAAGTCATAACAACACGACTTCATATTATGGTATAACCAAGTTATTCTTGGTTCTAACAACATGCTTTATTGTTTTAACAACATCAATTCAAGTTTGATTGAAATGAAAATCATCACATATAGAACATGTGAAACTCAATGAAGCATGAGCCTAACGATATTCATACAAATAACATTGTAAATTTAATAAAACCAAGTGTATTCAAACTAAATAAAGCCTAACATGACGAATACTTGTTGTATATACAAAAAAAGTAATTTCGAAAACGGAATGATCGTGTAAGTCAAAAAAACACGACTTCATGTTATAGCATTTAAACTATAGTTTAATCACATATATCATGTTATAACCAAGTTATTCTTGGTTCTAACAACATGTATTAAGGTTTTAACAACATAAATTCAAGTTTGATTGAAATGAAAATCATCACACATAAAACATGTGAAACTATGTAAAAAATGAGCCAAACGATATTCATACAAATCACATTGTAAATTTGGTAAAACCAAGTGTATTCAAACTAAATGACACCTAACATCACGAATACTTGTCGTATATATAAAAAAAGTAAGTTCGAAAACGGAATGATCGTGCAAGTCATTACAACACGACTTCATGTCATAGCATTTAAACTATAGTTGAATCACATATATCATGGTATAACCAAGTTATTTTTGGTTCTAACAACATGTAATCATGTTTTAACAATATCAAATCAAGTTTAATTGAAATCAAAATCATCACACCTAGAACATGTGGAACTATTTGAAAAATGAGCCAAACCATATTCATACAAATCACATTGTAAATTTGGTAAAACCAAGTGAATTCAAACTAAATAAAGCCTAACATCACGAATACTTGTTGTATATACAAAAAAAGTAAGTTCGAAAACGGAATGATCGTGCAAGTCATTACAACACGACTTCATGTCATAGCGTTTAAACAATAGTTGAATCACATATATCATGGTATAACCAAGTTATTTTTGGTTCTAACAACATGTAATCATGTTTTAACAATATCAAATCAAGTTTAATTGAAATCAAAATCATCACACCTAGAACATGTGAAATTATGTGATAAATGAGCCAAACGATATTCATACAAATCACATTATAAATTTGGTAAAACCAAGTGTATTCAAACTAAATAAAGCCTAACATCATGAATACATGTTGTATATATGATGTAGGTTAAAAATATATTGGGTATTTATTTTTAGATCAGTCATTTTTTTTAATTATTCGGAATTCAGTTTATGTGGGGACACGAGCGATATACGAGGTTGGGCCCACAATGTGTGAGCTTACGTCCTCGGGAGAGCAAAGCTCTACCTTAGTTTTCACTTTGATGTTCATAGAATACAATTACAATGGTGTGATATCAATAATTAAGAAGGAAGCGGCTCGGAAAACGATCGGGACTGCCAAAAACACTACGTTGCTTCGAAACTACCAAAAGCTCTGATACGGTGAAACTGCCAAAGCTCTGTTACCGTGAAACTGCCAAAGCGCTGTTACCGTGAAACTGCCAAAGCTCTGTTACGGTGAAACTGCCCAAAACTCGCGAATAGTGATCTGAAGTGGCCAGTCGCGAGTTTTGGTACAAATTCTCGCGAATAGTGAGCTGCAGGGGCAAATCGCGAGTTTTGGTATGAGTTCTCGCGAATAGTGACACAAAAAAATGTGGTCACCAGATTTGGAGCGAAATCTCGCGAATAGTAGCTCAAAGACGGTGGTCGCGAGATTTGGTGCGAAATCTCGCGGATTGAGGCTAAAAAACGAAATCTCGCGAGCTCGGGCGAAAGTCTTGCCTTGGGAGATGCAAAAAAGAGTCAGACCCCTTTTCAGTGCCCTATGGCTCATATTTATAGAGGAATCCAGCCCAACTAACATATAATATTAAAATACACTTGAATAAATGCCATACCGTAACAGAACTCCAGAAATGCACTTCGATCGACAATTAGCGATAAATAACAATGACATAATACCGGAAGAACCCGTAAAATAATTCCTCGCTTCCAGTTACTGAATGCTCAGCCAAAAACGCCGTCACAACTTGCCGGCACGTTCCTCGGGTGTCAAATTACGAAAATACCCTTGGCCCCGTCCGGGTCCGAATATGTCCAAAACTACTAGAAACGTTGATCGAAAGCTCATACGAAGGCCCGGAATGTCCAAATTACAAAAATAAACTCGAAACAATGAATTGACGTAGATTCACGAGAACATCGAGAATACCACCTAACCACGTCAGACGAGCTCCCGGGATGTCATAATACCGAAAATACTCCCGGGTAATATCAATAGTCCCCTGGTTTTCATATTCAGATTCTGAGTCGTAAACCATATCACATTAGCTCTTCCCGAAATTCGATTATCCTTCGGGAGCCGACTAGAAGAAATATTTAGTACAGTTGCATTCCCCTCGTCAATACAATCGTTTAGACACTAAGAAAGTCAGATTCTGAGGTCGAGCTAAAATCTCGGGATTTTCGGGCTCGGTGTATCCCCCTATAAATACAAGGTCTCCCCCCTGGTACAGTACGCAACACTGCATTCTCGTTACATTTCGAACGGAATCTCGCGACTACTTCCATCGCACAGTAACCTTCGCGACTTTTGGAACGAAATCCCGCGACTGCATAGACTGCACAGTTCCTCTCGCAACATTTGGCACGAAATCTCGCGACGGAACTGTGAAGACAGACTTAAACTTGAAAACGAAATCTCGCGACGAACATTGAAACAGACTTTAATTTGAAACGAAATCTCGCGACGGAACAGTGAAAACAGACTAACTTGAGACTAAATCTCGCGACCGCAAACACTGCACAGTGACTCTCGTGACTTTTGGTACGAAAACTCGCGAGACACTTATAAAAATCTGAAAAAATTTCTAAAAATTCCAAAAACCTTAATTATGAGAACTTCACACTATGTCCTCCGACTCCGCTCATTCCTCGAACTCCGATGCCTCGTCGTCTCATTCCTCGGACTCCTCATCCAACTCGGGGAGTTCCAATTCGAGTCTATCAGCTTTCCGTTCTCTAATTACGAACCCTTATCCACACTTTTACGATCGAAACACACATCTCGAGAATACGATCGGTCCTCAGAGTTCTGCCGTCAATGCCCTAAAATCTTATGACAGGCCCTTTTCCATGCATCCCCGGAAATGGAAATCTCTGATGGAAAATTACTATCTCCCTTTCGATTGTGTTCTCTACCAGCCGGGTCCCTCTGATCGGATCCTACGTGCACCGGTTGGTACCCACACTGTCTGTCTTGAGTATCTAGAGTGTGGTCTCCGCTTTCCGCTTCACCCGTTCATTTCAACTCTCCTAACTCACCTAAATATCCACCTCTTTCAGTTGAATCCAAACTCGATATCCTTGGTGGTTGCCTTTATCGTTTTTATGGAGACCAATGGGATTTTGATGACCGTCGACACCTTCTTCCAAATATTTCAAATCAGTTCCACTATCCATTACGGGGCTCAGGGTTGTATCTTTTTCCGTCTAAGGCATAAGAAGAGACCTTTTCCATTCTCAAACCCCCAATCTAACCACGACTGGAAGAGGCACTTCTTTTTTGTCACTTGCCTAGGCTCCACTAGGTTGTCTGCACTTAGCCTTCCTTGGCGGTTCCCAACTAAGGGGGAACCTTTCCTTCCGGATTCTTATTATCCTATCCCGCGATCCGTTATTCCAAAAGCCTTGGAGAAGATATTTATCGCGTGTGCCAGATCGGATGGCACCGATTGGACCCCGAACACGCTTTTCTATGCTCGGATCTTGGTCGCCTCCAACATCCTTCTGCCCCTACCCATTTCAGTAGGGAACTTTTAGGTATCTGGGCCACGCCTTAATACTTAATCATCTCAACAACTCTTCCTCGATCAGAAAACCTTTCCAAAACCAGTGCATATATATATGTATAACTATAGTCTTTCAACAGTATTTCTCACGTCACTTGCTTATTTTGCAGATAAAATAATGGCTCCCCCTGAAGGTCATTCGAGATTAGGCGATAAACTGAGATCACTCCGTACTCTTGTTACGGAAAAGGATGAGCTGATCTCGGAACCGCACTGCCGCGGACGAGTTGGCCCAAAGCTTGCAAGAAACGGTGCCGCAGGCAGAAGAGGCCCGCCCGGTTACTCCAACGCCACCTGCTCCGGTAATTGAGAATCCCGAGCCCGCAGGAGACGAGCCGGCTACAGAGCCCCCCGAGAGTCCTGAAGATTTAATTCTTGTGTCTCGGCGGTTAGAGCTTACTGCTAGAGAGTTTTCCCCCGACGAAGGGATGTACGACTTCGCCGAGACACTAGTGGATGTTGTCGGAGATGACGAGGAAGGCGAAATAAGCGGATGTCAACCGATAGACCCTCTGGTGGAGGAGATTTTCTGGGAGACCCGTCCGATGGAAAGAATAAATCAAGAAGCTCCTTCGGATAGAGGGAAAAGATCGGTGGAGGGCCCCACCGTTTTGGAGATTGCGGAGCCCGTTAGGAAGAGTGGGTTAACCGCCGAGTTCCTCGATGCCTTCCGAATAAGAGATATACCGAAACATATAGTGAAGGAATTACTCGAGATGGGACGTCAGGCTGGCCTGGTACTAATAAAAGATTGAGTCACCTTTCGGATTCCGAGGGCGATAGTGTTTCCAATAGACCGGCCTTGACGTATTTTGAAAGAAACCCGTCACTACCGCCGCGTGGACGAGATGACCACACGGTCTTCACCGACTTCGGTCGGTTGATGAGCCAGTTTGCGACCGCGCGTCGCATGATGGGAGAGGTTTGTAATCAGATCGGCCATTGTTACTTGCTCTTTGTTTCATCCGTATCTTATATGTTTTTTTTTTGGTTTTTGCCATTCTTTCAGATGGAGTGGACGGTTGTGGAGATGAGCACCGCAACCGCGATAGGGGAGTACTGTTTGCTCAGGCATTCGGAGCTTGACAGTCCGGATATAATAGGAGAGTAGATGAAGAAAGCCGCTGAAAAGTTGATACAGAATCAGCGGGAAAAGCATGCCCAAGAGATGGCGACGCTCCGGGAAGAACATAACAAGGCGATCGAAGCCCTAATTCGGGTTCATCGAAGTGAATTAACGGAGTGTGCGGCTTTTCACATTGGGAAAAGACATGCTCTTGAGCAATCCATCGACACCCTTAAAACGAACGCAAAATACGCTCAAGACAAGTTGAAGGAGGTTAGGGCTGAGACCGAAGACAAGTTGAAAAAGGCCAAAGATGCCAATGCTGCTGATAAGAAAACTCTCGGGAAGGCCTTGGAGGAGAATAAAGAATTAAAATCAAAGAATGAGTCCGTCCAATTCACCGTGGACAGTCTTCGGGCTCGAGCCGCTAGGTTGCCATCCTAGGTCAACGATTGCTTCCGGAAACTAATTTGGGAGTATACAGTGCACTCCCCGACTTTCCGAAACCTGGCGGCCCTAGCTAATGCGACCTCGTCTGCTCTATATTTCTTTAGAGGGAGTGTCCAGACACAAAGAATCCTGGGCATATCCCTAACTCCTGAAGAGAGGGGAAGACTTGATCCCAGTCTATCCGGTAAGTTCGAGCCAGTGGATGCGGAGGATAAATTAGACTGCTCGGGGGATCCGTTCGGTGCGCTCCAATTCAACTTGGAGGAGGACTTGCACCAGCAGCTATATTCGGAGGAGATCAAAATACCCGAGGAGGGTCCACCGGCGGACGCATTTCGAAGGTTGGCCGCATTATTCCCGGAACCGGTGGGTCCCCTCGTGCGAGATCTTCTTAAAGACGAGGAGGTGATGGGTCAACGTGACCCTCCATTATACGTTCCTGCTAGTGTGACAGGAGCTCGGGAGCGCCATGAGGTCGAGATGGCGAGCTTTATTCCCGAGAAGTTGACCGTTGCGGGAANGGAGTGGCGTGGTAGGAGGCTCCCGAGTCAACTGCCCACTCCATTTCTCGGTCAGCTGTTTCCTTAGCCTGATCTTGAGCAGTAGAGACAACCAGGATCTCTTCTTGGTTAGTTGCTGCTACGGGTTCAGATTCTTTAACTCGTTTCCAGAACCAGCAGTCCTTCTTGAGATGTCCTACCTTACAGCACCAATTGCAGCTCCTAGTTTCCTTTTGGTTTGCCTCAGGCTTCCCTTGATCCTTGCTGTTTTGCTTGTTCTTGTAATTTTTCTTGCTGAAATTCTGGCCCTTGTCCTGTGTCCCTGAATTAACCGCAGCAAGTGTCTCCTTTACAACTGAACCAGTCACTTCATCCCTTCGTAGTCCTTCATTGATTAAACACTCTTTTACCACTTCCAGCTTTAATCCACCCTTCGGAATAGAAGAGTTGATTGAAATAATAGTGGAATCCCATGAATCCGGAAGAGTGTCTATCAACATATGTGCAAGAACCTTATCTTCGAGCACACAATCTGTTTCCGCCAATTTATTGACAATTTCTTGGAACATTCCAAGATGATCAGTCATGGGAGAGCCTTCTTTGAACCTTAGTCTCATTAGTCTTTTGAAAAGAAATCCTTGTGACTATGTAGACTTTGGTTCAAAGATGCTCTCAAGCTTCTCCCACATGAGTTTTGCATCAGTCTCTTTGGCTACATGATGATAATTTGCGCTGTCTAACCATTGGCGAACAAAGCCTAAGGTCTGGATATGCTTCATATCCCAGTCCTTCTGCTTATGTTTCTCTGGTTTCTGAGCTCCAAATTTTACTGGTTATAACAAGAACCGGCAATACAATAAGTCTTGCATCCTGTTCTTCCATTCTGGATAGCTCTTGGATGTTAACTTGATCATCGAATACGGTTCACCAGCCATGCTCTTCAGGGCAGCGTTTCAGGTGAGATGTGAATCCCTTTCGATTGTGATTTCCTTTTTGTCTTGATCAGTGATCTCTGTGTTTCCTTCTTCGCAAAGTTTATTGTAGTCCGAAAAAAATTCTAAACTTATGTATAATTTGTTGGGAATATCCTCCCTTATCAAACTCAGGTTTGATCACAGATTTGGTAACAGAACTCCTCTGGTTTGTTTCTTTCGGTTGCATTTAGAAGAAACAAATTTTTACGAGGAAACCGGAGTAAACCCGGAGAAAAACCTCGGGATCGATATATCGATCCAATCCACTAACTCACTGGTTTGATTTTTACAAGAAATCAGAACAGATTACACATTCATCATATGAACTCTGATCTTGATCTTCTTGTTGCCTGTTGGATGCCTTAACTCTTGCTTTGCTGCTTCAAGGCTCTTGATCAGTGTGTTGTCACCCACTATCTCGGTTGATTACTCGCCTGATCTTTTATCGCTTGATTTCAGATTGATAATCTGAAATCCAGTTGTGAATATTCTTGTTGTTTTGTGTAACTGCCTTATGAGCCAAGTCCTTTTTAAACAAGTCGTTCATGAGCAGTTTAAAAGAACGGTTTCAAGAGTTGTTAACGCGACTCTCTTGCCTTGTGCGCCTGTTTGCTCACTTTAATGAAAAAACTCATTTTGCGTCTTTTCATTCCTTCACCAGCGCTGTTGCTTCCATTTCAACTGCGTGCCTTCGTTCAGCTCCGACCTTCTCTATCTACGCTCAACCTGCACAACCAAAGAGAAGAGGCGACAGAGACGACGAAACAAAAGTTAAGAATGCTTACTTCCTTGTATTTCCCTTTCTTCTGCTTTAACACTCTTCCCCTCAGGTTAGCGTTGATGATTTTGGGGCTTCTAGCCCTAGATCTGTCTCGAGGTCGTGCAGATCTGGCTCTGCTCTTGGTTTCCAGTCTGGACGTAAGCTTGCTTGACCAGCTTAGCTTACCTTTGTCCCTGTTCTGTCTACAGAAGAGAGGCTTCAAGGAGAGGTCTGCCTGTTCAACGTCGCTCACCTTTAAAGCTAAGTCTCCTGCATAGTTTTTGCTTTATCTTCCTCTGGTTCTAAGCATCCTTCCCCTCAGGTTACGCACTGGAGATTTGGCGTTGTTTACCTTAGATCTGTTCAGGAATGAACAGATCTGGTCTGATATTCCTTTAGCTTCCAGTCTGGACACACCTCTGGTTGTCCAGCTCAGTCTTGACTTCAAACGGCGTCCAACCTTGCTGATACTTAAGATAAGCCTTCAGTTTCTTGCTTATCTTCTTCATTACCTTGCTTAACTCGTTTCTTCTACAGGTTGTACAGGAATGAAGCATGTTGTCTGCCCTAGATCTGCTCAGGAGTGAGCAGACCAGCACCTTCAGTGCATATCTTTAGCTTATTTCCATGTATTATCTTAGTTAGCATATCTGCGATATTTTTTGTTGTGTGCACTTTCTCAACCTGGAATTCTTTGGAGCTAATAGCTTCACGAATCCAGTGTGCCTTGATGTCTAAATGTTTTGTCCTGCTGTGAAACGTTGAATTTATGCTTAACTCTATAGCACTCTGGTTATTACACAACAACTCTGGATCCAAGCAGTTGAGGTCAAACTCTTTTGTAAGTCTTGAGATCCAGAGCAATTCCATAGCAGTCTCGGTTAGGGCTATGTACTCAGCCTCTGTGGACGACGGGGCCACAGTCCTTTGGAGTCTAGATTGCCAGGACACAGATCCTTTGGCTATGGTCACCACATAACCCGTGGTTGATCTTCGAGTATCTGGATCTCCAGTTTGATCCGAGTCTGAGTAGGCCTTTATGTGTAGAGGTTCCTCAGTGCCTTTAAACCTTAGGCACATATCTTTCGTTCCAGCTAAATACCTGATTAGCCATTTAATCCCCTCCCAGTAGGGTCTCCCTGGATTGCTCATAAAACGGCTTAACACTGTAATGGGATAAGCTATATCCGGTCGAGTAGACACCATTAGGTACATGATTGATCCGACTGCAGAGGTATATGGAACTCCTTCCATGTCTTTGTATTATGTATCCGTAGTTGGACAATTTTCCTTGGATAATACAATCTGATTAGACATTTGAGTGGTCACTGGTTTTGCTCCCTCCATATTAAATCGCTTAAGAATCCTTTCCACATAGGTTCCTTGTGAGAGGGTCAGTGATCGGTTGCCCCTGTTCCTAGTTATATGTATGCCCAAAATCCTTTTGGCAGCTCCAAGATCCTTCATCTCAAAGGAGGCAGCCAGTCTCTCTTTTAGCTTACTTATCGATTCTTTTGATGTACCTGCAATCAAAAGGTCATCTACATATAACAATAGTATTATAAATTTACCTGATTCCTCATGTTTGACATAGGCACAATGATCACTTTCTGTCCTTTTGAAGTTTTCTTGAGTCATGAAGGTGTCAAACCTTTTATTCCACATTCTAGGAGCTTGTTTGAGCCCATAAAGGCTTCGATTCAGTTTACACACATAATCCAGCTTGTTCTTTACTTCAAAACCAGTAGGCTGCTTCATATAGATTACTTCATCCAAGTAACCATTTAGGAAAGCAGTTTTGACATCCATTTGTTCTAATTCCAGATCTAAGTGAGCCACTGTTGCTAGTATTATCCTTATTGTAGTGAACTTGACAACCGGTGAGAATATTTCATCAAAATCCACTCCCTTCTTCTGCCTAAATCCCTTTACCACGAGTCTAACTTTATATCTAACAGTGTCATCGACTTCATGCTTTAATTTGAATATCCATTTATTTTCCAAGGCTCTTCTCCCTGCTGGCAGTCTTTCCAAGTCATAGGTTTGGTTATGTTTCAGAGATATTATTTCCTCTTTCATAGCTTGTAACCATTTGCTGCTCTCTAATGATTTAATTGCTTCATAATATGATTCAGGTTCTCCTTCTTCAGTTACCAAAACATAATCCGATGAGGGATACCTTGAAGAAGGTCTTCTGATCCTTCTTGTTTCAGGTTCTGAAATAATTTCAGAATCTGACTTTTCTTCAATTTCATCAATAGTTGTGCTTTCTGATGCCTCTGAATCCTGTTTAACTTGCTCTGTATTTGTATCATGTCAGCCTCAGGTGCTTCAGGAAGTTCAGGGGCAGTGCCTTCCTTAAAATTAGGTAGGTACATTTCTTTGTAGAACTTTGCATCTGAAATTTCATGGTTATTTTCCCCAGTTTTGCATAAGTCTTGAATGGTTTGGTCTTCGAAAAATACTGCATCTCTAGATCTGAAAATCCTTTCAGTTTTAGGATCCCAAAATTTATAACCAAACTTGTTGTCTCCATAGCCTATGAATATACATTCTTCTACGTGGTCGTCAAGTTTTTTCCTATGTTCCTTTGGAATATGGACTAATGCCCTGCAACCAAAAATTTTAAAATGTTTAAGTTTAGGGCACTTACCTGTCCATATACCTTCTGGGGTGTTTAACTCAATGCTGGTAGCCGAAGATTGGTTGACTAAATAGCAAGCCACTCCTAAAGCTTCAGCCCAAAAATCCTTTCCTAGCCTTGAGGTCTTTAACAAACATCTTACTTTGTTCAAGAGTGTTCTATTGAACCTCTCGGCAGTCCCATTGTGTTGGGGTGTCCCTGGCACAGTGAGTTCATGTCTGATTCCTTGAGACCTGCAAAAAGAGTTAAACTGATTAGAGGTGAATTCCCCACCATTATCGGTTCTAAGAATTTTCAGATTCTTCTCCTTTTCCCTTTCCACTGCAGCCAACCATTCCTTAAATTTAAGGAATGCTGCATCCTTAGTGTGAATAGGATAGACCCAGATTTTCCTTGAGGCATCATCAATGAAAGAGACAAAGTATTTGCTCCCTCCTTTTGAGACAATATCCAGGGAGCACACATCTGAAAAGATTAAGGCCATGATCTCTTCCTTTTTCTTTACAGTTGTGTTGAATAGTTGCTTAGCTTGCTTCCCATATATGCAATCCTCACACTTTTGTTCTGTTTTTCTGCCTTCAATATGTATCAAGCCGTCCCTTTTCAGTTTCTCCAATCCAACATCTGAAATGTGCCCCATTCGTTTATGCCACAGCTGGAACGGATCATTCTTTTCTAAAGTATTGATCTGTCCAATTTGAGGCATCAATCTAATCTTATACAGTGTGTCTGAAAGTTTTGCTTCGGCTATTGAATTCCCATCCTTTAGCAACCTCCAGCAGTGATTCTAGGTTATACTCATAAAGCCTTCTTTGTCCAAAATGGGAGTAGACAGTAAATTTATTCTAAGATCAGGTATGTGTCTGACATCCCTTAGAGTAAGTTTGTGTCCTTCCTTTGTGAGAAGTTCTATCGTCCTAATTCCTTTGACAGGAGCACATGTATGATTCCCCATTTTAACAGTGCCGAAATTGCCTTTAGATAGGTGGTAAAGTACTCCTTCCTTGGAGTGGCGTGGTAGGAGGCTCCCGAGTCAACTGCCCACTCCATTTCTCGGTCAGCTGTTTCCTTAGCCTGATCTTGAGCAGTAGAGACAACCAGGATCTCTTCTTGGTTAGTTGCTGCTACGGGTTCAGATTCTTTAACTCGTTTCCAGAACCAGCAGTCCTTCTTGAGATGTCCTACCTTACAGCACCAATTGCAGCTCCTAGTTTCCTTTTGGTTTGCCTCAGGCTTCCCTTGATCCTTGCTGTTTTGCTTGTTCTTGTAATTTTTCTTGCTGAAATTCTGGCCCTTGTCCTGTGTCCCTGAATTAACCGCAGCAAGTGTCTCCTTTACAACTGAACCAGTCACTTCATCCCTTCGTAGTCCTTCATTGATTAAACACTCTTTTACCACTTCCAGCTTTAATCCACCCTTCGGAATAGAAGAGTTGATTGAAATAATAGTGGAATCCCATGAATCCGGAAGAGTGTCTATCAACATATGTGCAAGAACCTTATCTTCGAGCACACAATCTGTTTCCGCCAATTTATTGACAATTTCTTGGAACATTCCAAGATGATCAGTCATGGGAGAGCCTTCTTTGAACCTTAGTCTCATTAGTCTTTTGAAAAGAAATCCTTGTGACTATGTAGACTTTGGTTCAAAGATGCTCTCAAGCTTCTCCCACATGAGTTTTGCATCAGTCTCTTTGGCTACATGATGATAATTTGCGCTGTCTAACCATTGGCGAACAAAGCCTAAGGTCTGGATATGCTTCATATCCCAGTCCTTCTGCTTATGTTTCTCTGGTTTCTGAGCTCCAAATTTTACTGGTTATAACAAGAACCGGCAATACAATAAGTCTTGCATCCTGTTCTTCCATTCTGGATAGCTCTTGGATGTTAACTTGATCATCGAATACGGTTCACCAGCCATGCTCTTCAGGGCAGCGTTTCAGGTGAGATGTGAATCCCTTTCGATTGTGATTTCCTTTTTGTCTTGATCAGTGATCTCTGTGTTTCCTTCTTGCTTAGTTTCCGCAAGCGTTGAGACTTGCATGGGCCACCACTTGTTGGGAATATCCTCCCTTATCAAACTCAGGTTTGATCACAGATTTGGTAACAGAACTCCTCTGGTTTGTTTCTTTCGGTTGAATTTAGAAGAAACATATTTTTACGAGGAAACCGGAGTAAACCCGGAGAAAAACCTGGGGATCGATATATCAATCCAATCCACTAACTCACTGGTTTGATTTTTACAAGAAATCAGAACAGATTACACATTCATCATATGAACTCTGATCTTGATCTTCTTGTTGCCTGTTGGATGCCTTGACTCTTGCTTTGCTACTTCAAGGCTCTTGATCAGTGTGTTGTCACCCACTATCACGGTTGATTACTCGCCTGATCTTTTATCGCTTGATTTTAGATTGATAATCTGAAATCCAGTTGTGAATATTCTTGTTGTTCTGTGTAACTGCCTTATGAGCCGGGTCCTTTTTAAACAAGTCGTTCATGAGCAGTTTAAAAGAACGGTTTCAAGAGTTGTTAACGCGACTCTCTTGCCATGTGCGCCTGTTTGCTCACTTTAATGAAAAAACACATTTTGCGTCTTTTCATTCCTTCACCAGCGCTGTTGCTTAATTTAGTTTTTTGTAATTTTAATATTTTATTTTGTATTTTTGAATTATTTTTAGTATGTTTGTATTGTTTATTTTATTTGTGTATTATTGTTGTCATAGGGGTGGAGTTCGGTCGTTTAAGCAGTTAAACGGTCAAAATTTTTACGGTTAATCGAGTTTATAGCCCAAAATTTGAAAACCTAAATCGAACCGTTTAACCGCTTTATAAATTTATACAACTAAACCGAAACCGACGGTTAACCGGTTACCGTTTAGCTGATATTTTTTAAAAATTTTACCACAAACTTTGTTCCATAGTCAATCTTTTTTTAGAGCTTGATTTTCATACTTTCAAGTACGATTTTCATACTTTCTAGAAATGAATTATGTTAATCAATATCAAGCATGGAACTTGGACTCGACTTTCGAGAATGATTTAGCAAAAATGACGAATCAATCCCAAAATACAATAAAATTCATCATTTTATCAATAATCCACAAAAAATTGTCATGAGCAAATTCACAAAAAATAACACAATAATCATTAATATTAAATATAAGATTTTAAATCTAAAATAATAAAGTAAATAAAAAAGAATATTATACATAAAAATAATCATATAAAATATTCAAATGTAAACATTTACCTAAATAATTTCTTAAAATTATCCATAAACAAATTAAACATAACGCAAATACATTTAACAAGAACAAAAAGATGCAACATAACAAAAAATTAAATATAAGAATTTAATATTATCATGCTTAGAAAGATTCTGAAATACGAAAACTTAAATATGAAAACAAGAAGACCGTAACACTAAAAAATACTAAACGCATAAAATACTCACAAATTGTCACCAAATATGCAATTAATCATAGCAAAAAAACAAAAATATTACTAAAGTATATTTAAAGGCAAAACAACGACAAAACATAGAAAGAATTCTATAAATCTAATATGAAGTAAGTATAATTTTTTTTATTTAAAGAATGAAATTATGGGCCATGTGACATGTGAGATAGGGGGTGGAGAATTATTGTGTATATTAATTATATACTTTAATCGGTTAATCGGTTAACCGATATAAATAAATAAAACCGATTACCGACCATATAATCGTTTTAACCGATATGAATCCGAACCATAAAAATGAAATATATAACCGACACCGTTTAACCGATTAAAATCGGTTTGGTTAAGTTCGGTTACACGGTTCCGCGGTTCTGTGTCCCACCCCTAATTGTTGATTGTTTTTTAAATTTAAATATGAATGACTTATGTTACACATATGCTTATTGTACATTATATTTATATTATTATTATATGTTTGGTATATTATTGTGTAATAGATATGGAAGGCGGAAGTAGACCGCGTGCTCCCATAAATGGAAGTGTGCTACATCATCAGAATCAACACATCAGTAGAAGCATTATAAATGGGGAGCATGGTTTGATGATCCAGTTTAAGCATGGTAATTAATATCTGAGCAAACTTGTGGCGTTGGATGCTAGAGTATCTGTATGTTAGATACGATGGGGGTTTTACGGAGCATTCAAGATGGTTCGTATCAAGTTGGATAATCATTTGTTGACTGTCATGGTAGAGCGATGGCAACCTAAGATGCACACATTTTTCCTCTCGATGGGCGAGACCATGGTGACACTACAGGATGTGTTGCTCATATGGAGATTACTCATATTGGGCAATGTTATCACTGATCCACGGCCCGATAGGAGTATTAAGAGTGGAAATAATATAGCACTGCTACATTTGGGTATTTTCAAATGATATTTTTAAATGTATTTTTAAAGGCATTAAGCGATCCACCCCTAGGATGAGATTTTAGCATAGGTTTAGAGATATTCATGGTTGGTCTACGGTCACACCTATTTCGGGTTGACGAAGCCTTGTACAACCTTGGGAAAAATGGTCACGAGCACCTCTATAGGGAAAATAGGCATCACTATTGCAAGTGGTGTTGTTTGAACAACACTACATATTGTGATTTCATCCTAATTATCTAAGGGTTCATTTTGGTTTATCCAACAGAAAAATAAGGCTTCGACTCTGATTATCCATTTGACAATCCATCATAATCGAACATCTCATCATCCATACATTGTTTATTTTTCATACCTTAAATACATAATTCAAATATACACAAATCATAAAAAAGTAATACTTCTACGCATCACAATAAAAATCAAAACGCATCATAATTCAAATTGTTTTAAATTTAAAATTTAACAACGACAATCACAATGAAAACTCACATATTTATTTTAAATTAAACTAAATAAACAAAACAAAGACAAACACAGAACTAAAAAATAATGATCACATCATATTAGTAACAAGATTATAAGATTTAAATTATCGACTAACAAAACGCAACATCAATCCAAATTCGAAAAGCTATATCGAGGAGATTTGGAGTGAAATTTCATATGCAAGTGCATCATTTTTATAGAAGGGGCACCGACAATTGGTAATTGGTAATTGGTAAATACAAGTAGTGGTAGGTTTCGTAACTCTAAATTACATATTCAGGCACTTTGTAAGTGTGAGTTACAAATTCTACAGTTTCGTCCTACACAGACACAATTTTGTATTGGTGTTCCCATGTTTTGAAATGTGCACGTGACAGATTTTGTAAATGGCAATTTCATTCGTTATTGCCACATACGAAATTATACAAAATACAAAGATGATTTAATATTGGGTAGAAACCTGCGTTAACCAAAGTCTAACCAACAACATTACAAATCCATAGTTTAAGACTATCTACTTAACGTGTAGATAGTCTTAACGTGTAATTAATAATGATTTATGTGTAGTAAATATATTTAAAACCTCATATACTTCAACCTCAGCAGGAAAGGGAATGAATGAATTGATGTAAAAAAACTGAAACCTGCAACTTTGCACTGGGGAATCAAATTATTCCATCTGAATTATGCTTTTGAAAATGATCATGCAATACAGTTTTGAGAATGCTCTTGCTGACATACTCTGCACCAAAAATCTATAAGTGTTCACAATAACCAATTAGAATCACCACAACTGATCACGCGACAAACAGCTAGTAACCAAAAACCCCGATGTTCCCAGTACTACATTTGAGCAACTCCTTGAAGCAAAGCCGTACAAAGATGCCAAAGTGCACTGTAATTAAAACCATAAAAAAGTTATGACTAAAAGCTTGAAAGCTTTTAGGATTACAGCAATGGAGGAGAAGGAAACGAGTTTGGAAGTGTAGAGGGATCCAACGTTGAAAACCATTGCAGAGGTGAAACGAAGGGAGACAGGGAAGAGGATGATAAGGTAAATAAACTGGAAAAGTTAGATCTTTTTGTAAAAAGGGAGTGACCCAATATAACAAAAGAAAGAGGGTATATCAACGTTAGGGTTATGAGGTAGAAGGTTTTGGGGATTGCTGGAGATTGCTATCATGGACGAATCCAAATCTTACTTAAATCTCAGTGCTAAACCCACTCTTTCCTTTAAAAATCGCTTCTTTATCCGAAACATGGAAAAAGAAACACTTTTAGTCATCCAGTGGAACTAGAGAGGAGAATGCTTCTTTTTCGAAACAATTTTATAAAATTATGCATTTTTCAATAAAATAAACTAATGAAAGACCGAGTGATGAAGTTCCTAGTTATCCTCCGGTGGCCACCATCTTGGCTGTGGAAATGTAATGCCCTTCTTCTTCGCGGTTTCTACAAGATTAACACTATCTTCATCAACACCACCATATTTCCCAGAAAAATAAGCTTGAATGTCGTCCAAGATATCGAGTAATGTCAGTCCCTTCGGATTCATGGGCCTGGGAAGCACGTATGTAGTGTTAGATCCTCCATCTTCTCCCTTATCACCTGCAAAAGAGAATTTCAGTCCAAGTTTCAGTAGAAATAACGTGATTTCTTGTCCATTCATTGCAAGTTTCAGGAATTTCGAGGGATTCATGCCTTCATCCGGTGCAATCTTCATGGACTCTTCTTCATCTTGCTTTTTCACAATGGTTTCCACTGTTCTATGTCCTCCTTCTGAAGAAGGTCTGCCAGTCCTTCATGGCGATTTTGCTCCATTTCATCTCCTAAAGTCATTTTTTTCGCTCTCTCTCATCATTCAATCCAGTTTCAGAAACCCTTTTTGATTGAATAGTTTCACTCCCCAAATCAATTGCCTCCGCATCTTCATTTTGACCCTCCGATGAAGAATGCTGCAAAGGGTTTTCCGGTGGAGTATGAAAGAATGGGTCCTCTTCAACTAGGTTCCGGACTGAAGGAACACTGTCTGGAAGGCTAAGCATCACGATCTCGGATGTACCTGGCTCCGTAGGTCCGAGAAATGTTGTTTTATTTTATTAATCCTATTAATTCTAGTATTCTAAAAGCAATAAAAAACACACAGATTTTAGAGTGGTATCCGATCCCGATTCTTATCTTAGAATCGATCGTCTCGGCAATCCACTATTTTCCCATGCGATATTATTACTAATTAGCAAACTGAAACGTTCTACAAACAAGAAGTTTCGTAAACAGTTAATCACGTAATCAACCAATAAAGCAGTAATTAAAGTAAGGTTAGGAATGCTCAGTTTATTCTCGTATGTTCACGAGAATGATAACTCCAATTCCAACCCTGCCTTCTGTATGTAAACGTTACCCGCAGACTTCAAACAATATTGAACCTGCACACTTCACAAAGATTATTAGTACTAAACTTGAAAGTGATGCTGGACTAACCTCAACAATATGATAGTCCAATCCTATAGAATATAATCGTGATCTTCATGATTCGCAGAATCTTTCAGAACAACGACCACACGCACAGAAGTTCACACAGGTTAAGAATCACCGTTACGAAAACTATGCAGGCGGCAAGCCTCAGGCTAAAGGGAACAAACGTTTAAAGAACAGTTTGCAGGCGGCAAGCCTCAGGCTAAACAAAAACGTTTTAAAAAGGTTCACAGTAACCAGATCCAAAAGCAGTAGGTAAACAACCTCAAGAATCTCACGAAAGAGTCACATAAACACAACGTAATCGCGAGGAACAAGAGCAAGAACAAGAAATCGCAACCCTAGGTTTTGAACGTTAGTCGCGTGAGAGTCTGTGACCAGCGAGAAGGATTACAACGCTATTTATACCAGTGGGCTTAAACGCACGGCCCACTCCTAAATTGTATAACAGCAAGGGCCCAATCCAACAATAACATCACATATATTATCACATCAAATATATCCGATAATGAGCTATGCTGCTTCAATCTCCCCCTTAATATTTGTGATTCAGTAGACATGTACTTGTAACACCCGAGACTTACTACTCTAGGAGTTTCGGTCTCACGCACACTTAAGAGGGTGATGAACTCCTCCTTAATTCGAAAAAGGTATAGCCGGGGAGGGATGAACAAACCACAAGACAACCTAATTCAAGGCAGGGATTTCTCCCCCTGAGTCCAGATGCGTATGCTCCTCAATGGGAGTACGCCAGGCCCCGGGAATAAGGTGGTTAGTACATGAAATAGTAACATATTTAGCACATTTGGTTCAGGACAGAATTAGCAAACAATGTATTAACATACATAAAATATTTCAGTGTCGATTATGAACCTACAGCCGACCAGTACAAACCAATATAATCACACAGTGAGCAAATTACCACACATCAGAGACAAGAATTCAATCAAGCACTGAGGAAATTACCACATATCATAGACACGAATTCAATCAAGCACTGAGGAAATTACCACATATCAGAGACAAGAATTAACGCACACCTCCAGTGATGCAAACAAATAAACCACAGTTTGGATAAAGAGACTTAAGGGCACAACATCAGACCTAATGCAGTTCTCAGTTGCGCAAACTGAGCGAATTCCAATGGTTTCTTAAAAATGTCAGCAATTTGATCAAACGAAGGCACATATTTCACGCAAATAGTTTTATTTTCAACTAGATCTCTAACATAGTGATGTCTAATCTCTATATGTTTACTTCTAGAATGATAAACTGGATTTTTCGCCAAATTGATAGCACTTGTGTTGTCACATTTAACAATTACAGTTTCGATTGTCATATTGTAATCAAGCAATTGAGACTTAATCCACAAAATTTGGGTGCAGCAATTTGACAATAACACATATTCAGCTTCGGTAGATGAAAGAGCTACCGTATTCTGTTTCTTACAAAACCATGAAATTAGACAAGGTCCTAGAAAGTGACATGGCCCACTAGTGCTCTTTCTATCTACTTTACACCCGTCGTAATCAGCATCCGCATATACCACAAGCTCAAAATCATCAAATTTAGGATAGAAAAGTCCAATATTTAACGTGCCAAGCAGGTATCTAAAAATTCGTTTAACGGCTTTCAAATGAGAGACTTTAGGATTAGACTGGAACCTAGCACACATGCAAACAGCAAACGTAATGTCCGGCCTAGATGATGTCACATACAACAATTATCCTATCATGCTTCTATACAAAGTTTCACTCACACTTTCTTCACTTTCATCAATTATCATATTTAAATGAGTTTGCATAGGAGTTTTCATAGATTTAGCATTGCACACATCATATTTTTTCAAAAGTTCCTTAATGTACTTAGACTGCGAAATAAAGACACCGGAGTCAAGTTGTTTAATTTGCATGCCTAAACAAAAGGAAAGTTCACCCATATTACCTATTTCGAATTCAGAGGCCATGAAGTCACAAAATTCAGCGATTAGAGATTAGTTTGAGCTACCATATATGATATAATCTACATAGACTTGAACAAGTATAAAATCAGAGTTTGCATGTTTGACAAATAAAGTTTTATCTACACTACCCTTTTTATACCCACACGATAGCAAATACTTACTCAATCTTTCATACCACGCCCTAGGAGCTTGTTTAAGTCCATATAGGGCTTTAAGTAATTTGTACACATAGTCGGGTTTGGAGGGGTCTGAAAAACCAGCAGGCTGTTTTACAAACACCTTTTCGGTAATGAACCCATTTAAAAAAGCAGATTTGATGTCCATTTGAAATAGTTTGAACCCTTTGTATGCTGAAAAAGCAATTAACATTCTTATAGACTCCATTCTAGCTACGGGGGCAAAGGTTTCACCATAATCTATTCCATCCTCTTGTGTGTACCATTGAGCAACTAATCTAGCTTTATTTTTTACTACATTTCCATGTTCATCTAATTTATTTTTAAAAATCCACTTGGTTCCTATGACATTTTGATCCTTAGGAGGAGGGACTAATTCCCAAACACAATTTTTCTTAAACTGAAGTAATTCATCTTGCATGGCATTTATCCAATTAATATCACTCAAAGCATCATTTACATTTTTTGGCTCAATTAAAGACACAAATGCATGTAATTTACAAAAAGCATTAAAGGACCTACGAGTTCTAATTGGTTCATCAACATCTCCTAAAATGTTTGATTTACTTAGACATTTAGGCATGTTCGGTATATAGGATGGCTTTAAAGAGGGTTCGGCTTCATCATTCGGTAAAGTATCAACATTCTCGATTTCTCGAGTTTCGATAGGGTTTTCTTCTTTATCCAAAAAATAGTGATCTTCTTCATTTTCAGATTCTATGTTGACTTCATCTAGTGGTTCAATCTCTAGATTCTTATGAATTTCATCAAAGAAAACTACATGAATTGACTCAACTACTTGTTTTAATTCCTTAAAGAATACTCTATAAGCTTTCCTAATGTTTGAGTATCCTACAAACTTACCCTCCTTACTTTAACTATCAAATTTACCTAAGGTTAATTGATCATTGTTATGTACAAAACATTTACATCCAAATACATGAAAGTAACTAACGTTTGGGGTTTTATCAAAAAGTAATTCATAAGGTGTTTTCTTAAGAATTCCTCTTAACGTAACTCGATTTATTACATGACATGCTGTATTTATAGCTTCGGCCCATAGGTTTTTAGGGGATTTATGTTCAATTAACATAGACCTACCCATTTCTTGTAAAGTTCGGTTTTTACGTTCGACTACACCGTTTTGCTCAGGGGTTCGAGCACAAGAGAAATTGTGTTTAATTCCCGAGTTTTGACACAAGACTGTAAATTCATTATTGTTAAACTCACCACCGTTGTCACTTTGTAAAAACTTTATCTTGAGATCCATTTTATTTTCCCACTCGTTTTTGAATTGATTAAAGTAAGAAAATGTTTCTGATTTTAATTTCAAGAAATAGATCCAAGTAAATCTTGTATAATCGTCAACAATTACTAAGCACCAGCTCTTACCCCCCAAACTTGATGGTTTTATCTCACCGAATAGGTCCATATGCAGTTTTTCTAATTTTCTAGTGGAATTTACGGATTTAATTCTTTTAAAAGTTGTTCTAGTTTGTTTAGACCTTGCACATACTTCACAATTGTATTTAGTATTCTTAAAGGTGTTATCTATACCTCTAATTAAATTAAGTTTCTTTAGCTTAAAAATAAGATCTAGACTTGCATGACCTAGTTTTCTATGCCACTCATAAGCACAATCAGATTGAGAAAGTAAGCATGCATCCAAAAGCTCAACATTATTTAGAACATATACGTTTTTCAATCTGCATGCTTTGAAAATTAATTCACCACATTTATAGACATTGCATGCATTTTTGCAAAAGGACACATCATAGCCGGAATCACACAATTGGCTAACACTAATCAAATTATGCATCAAGTTGTTCACATGCAAGATATTAGAAATTTCAAAATGACTAGATTTAAAGCTACCCGTACCTATTACCTTACCGTTAGAGTTGTATCAAATTATGCATCAAGTTGTTCACATGCAAGATATTAGAAATTTCAAAATGACTAGATTTAAAGCTACCCGTACCTATTACCTTACCGTTAGAGTTGTCCCCGTAGGTAACTCTACCCCCTTTAGTACTCTTATAATGAACTAGCAAATCTTTGTTTCCTGTCATATGACGGGAGCAACCGCTATCGAGGATCCAAACCTGTAGTTTTAGGAATCCACATTTTATCAAGAGTATAAAATGTGAGACGTTCATGCTTTCTAGAATAAGAAATCAATCTGTCAATAAGCATTTTAACAGTGATGAATTTTTCATTATTCTGTCTCAAAAATGGAGGTAAGGTAACGGCTGTTTGTTTTTTTTTAGAATTCTGCCTAGAAGCATGCGATGTTTGTTGTCTAATTCCTGAATTAAAACCAACTCCCTGTCTAGCAGAGTTAACTGAGGCATTAACAAGTGTATTTGTACGATGCTTCAGACTAGCAGCCAATTCAATCTCCCTACTTTCTACATTATAAGAAGTGGAAGCTTTCACAAACTTTGTCTCAAAATTTTCAAACATATGATTTAGAGCAGAACTATTTATCACATTTACAGTTTCAGCATTTAGAGAACATGCATCAGTATTGATCAAATTAACAGTTTCAGAATTCAGAGCACATGCTTCAGTATTGATCAAATTAACATATTCAGAATTCAATGCACATGCTTCAGTATTTATCACATTTACAGTTTCAGCATTTAGAGAACATGCATCAGTATTGATCAAATTAACAGTTTCAGAATTCAGAGTAGGTAACGAGCAATCAAAGCAGTCTGTTGCGGAGGATTTAACAAAGCAGATTTTCGATTTGTTTGGAGAACATTCAAAGGCAGTGCTAAAACCTAGACCGGTTTTATCAAAAAAATTCTTTTGAACACTAAGGATTTTATTTAAGGATTTAGTACTAGGGTCTTCCTCTATATTAATTTTCTGAAAGTTTCAATTTTGTTCTTTTATCAAGGTTTCATATTTAACCTCTAATTCTGAATATTTTTTTACTAGCTTAGCAAACTCAATTAGAAGATCAATGCATTCATCAGATTTAGTTGAATTGACCTCGGAGTCAGATTCGTTCTGATCAATACCGACCAGAGCAAAGTTTTCTTCTCCAAGAGAAGCATACCCACAGTTTTCGGACTCACTTGAAGAAGACATTTTTTCATCAAGTAGCACTTGGAGGACTGTTTTTTTCTTTTCGGTTTCCTGTTTCAAAAGCGGACAATTAGACCTAATATGACCTGGTTTTTTACACTTAAAACATGTGATATTTTTAAATTTTTCAGGGTCCATTTTAGCTGTTCTTTTGTCCTTTAATAGTTTCTGAATTTTCTTTGCTATCAGGGAGATTTCTATGTCTGAGTCAGTTTCAGAATCAGACACAGAGGTAGTCTTTGATTCTGAAGTGGATGGCCTTTCAGATTCCCTAGACTTTGACTTAGGCTTTTGTTTGACAACCTTGTGTGAGGATTCTGTAGTCTTTAGTGCAAGAGAGGGGATTTTTTCAGCAAGTTGTTGCCTACTTCGTAGATGTAGTTCTTTGGTTAAAAGAATACCGAATAGTTCATCCACACTAAGGGTGTCTAAGTCTTTAGTTTGTTCTATTGTAGTCCTAAGAATTTCCCATTTGTTGTCTAGGCTCCTTAAGACTTTAGAAATTTTTCTTCGTTAGACATCTTATGACCTAGCAGTTCCATTTCATTCACAAGAAGAATGAAACGTTGCTGCAAGTCAATCATAGATTCATTACTAAGCATAGAGAACATTTCTAGTTCATGTTTGAGCATGTTCAGTTTCGTCTTTCTAATTCTAGTTGTTCCTTCATACAGAATTTCTAGTTTGGTCCAAGCTTCATGAGCAGTTTTACAGCTAGAAATCTTGTTAAACTCACTAACACTTAAAGCCGAAAATAAAGCACTAGAGCACCTAGCATTTAATTCAATAGAGACATCTTTATCAGCAGAGCTAGGTTCTAAGTCCATATCAGGTACTAAACCAGTACCATACACTACACATCTATAAATTTTCAGATCTTGTTTCAAAAAAGTTAACATGTTGGACTTCCAGTAACCAAAATCATTCACATTGAACTTGGGTGGTTTATTTAAAAACCAACCAGTTCTTGAAGGGTTACCTTCCTTAGGTACTAATTCTTTTGACTCACCAGTTATAGACATGCTAGGTATTAAAACAGTAAACAATCAAGCAAGTCACGAAAGCAAAACAGAGAACAAACACTTAGAAAAGAAAGGAAAAAAAAAACTTATTAGAATACTTGACTAAAAACAGATTAACTAGTAATACCCCGCATCTCCACCACTTGTTGCTTTATTTTATTAATCCTATTAATTCTAGTATTCTAAAAGCAATATAAAACACACAGATTTTAGAGTGGTATCCGATCCCGATTCTTATCTTAGAATCGATCGTCTCGGCAATCCACTATTTTCCCATGCGATATTATTACTAATTAGCAAACTGAAACGTTCTACAAACAATAAGTTTCGTAAACAGCTAATCACGTAATCAACCAATAAAGCAGTAATTAAAGTAAGGTTAGGAATGCTCAGTTTATTCTCGTATGTTCACGAGAATGATAACTCCAATTCCGACCGTGCCTTCTGTATGTAAACGTTACCCGCAGACTTCAAACAATATTGAACCTGCACACTTCAAGAAGATTATCAGATCTAAACTTAAAAGTGATGCTGGACTAACCTCGACAATACAAAAGTCCAGTCCGATTAATCGTGATCTTCAAGATTCGTAGAATCTTTCAGAACAGCGACCACACGTATAGAGGTTCAACCAGGTTAAGAATCAAGGTTACCGAATCTATGCAGGCGGCAAGCCTCAGGCTAAAGGTAACAAACGTTTAAAGTTTAAAGAACAGGATGCAGGCGGCAAGCCTCAGGCTAAAGGTAACAAACGTTTAAAGTTTAAAGAACAGGATGCAGGCGGCAAGCCTCAGACTACACAAGAACGTTTTAAAACAGACAGTTCACAATGACCAGAATCACTAGCAGTATGTAAACAGCCTCAAGAATCTCACGAAAATCACATAAACAGAGCAACAGACGCAAGGGACAAGAGCAAGAACAAGAAAAATCGCAAACCCTAGCTTTTGAATGTTAGGCGTGAGAGGCTGTGTTCAGCGAGAAGAATAACAGCGGTATTTATACCAGTGGGCTTAACCGCACGGCCCACTCTTAAACTGGATAACAGCAAGGGCCAACATCACACATATTATCATATAAACAATACGGAAATGGGCTATGCAGCTTCACGGTTTTCAGATTTGGGCTGGTATGCTCTTGCTCTAAAAATCTATCAATATTTCTTCGCTTATAGAGAAATGTTTATTTTTCCGAACCTAGATTTTGCAGTTGTACTCCAGTAAAATTCGGGATCCTAAATTTTTATGACCTTGTCTCGTTGAACACAAGAATGTCTTCAAAACGACTCCGTTCTGGTTCGCAACCGTCACATGGGAAGAATGCAGACGATACAAGTTCTGTTGGTGCACGGAAAACTCGAAAGAGCGTTTCAAAGGTGACTTTTTTATGTGCAGGCTTTACGAAATTGGGTTTTTTGTGTGGTTTTAAGCTGTATTGCACTGATGATTCTTTTTGGGGGTTTTTCTCTGCAACCCGCACATCAGTCAGAGGTTATTATTAAATCAAATGGAGTTGAAGGTGCTTTACTCATTCATNGGAACGACCGAGGAACCATACACTCTCAAGGATGAAATGACTTGCCAAAGAACGAGGAGATCAAAAGGTAATGTTGAATCTAGTGTGATAAAATCCTAATATGGGTAGAAATGAGAAGATGCATAAGAGGAGGGACTAAACATCAATTAAGTAAAAGAATCACTATAATTATGGGTTAAAGGATTGTCGAAATTTTAGGAGAATTAAATAACTAATAAATATTATTGTGTATATAATATGAATATACCAAAATTGAATAAATATTTTAGTTTCAAGGTTATGAAAGTGGGTAATTATATTTATAATTGATAGATGATAGATAAATATATGATGTAAATGAATGAGAAACGGTGTAACAATGGAGATTGTATAGTTAGGAATAAATGTAGATTACACTAAATTAATATAGAATATGAAAAAATGGTGCATTTGGTCCTCAAAGTTTGCATAAAATGATAAATTGGGTCTATAAACTTTTAAACGGCAATTTTAGTCCTCAAAATTTAATATTTTGGCAACGTTGGTTCCCGAAATTTGATTAATTTGACAAATAAGGTATCTAAAGTGGCAAAATCGATCCCAAAACTTTGATTTTGATAATACCGGTTCTCAAAGTTTACACATATTAACAATTTTAGTCCCCAAAGTTTCGGAAATTTGTCAAAATTGGTCTCCAATTTGTGTAACATCGTTACCTTTAGGGCTTTTTGTTTATGAAGCGAGAAAAATTTGTTTCGTCTCTCGTTCTTTTTTGTCTTCATTTTGCAAACTTTTGGGACCCTTAATTATTGTGAAGTGGAAGATAGAATAATAATAATATATTGAAATAATATTAGATAACAAAAATATATTAGAGAAAACTATTTAATATGTAATTTGATAATGTTAATATACAAAAAATTATATTAAAATATTATAGTAGCTATTAAAATGATTTAAAGAGTTTATGATATATTATAACGAGTGAGACCATATAATGAGTGTTGATAATGATAAATTAAGATATACTACAAGAAGTGAAATTTCAATAGATGTGTTTCCATATTTAGGTTAATTTAGATCTAATTAAGGTAAAAAGGTAATAAATGAATTAAAGAATGATCAAATTGATTTTAGAAGGTATTTTAACATAAAATAAAAAAATAGTATATGATTATTGGGCTAGATATTAGATTTGAAGCTCATAGCATTTGGTCCATCATCCCCTTATAGGTTATAATAATTAAAGGGGATAAGAGGTTTAAAAAAAGGGGAATGGGGCTGCGGCTGCTGAATAGACATGTGGTTAATGGAGTGTCTTTGAGAATCAATGGCAAGGATTTTGATGGGCGTATAGAATTGCATTAAAAAGATGTAAATGACATTGCTTGGGCATCCATAGTTCTTGTTATATTTACAAGTAGGAGGTGGTTCCATCTCTAATTCGGGGCTGAAATTGAGCAGCCACATTGTCCTCTCCGTAGCCTAATTCAGTAACCACTTCTTCTAGGCAAGTTACGAATTTTGGCGTCTAGTTAAAGTTGTAGCATATGTCTAGTTGGTAGATAAGGAAGACTGAAAAATTATGTATGGTTAGAGATTTTTGTTATAATTTAGAATCTTGTTTGGTTGAATTGGAAGATAAAATGCTCGTTATCCGTATAATTTTAAGTGAAGAAGTTGCTTGTGAATACATGGAAGATATGAGTGTTGTTGTCTCCATACTTTATCTTGATTAAAGGGTTTGGTGTTGGAATGCAAGTGAGACATTGAACAAACGTATTGCAACAAATGGATTAGTGTTCATCATGCGAAGGATTTACGTTTCAAGGATCAGAGGGGTTGATTCGAGAGTAGAGGAATAGTGCTAAATTGGGATTGAGGGATAAAGTGGTGGACAACGCACAAAATGAAGATAAGCGGGATTCTTAGTCAATTATTGAGAATAAGAACTTGACTGCCGAATAAATAACATCGCCGTGTAGCGTAGTGAGGGTAACACCCACCCCCTTTCCTTCGAAGGTTGATCCGTCAACATAAATGATCCATCGATCGTCCTCTTGGTTTAAGAATATAGTCGATCGGGTCATTTCAATCACGAAAACAGCAAGAACCTGAGCCTTGATCGCCCTTCAGGGTAAAAATTACAAATATATGGAGCTGATCTTTATTGCCCACTTAGATAGTATTTCATTCAGATCTGCCTGATTCAGAACTGCTTTTAAAGGCTGATCAATATAAATATAAACAATTCTGCCCTCAATATAATGCCTCATCTTAGATATATCCAGCCTTCTTTAATGCCAACATGAATTTTTCCAAGGTAGTGTATCTAGTTTCGGCCGATATCAGAGAGTGACTCACGTAATAAACATGTCTGTGGATGTCATCCCTAACGGCAACCAGAGCTGTGCTTACCGCGACTTCATATACAGCTAGATATAATCCCATAGGTCATCACTGCTCGGACTCACCAACAAAGTGGGAGTGCTCAAAAAAGTTTTAAATTCTTAGAAGACCTGATCACATTCTTCGGTCCAGTCTAGATGACTCGCTTTTCTCAATACTCTGAAGAAGGGCAAGGCTCGATCCGTAGATCTGGAAATTAATCTGTTTAGCGCAGCTAGACGGCTAGTAAGCTTTTGGAATTTCCTTTTGTTTCTTGGAGGTTGCATATCGATGATGGTCTGAACTTTCTCAGGGTTAACCTCTATGTATTTCTTATAAACATAATATCCTAGGAATTTAGCACTTCGAATCCCGAAGCAGCACTTGTTTGGATTTAGTTTGAGCTTATATTTGCGCCATACTTCGAAACAGCGAGACAAATAAGAAATATGGTCTTCATCATTCATAGACTTGACAATCATATCATCAACATACACTTCCATCATATGGCCTATCAAATCCCTAAAGATTTTATTAACCAGCCTCTGGTATGTTACTCATGCATTCTTCAAGCCGAAGGGTATGACCACATAAAAATAGACACTATTTTCGATCATGAAGGAAGACTTCTTCTGATCTTCCTCAGCAAGGAAGATCTTATGGTACCCGAAGTAAGCGTCAATGGTACTCATCATAGTGGTGCCAGCAAGAGCGTCCACCAAACGATCAATGTGTGGTAGGGGGAACGGGTCAGATTCACAACTTTTGTTCACATCGGTAAAATCGATACACATTCTCCAATTCCCGTCTGCCTTAGAAACCACCACAGGGTTTGAAACTCATTCCGTATAGTAGATTTCTCTAATATATCCTGACCGCAACAACTTATTTACTTCTGCCCGAATCACTTCAATTTTTTCATGAGAATAACGTCTCCTCTTTTACCAAATAAGCTTAGCTCCGGACGCAGTGTTGATCCGATGTTCACTTTTGGATCGATCAATCCCTGGGACATCGTCCGGGGTCCAAGCGAATATATCTACATGACTTTTCAGCAAGTGGACCAGTTCTTCCTAAAATGCTGGGGCCAGATGTGCCTCGATGCGAGTAGTTTTGGTTGAATCCCCTTCAACCAAGTTAATCAACTTAAACCCGATGGATTCGATAGCTTGCCTCGGGTGCTGTGGCTCTTCCAGCAAATCCACCCGGGCCCTCTTAACAGGTGCCAACGTTATGCATGATCTCATGTAGCATTGTCTTGCTTGGATCTGGTCCTCTTTAACAGATATAACTCCATGGGCGGAGGGGAACTTGAGCATCATTTTATAAGTAGAAGGGACGTCTCAAACTTACGGAGACAAGTCTGTTCGATGATGGCGTTGTAAGCCAAATCAACCTCCACAACGATGAACTCCAGAGTCTCTGTTTGGTTCTTGAGCTGATCTCCCAAAGTAATGGGGAATAGGATCTTCCCACACAGAATAACGTTCTTTTCGTCGAAGGCCCAGAGGGTGTGATATTCTCTGGGGTTATTTATGTAATTACGATACCGCAGGGGCTCGTCTAACGTGGCTAAATGATATTTTCGATTATACTATTATATTTATTGAGTAAACTGATTTCGTGGGTAGTCTCGTAATTTGGGCATTCCTGGCCCACATATGAGGATTCTGATGGCGTTTTGAGTTGTTTTGGATTATTTCGGTCGGAAATGATTCCATGGGTATTTTTGTAATTTGGCACTTTCTGTGGAGTCTCCGCGCGCTGCTCTCTTTTGGTCCATGACCGATTCATTTATTCTTATCCCACCGGAGATAATATAAATATCTCCGACCACTTCTCTTTCCCTGGGCACCGGCTCATTTTGGGGAGGCTTAGTGTCCATTTCAGCTGGTAGAGGAGCAGGATTCTCCTGCCTTCCACCTTCATTTTGCGGGACTCTGCTGCCACGGCCCCGCCATCTTGTCTTCGGCCCTGGCCACGGTTCTCTCGACCGTGTTTGCCTCTTTCTTTTTCCGGTGGAGATGACCTTCGGTCCTCCGCTCTATCATAATAATTTTGGGGATGTCCCCGATTATCTCTGCCCCGTGGCCTATGACGAATGTCATCTTGGCGGCCTCTTCGGGCAACTCAACTCTCTTGCCCTTAGGATCATCCTTTTTGGGGTTTTCCTATGTCATTGCCGGTATTGTCTACTGCAATAGCGGGCATTTTATTGTAGGGTGATCATGATTATGATGTAATTCACATTACACCCATTTGTCTTCCTTCTTCGGGAGAACATTCTTTTCGGTTACATACGCTACTTCTCGCGGATGCTTCTTAGGGTAAGAAACTCTATGATCACCTACGGGATCAGAATTCCCATTAGGCTTCCTATAACTCGATCTCAGCGCTTCATCCACCTTATATACTTGTTGATTTTCTGAATGAGCTTTCCAAATGTGGATGGTGGGCTCTTCACCAGACTGACCGAAAGGCCACATGATCCTAAGAGTCTAGAAAATGTCGATTTTCGGCACTACGAAAATTTCATGGGAGGCTATATTTTATGTCTACAATTACATGTTTATGTGACGGTGTAATATTTTCCTAGTCGTGTGGATTGAATGGAGCGATAGTTGATTGGGACTTGTGAGACACGTGAACCTCACATAGAAAATGAGATGATGCATAGTTGCATTGGGGGAAATATAACCACGTGTTGCTTGATTTTATGTATGTGCACGGAATGATTGGAGAGAATGTTAGCTGCGGAAAATTGGAAGTGCCAAGTCAACGCGACTTACTGATTACATGGAAAAGATCAGAGTTTACATGAGTACATGAGAATTGTCGTGTGCAAGTGTTCAAAACAACATGAGGGCACGCATGGTTTCAAAGGAAATGATAAGTTGGATATGTGATGGTGCCATCTTGCGACATCATCATTGTCTCTCCAGTCAATACCAATAATATGATCATTATCCTATTTTCGATACGAGTTCACCCATTGGATCCCATTTATGAATTTTTGAAGGATTACGACAAGTTTTATACTCCGCTTCGACATCGATGATATAAGAAATAAAGTTCGTAGCAATATGAGAGGTTATTGAGAACATGAGAAATGTTGATCGTCGTTGGTTTCTAGATGATCCATAGTAAAGAATGGATGAGCTTGGCCTCACATATACACAATATTTATGGAAAATGAAACAGTGCATACTTATGGGCCACTTGCATTGTCGCAAGTCATGTGATCGACCGAATGTATCGCTGTCGAAGTACAACATGCAAATTCTTTTGGTATTCAAGTAAAAGTATATTTATTCAGTTCTATGTATATTTATTGTCATGATTGAGCAGAAGAAAGGAGGGTCCCTTATATAGGCCCTTCTATTATAAGTACCGATATGGGGACTCATGAGCCCCAAGTATTTTTGTCACGCCCCGAATCCAGGCCTAGCCAGTACGGGATTTCGACAGTGCCAACTTGTGAGGTGGTGCAATGCAATTAAGTGTATAAACGAAATTAGCAAAAGTTATAAGTCCAAAGCAACATAGCGAATGGTAGTAAGCCGCCAAAAACAACAACAAAGTAATAGGGTGGAACCCCTAAAAGATAGTTCGGAATTTGACGATACTGTTGGGAAAATTCCCTCCTTCCGGAAAAGAAAAGAATTCCCATTATCCGGGGTCGGATCGAATTAATGTGATAATAACCGAGTGTAAATGAAGAAAGGTAAAAGACACAAGATTTATCGTGGAAACCTAAAACCGGGAAAAACCACGTGACCCAAAAACCTCGGCCGTGAACTAGTATCACAAGAAGAATAGGATTAATTACAATTGTCTTCATTAGGTCTCTATTTATAGAGTCTAAACTATGATCTAATCTATGAAATATTCCACCGAATATTCTACAATATTCTCTTTCCACATTTTTTACCGCATCTTATATATATATATAACAAGATATATTTGCATATATTCTTCCATATATATCTCCAGAATATATCTGCATATCTTCTTCCATATATATATAACCAACAAGATATATCTCAATATCTTATTCCATATATTTAATGGGTCAATTAAGGAAGGATATTTCCCCTCGATACTCTCTAATCCTGATCCAAGTCTAATCCGACCGTATCAAATAGACTCATAACAATCGTCCGATCGATATCCTTGATCGGTCAACGAAACCAATCAAGCCGATCAACATCACCGCTTCATATTAGGTTTCCCCGGTCGAGTCATTCGACTATTCTTAACAATTTGGAATATTAGGTCTTCCACAATCGAGTCATTCGACTATCACCCGACCTCCATTCTTAACAGATACACCACTGCAAAAGACACGACGACTCCTAGACCCCGGGATCAGCCAACAACCCATCCTTCCATTCCTAGCTCAAGGTTCCTCCTCACCTACAAAGTCTGTAGAGCGGTCATGGTCCAATAACAAAAACTTCGAACATAGAAAATAACTGGAAATGAAACTTTAAATTATCTTTATAAAAATCCCCCTTGAAAAGCTTTCTCTTGCTCCTCTTCTTATGCATCTTGTCGGGTTTTTACATGCCCGAGAACATGTCTCGCTCGAACCGACCTCTCTTTCGAGGGTCGGGTCACGACAAGAACTCTTTGCTTCCCCGACGTCGGTCGGTTCCGCCTTGTGTAACCTTACCTTAACTTGGGGCATGCCTTGCAGTGTGGCTCATGTGAACTAGCAGGGTGCCGAGTCGATGCGTCCATATTTCCCGAGTCTTAACTTATTCTTATTAATTAACTCACGGGACACCCTCTCCCGGTGGGCGCAAGTGCCTGCCGGGAAAATGTATCCCAACTCTCGTTTCAAACTCTTATTCACGAAACTGAACCTTAAGTTATTTTACCACTCATCATGCTTACCTCTGGTCTTGTTTCCTTAGTAGCTTTCCTGCATTCAAGACACTCACTATTACTATGTTCTATAACATTATACTAATGTTGCATCTATTTATTTGGGTTCAAGTTACCGTAGTCCCTTGCTAGTCTTCCCGGCCTTACGTCCCGTTATGAACCAACTATGACTCACACCTTGCTCTGAGTTTTCCCGAGTTATCCTAATGTTCAAGAAATCCGTGGTAAAATGTATGTTTCCGCGGAAAATTACACAATGACTAAACCCGCGGGGAATTTACCACTATCCGCGACGAATTACATGACTTCGCAAAATCCACAATGAATTGTGCGCGTTATGGTTTCCGCGGTGAATTTCTCAAGCTGGCTTTCCACGGTGAAATGGGGCTTCCAAGTATCTGCGGCGAATCTTCGAGGCCCTGGTTTTCCGCGGTGAATTACGTGTCTGGGCAATTTCCATGGTGAATCCTTCTGGCCAATTTCCACGGTGAATCGATACTCCGAAAATCCACGGTGAATTCCTTTGTTCCAAGTTTCCGCGGTAAATTTCCGCGGTGAATTTGTTAGTGTCTAACAATTTACCACGGAAATGGTTTGGAGCTGATTTTCGGGTCCCTCCAGGTTAGTTTGCTAATTACCCTTCTCCAACTCATTTCAACCTCTATTTATAGGCTTCATATCTTACCCTAATTGCATCTTAATCCCTCCTTCCTCCCCTTAATTGTATATTAGTCCCTCATTCCTTCCCTTTCCTTATTACTTTCCTATCATCATTCTCCTTTATTCACCATTTTATTATTCAGGCATGTATAAGTTCACCTTTTATTCATGTACATTCCTCGTAGTCCAATTTCCGGGTTGTTACATCCTCCCCTCCTTATTTGGAGTTTCGTCCCGAAACTCGCTCGTACCATTCCCTCATCACTTCAGGTGAGTTATCCATGATTTCCCATTCCACCTCCCATGTTGCCTCTCTATCCCCGTGGTTTGACCATTGCACCTTCACCTTCGGAACCACCCGGTTTCTGAGTCGCTTTCCGCCCTCTCGAGGATCCTTATTGGAACCTCCTTGTAGGTGAGCATTGGTGTTAGTTCCAACGGTTCCACATCTCGCTCTTGTCTCCCTTCGGTTAAGCTTTTCCTTAGTTGCGACACATGGAATACGTCGTGTATTCACCCTAGTTCCCCTGGTAGTTCCAGTCGATATGCTAGATTCCCAACTTTCTCGATCACCTTGTACCGCCCTACATATCTCGGGCTCAGCTTTCCGGAGCGCGTAACCCTCAATACCCCCTTCATTGGTGATACTTTCAAGTAGGCTCTATCCCAACTTCCAATTCTAGAGGTCGTCTCTTCCTATCGGCCCAACTCTTATAGTGGTCCTGAGCAACCCTCATATTTCTTCTTACTATTTGTACCTTCTCCTTGGTGATCTCTAATAACTCGGGTCCCGTGATTCCTTTCTCCCCGACGTTGTCCCAATACTGGTGCATTCGTTAGTCCAAACAGCATTATCGTGCACTCATAGTGACCATACCTTGTACGGATCGCTGTCTTGGGAATTTTCGATTCCTTTACCCTTAGCTAGTGATAACCCAACCTTAAATCCATTTTCTAAAACACCCTGTGCCCTTCAACTGATCAAATGTCTATCCTGGGTAGGGGGTAGCGATTCCTTATCGTGACCTTGTTAAGCTCACGTTAGTCATAACATAATCTTAGAATGTCGTCCTTCTTCTTTACGAATAGGACTGGTGCTCCCCATGGTGATGAACTCAGCCTAAGGTATCCTTTTTCCAACAGTTCATCCATCTGTTCCTTAAGCTCTTTCATTTCTTTCAGGGCCATCCGATATGGCGCCTTTGAGATTGGTTTAGTCCCCGGCATAAGATCAATTCCCATCTCCACCTCCCTGACCGGCGGCTGTCCCGGTAAGTCTTCCTGAAACACAACGACAAATTCTTGTACGATGGAAACCTCCTCCAGTGGGACCCCTTTCTTTTCAGTGGTCACAAAAGCAAGATAACCCGCGCACGGCATACTCGTTTCTCCTATCCCCTCATGCAAGGCAAATCCTTTAACCTTCACCGTCTCCAATCCCGGAGTTCGGATACTAACCGTACGCTCTCTACACTTTAACCGCGTGTTATATTTTACCAACCAATCCATCCCTAGGATTGCGTCGAACTATGTCCCTCAACTCGATCAAATCTACCTCGTTCGTAACTTATCGACTTCGATTCTACATCCCGGGTATATCCTCTTAGACTCTATGACTTCTTACCCGGGGGTTCTAACATTGAACTGAGCCTCATTACCCATAACATCGAAACGTCTCACTAACTTCTTCGACACGAATGAGTGTGTGGCTCCACAATCAAACAATACGTATGCAGGAGTGAAACCCTTTGTTATTAGAATTCTTCACACAAATTATGAATTATCGGAAAGTCATGTCTATCTGCTCGAGGGATTCATTTATCTATTTGCCTTTGATAGTGCTAACCAATTTATCCTCAACTCAGTAGATAAAGTTTATCTTTCTCCGGAACCTTAAAGAAAAATGTTTAATGAAATGAGGCTTTCCATGTCTATGTAGAGTATTCAGAATAATGGACTTTCAAGATTGATGACTTACACAGTGAGGTGTATTGTGAGCCAAGAGAATACTCGTGCGAATGCATCTATTATCTAACGAATCAAGTGTGATATAAATGAATTCTTATCAACTGCCTATCATCATTATCGAGAGATCAACTAATGAGATTACCTCAAGACGAGGTTCAATCTGTGAAATCGTATAAATAATCGGTTAGTAGGCCATCTATATCTTCGTTGTTCATCTTGTGCCGAGCTAAGTGCATTCCAGGAAGAATTTTACACCGAGGACTATGTTGATTACCCTATTGCCAAATATCTGGCCAACTATAAGACGATGATGAGATAAATATTGCATGTTAAATTAAATATTGAGTCAATGTTCCCCTAAATATCTACGGTGAATATCGCAAGCGAAATTAGAAGTTGGCCATAGTGGTATGAGTATCTATTGCGACAATTAAATAAATGTTCATGATTGTCCTATCGACACATGGGGACTGATAGTGGTCTGAGTATCTATTGCGACAATTAAATAAATGTTCATGATTGTCCTATCTACACATGGGGACTGATATTATTATAGACTTTCCTAATGGTTGTGCACAAGAAGAAATTTTGTATTATGGTATTAAAATGAGATATTCAATGTATATAAGTCAAAGTAAAGCAAGCAAGTAAATAATACAAATATTATTTTGTCTAGCAGAAACAGTACCACGTGCTCGGGAATAGCAAGCAAAGCTCTCTCTAATGTTTCATTCTATTTTCAGTGTTAGATATTGCGAAAAAATTTCGGAGAAAGCGTGAGTGAATGGCGTGAGAATTATTATCGTGTGTGGCGTTACACATATGGGCATTCATAGCCGCTATTAAATTTATTGAGATATATGGCATTAAAATTATTGATGCATTGATAACGCCATAGCAATGGCAAATATTCGTATGGAGATATGTAGTCACAATTTCATTCATTATTATTGACTTCTTGGTGACTTGGCGTTAAAGAAAGTTTAAATGGTTGAACTTTCTTGCAAGTTGTACATGGAATGGGAAATTTGGTATGAGATTACGGTGGTGATGAGAAAATGAATGTATAAGATTTTGAATATGAGCGGAGAGGAGCTGCCACGGATTTGGTATATTTCCAATTTGCGAAAGTGTTATGTATAGACGTTACTCTTCAATCTTTTTAAAATAAAAACCTCCTTCTTTTTATTATGGTCATATTCTGATTTTTTAAGTATCTTTTTTGATGACATGAATTCAAACGACTAGGGGACTTGTAATAACCCTAAAATTTAGAGAAACTAATAAAATAATAGTTTAATGCATTATAAGGATAACAAGTTTCGAGGACGAAACTCATTGTAAGGTGGAAAAGATGTAATAACCCGAATACCTAGAAACTAGCGAGCTAATAAATAATATTTAATTTACGAAAGTACGAGAAGTCATGAAGAGATGATAGGTAGATATATTTTGGTAAAGAACTAGGAAAATAATATGTCCGAGAGAAATCAGAAAGTTCAAAGTAAATCAAGGGGAACATTTGTAGAGATAGGATGAATAATAAATGAAGGGAAATATTCGTATCGTAGTAACAAGTAAACCGATTAAATTATGATTTCGAGGTTGTAAATACAACATTAAATATACGAAAATACAACGAAAATATAATTGAGAAAATAGATAAACGTTGAGAACGATATTTGATGTAATGTCTTATCATGACACACTAAGAATATTAATTAAGATATAAACATAAATTATTATATAAAATATGATAATTCCAAATGGGGCAAAATGGTAAATGTAAGAATTTATTTACTATAAATATAGAATATGGGCCATGGGATAAGGGGAGGAGGGGATGGAAGAGAGAGAAACATTATGAAAAATAAAGGAAATGAGAGAGAGTAAAAGAATTGTGGGCAAAGTAATTTATGGACACTCAAAAGTCTCGTGGAAAATTAATACACATGTCAACAATTGTCCGCGGAAATGAAGAAATCAGGCTGGAATTGAAAATTCTACGCGGAAATGGCAAGTCCAACAATTATCCGTGGAAATGAAGAAATCATACTGCAATTGAAAAATTCTACGCGGAAATGGCCATACACAAGGATGATGTCATAACCCTATGTGATGATATCATCGGCAGGAGCCCGGAATAGTTTTGATTTGTTTTTCGATCTTAGTTCACCGGTTTGATCCTTTTATTGAGTACAACAAATATTTAGGGGTAATCGGATTATCTCTATCGGTTTTGGACTTCGTATTGAAAACGATGGAATGACGAGGATTATGGAATATAGCAGTGAACAAAGTACAGAGAAAAGGTAAGCGGAGTGAACATGATCTTATATTGGAAGGTTCAAATATAAGGAGTGAAGCGATAATGCGGGAAAGTGAAATAAGTCGTATAGGCATCGCATTTAGACAGAAACAAAAGGTGGAGAAGGAATGAATTAGAAGTGATTGAGAATATTATAGATAATAATATAAACAAGCAAGCAGTAGGGATAAACAACATGAATATAAATATAAAATAGACAAAAATGGGTAGACGACAATCCTTATAAAGAAGTAAGAGACCATTAGACGGGAATTAGGGTTTAATATGGATAAGATAGCTAAATGAAAGTGGAATAACGAAATACTGAAGAGGAGGAAACGATTGGTAAATAAAGGAAAGGGGCAAACGAGGGGGGCAGGAACCACTAGTTTACATTGACAAGACAACTAAATAGATACCCCGATAGAGAAGGGACGCAACGCTAGAGAATAAAATGCAACTTGGTAAGTTAGGTTAAAATTACATAGAAATGAAACCACCGGGAGATAGGGGTCGCGTGGTAGGGTAACGAAGGAAATCCTAAGAAATCCAATATGAGAACCTTAAGATAAGATTCAAAGATGAAGAAGGAATAACGATGAAAACTATAAATTACGGAACATTGGAAAAAGGGAACAAAGACTCGGGGTTAGGTGGAAACACCGAACCCGGCATCGTGACAAGTACACGGATCGCCACAAGTCATGGAAGCTTTGGGAGAGGAAGGATGGACTGTGCGACCGATCTCGTCATCGCGCTTAGTACACGATTCGCCAAAGGAAGGACATGCCTGATGAAGGGATTGTAATGTTCCAGAAAGGAAAGGGTACGTACGGAATGAGCTGAACGGACCCGAGTGAGAAAAGGAGTAGCGCCTGAGGACTCATTCGCGGAAGGGAAGCATACAACTCGTCGAATCAACCAACTACTAACGGTTGGCTTAGGCGAGACATGTACCGAGCATGTTACACTCGGCCACAGTAAAAGTAAACGAATCAAATGAAAGGGGAGAAATAATTGAAAATGTGAGAAAGGAAAATGAAACGAATAGACTGAAAAGGCTAAGTGCAAACGGTAATGGAAGGGAGAATGTAACGCTAGGTAACGGAGAGCGGGGAGGGTGAGAGGCTTTAAGAAAATGGAATGAATAGATAAAAGGCTTAGTGTGAACAATAATGAAATAGAAAATGTAACGCTATATAACGAGGAGAGAGTGAGTGATGGGTCTTAAGTAAATCGTTAAACAAGAAGAGTATATTGTATAATAATTAAAGTGTTAAGATAGGAAGGGTAGTTAAAGCAAGAAGTATAGACTTGCAAAATGGGAACACCGTGGAATACTGTTACTAAGAGGAGAGAGAGGAAGAGAGCATGTATAGATTAATATCTAGTCAACGAGAGGAGGATAAGAATTTCGGAAAATGGAAGCAAGTGATTGTGTGTGGTAAATATTGAGGAGGGGAAGGAAATTGGAGTATAGGGTCAAGATACATAGCAAATAGAGAAGTGTCAACCGCTAGGGGGCGGCTAGATTAGAGACGAGTAAAGTAAATGAAAAAGGAAGGAATAGGAGAGAGAGAAATAGCGAGAATGAAGTACGATAGTTGAGAGTATGGTGAATTTTCTATTATCGGATATGACCGCTTTATAGTCTTGTAGGCAATGCGGGAAATGCTATGATTATTGAAGGTCCAACGCATGAACAAGAACTACTAATGGAGCAAGAGTGAAACTGAAAGGGGAAGTAGAAAACTCCATTAGTTACAAAACGGTGTATGTTTATGAATCGAATTGTTTGTAAATTTCTATTTGGAGACTAAATAATTGTCATAAGAAAGAATAAAATGAAATTATCATTGAGAAATTCTAGGGTATATTTCGGGGTCGTTACAAAAAATGATATCAGAGCAAACTCTAATACTAAATTGGTATTGGAGCGGTCGTGGGATTTTAGTAGACGTCATTTAGAAGTTGAGGGATGTGTAAGGTTTTCGGAATTCAGTTAAGTGGTAACATCCGACCATAGGAATGGTAAATGGTAGAGTATGTTAGATGGGTTCAGTTGAGTCATGTATACTAGTACAGGAGGGGAGGTACGGATACGATTCGAACATTGAGACGAGTTGCCGAAAGGATTATTTATATGAGATGTGTATTGTTAGATTGATTTAGTCTTTCAGCAAACTAAGGAAAATGGGTCCTTAGCAGGTAAAGTTTTACGAATGAAGGTTAACACTAAAGCGAGAAGTAGAAATGGGAAAGATTATTGGAGATTAATAAAGTAATAATAAGGTGACAAAAACTCGTGGCCTGACGAAATCTCGCTACTACGAATATGAGTACATGTTCTCGCTACTTTTTGCTCACAAAGTCGCGAGTCATAGGGCTGAGATAGCGTTCTCGCGACATTTTAAATGAAAATTCGCGACTAGGCCATAAAGTCACGAGTCTCGGGACTTTGGGAAGCGTGCCAAGAGTCTGAACCCCTTTTCAGTGCCTTTGGGGTCATATTTATAAAAAAAATCAGCCAAGTTAGTCAGTTTCAGGCCCAGGAGTCCAATTTTACTTGACTTAGCTCAAATAGCTTTGATAATATCCAATTAAGCTGGAATAAATGCCATAAAATTCCGCAGTTTCGAAGATGACTCACGGTCGAAAATTAGTCAGAAATGTCGATGAGAAAATACCAAAAAATCCCATGGACTAGTTCATTGTCTCTAAATACTGAATAGATAGCCTGAAGTACTGCTACAACTTACCGCCGCGCCCCTCGGGTGCCAAATTACAAAAATACCCTTGGCCCCGTTCGAGACCGAATTTATCCAAAACTGATAGAAATGTCAGTGAAAAGCTTGTATGTGGGTCCCGGAGGTCTGAATTATTAGAATACCCACGAGAATACACCGTGACATAAATATACGAGAAAACTGAAAATACCATTTAGCCACGTCGGACGAGCTCCTGGGGTGTCTTAATTCCAAAAATACCCCCGAGTAATATCATGTCTGTAGCAGAATCGTCTATACATACATACTGTTGGAATATGTCAAAGGGCTCGATTGATTATGTGACAGCTGGTTTCGTATGAGCATTTTTTCTATGGCAAACATGGTGCCCATTGGTCCAGACTCCACCATGACACGCCGACGAGGGTCGCGCCCTCGTCGGAGGCCGGTCATTTCCGCGATTGCCTAAGTGTAAGTTTATATTGTGATGCCGCGGTGCTAGTTTAGAGCGAGATGTCGCGGTGCAAGTTTATACCACGATGCTGCGGTGCAAGTTTATACCGTGATGCCGCGGTGCTTGTTTAGATCGGGATGCCGTGGTGCAAGTTTATACCATGATGGCGCGGTTCAAGTTTATACCGTGATGCCGTGGTGCTAGTTTAGACCGGGATGCTACAGTGCAAGTTTATACTGTGATACCACGGGGCAAGTTTATACCGTGATGCCGCGGTACTAGTTTATAACGTGATGCCCACGGTGCAATGCCGATTGGACAGTGTGATTTACATGAATATGTAAGTGCTTCATTAAGAGAAAGATAATTTCGAGTGCGAATTTATACTCGGAGTGAATGCAAGTCCGTCAAGAACATATTTCTATGAGAAATACTAAATGATGTCTCTGTGATAGAGATATCCTTGTTCACGGCAAGTGTGATAAGATAATATATCTATGATCAAAATTGTGAATTCCATAATTTTATGCCATATATAAAGGTTTCATGGCAAATTTATACCCGAAGAAAAAGTGCGAGTGAATGATGGGTGCTTCATGAGGCCACATAAGAATGAGGTTATCTCGGGTGTCAATTTATACCCACAAAGAATGCGCAAGTAAATTGTTGACACTTTATAATGGCCTTATGAGATCCATATGCGCGATGAATTGGGACACTCAGTGAGGCTATAGATTACTTTGCACGTGTAAGATTCGTGAGTGGAAGTGATATCGCACATTGGTTGTGTTGGGCGGAAGATATACCTATTTATGGATAAAATGAACGAATAATGCCTTTATGGCATAAATTATCATGGCACCTTCGATCAAGAAAGATTATTTATATCCGGCCTTTCTTAATTGTGGTCAAGGGACTCGATGAATTGCCTTATGGCACAGTTTTCAAAAAATCACAAATATGACCGAGTATCCTTAGTTTTCATAATAGTGGTCGAACGATTACCCAACAACAATGAATATTGTGTTATTTACGATCATGAGAAGGTTTTTTATTATCGGAGAAATTATGAGACACGACATCATTTGTGAAACTAGCCAAGCTATGGTCCTATAGCATGGATTTCGTTATCTATGATCGAGTATTTTTATTTACGACCATACTGGCCAAGTGATGGTCCTATGGTATCAATTCTCGTTAGTCATAATCGGGCACTCTCAAATATTATTGAACTTGTAAAGTGATACACCTATAAAAGGGACCATTGTCTGAGAAATCTATCCTTTGGCTTAATCATCTGCACATGCATCTACTTGTCGATGGATCGTGTTCATGGATTTCATTCGGATAAACGATCAGAATGGCCAAATATTCACCCTATGGTATGAATTCAACTAAATTCTATTACGAGTAGGGACTCTCAGTTATGATCAATGCCATTGAAGAAGTAGCCCACATTAAGGAATATTTCGAAAATAATGTTTGTCGTATAAAGATATTTAATGACACTGATATTTGCCTATTTGATGATTAAGAGGTCTCATTCATGGTAGCTTTGATAGCTTATGACACGATAATTTGCCTATTGGTGAATGAGCAAATTTATAGACATTAAAAAATTCCCGAGAAAGATTGTAAAGCGGCATACGAAGTAGATTCGTTTCGGACAGTAAGTAAGGAAAGACATTTTTCTCGTCCATAGTACATAATAATCATTTGATAAGTTGGTAAAACCGCCTCACATGAAGAGATATGTTTGTCTCGAACAACGTTGTGTCCCTTACTCATTCTCCGAATGTCAACTGGATAAGTCAAAGAGATATAAACAAGATATTGTTGGGCCCTTGGTTATGTCAACGATGAACATGCTGAATCTTTGTTAAGTGGATGAACCTGTATTTTTATCTCATATGATCTACGTATCCAGTAATTGTCTCATGAGTATTTCGTATTTTTTGTTTACGGTTGAAGGAGCCAAGAAACTGGCCTGGACGTATTAAGACCACTCCCTTAAACGCGGTTGTGACAGTCAATGGTAATTCTCTTGTGTATAGTAAAGAAACTTATCTTACGATCTCATTTACGATCAGAGATGCCTACCCAGGATCCGTACGAAAGTGATCAAGTAATCATCCCCGAAAGGTATACTTTTTTGAAATATGGTGAATGACCCTTAAGTATTTTATAGATGCATCGAGTTCATTATATATGAATATGAAGGATTAACACGTTGTTGTATAACATGTGTGTCGTTTTTTATGGCCATAAGGTCCAAAGAATTATTGTCTGCATGACATGGATGATCCTATTTACCATTGGAGATGTCATAAAGTCATTTTATGGATGACATAGATTTTCTTATCCGAGATAGTCCAAATATAGCAACAACTATCTCGCTTTATCAAGTTGCGAGATTTTATGAGAGATGGGAGGAAGCAAAGGCAAATCTTAAATTTGTGAATAAAGAGAAACAGTTTCAAATGGAACTGGGGACTTATTTTATCAAATGAAACAAATGTGGGATTAAAATTGATGAGATGGAAATATAACGGTTATTGGCTTTCTTATGAGGCAATTTTACTTTATTGTCCTAGTTTTATGTTGTTTCCTATATGATTCTCAGTCGAAGCCCTCGGAGTTCTTTGCTTATAACTCATAAAGCGCAACTAACACCTTCCGAGGAGAAGCTTCCCCCGCAATAAAGATTATTTCAGGATAGAATCTTAATTCTCACACAATATACATGGGAAGCAGGATTAGAGGGAAGGTAATGACCCTACCTCAATTGATATATCCCCTACATAATTTTTGATTACCGACAAAGCTATAATTCAATTGAGCCATCCATTCTATACTTAAATGTTGGCTAGAGACACTTTATTTTTTATTAGATCATTTCTTAAAGAGACAATAATTCATCATTTCACCTCAAAGTTGGGAACTCGGCCTCAAAGTCTCATGTTACTCTTCAAGTTTAGACACATGGCCTTCTTTATTTCAATGGTCCCTTACTAAGAAAGCTAGCATGCTATATAGACAATAGTCTTTGCAAGAAGCCGATAATTGAGCTGCTTATAAATGCTACACATGATCGACTATAAGAGTAAAATAATTGCCCCGAAGTAATGAGTATGGCAAAGGAATAAGTACCAACCTCCCGGTGGAGGTAAGAAAGTGATGTTCTTGTTCAAACGTGGGGATATCATATGCATGAAAATGATATATGAGCTCGAGTTCGTAGAGTAACAATCACGACGGGAAAAAGATTGAATTGCGAAGTTGAGGAGTCTAACAAACCCCCTAAGTTGTGAAGAGCTAGATTTTGATGAAGCAAAAAAGTCTGAACTCCATGCTGAGATTGAAACCATCTTGATAGGCAGTTAAAAAATGTTTTCTATCTTCGATTGCGTAAGATTAACGAATCGAAGCGGTGCAGCAGAATTTCAGTATATAATGACATGCGTCGGTACGCAAAGTAAAGAGCAATATGTATAAAAACATATCCTCCGAGTTGAAAAGTCATGAAATTCTCGATTGAACTCGGAATCTGATACCCTTAATGTCAGCAAGACGATTTCAGCGCTACTCATGGTTTTCTATAAAAGTGTATGAACGAGTACTGGACTTCAAGACGAGCCGATATAATGTGGTTTACGACTCTGAATCTAAATCTGCAAACCAGGGGACTATTGATATTGCCTAGGGTAATTTATGTAATTACAATACCCAGGGGCTCGTCTGACGTGGCTAAATGATAATTTCGATTGTTCTATTATATTTATTGAGTAATTTGATTTCGTGGGTAGTCTCGTAATTTGGGCATTCCAGGCCCACATATGAGGATTCTGATGGCGTTTTAAGCTGTTTTGGATTATTTCGGTCATAAATGTTGCAGGGGTATTTTCAGAATTTGGTACTCGGAGAGCTCATTCGCAACCTTATGCGATATTTTTGGCTATATCCCGAGTATTCGGAGGCGAGGAACTGTTGAAGAGTATTCTCATGTATTTTCTCGACATAACTTGCTACTAGTGTTCGACCGGGACTCATTTTCGAAGTTCCGGGACGCTGTGAGACTTATTTCGATTTAATTGGATATTTTCTAAGTAAGTTTGACTAAATTGACTAAGACTGGTCTTTTGGACCCTAAGTTAACCTATTAGGCCAAGTTTTTCTATAAATACAAGACCTTAGGCCCCATAAAAGAGTCTAGAGTCTTGATACGCTTCCCAAGGGAAGGCTTTCGCTCGATCTTGTCCTGGTACCCGCTAGATTTCGTTGTTCAGCCCCATACCCGCGACTTTGTGTCCCAAAAGTCATGACACCATGCCAAGTCGTGAGTTTTCGCGCAGTCCAGCTGGTTACGGAGTTTCCTATCTTATTTCACGAAGACAGACTAGCGAGTTTCTGCCAGACTCACGACTCTTTGCTCCACTATCTCGCGAATTTTTGATCCAAAAGTAGCGAGTCGCGACTTGTGCCCTCCAGTCACGAGATTTTGGCTGCTCCGACAAGACGGAGTGGATTTGATCGTTTACGTGTCGTTTTCATTCGGATTCTCTATATCACCTGATTGTATTTGTATCTTTCGATCATTATAGTGAAAACCAAGGTAGAGCTTCACTCTCCCGAGGACGTAAGCCCACACATTGTGGGCCCAACCTCGTATATCGCTCGTGTCCCCACAACAATTGAATTCCAAATAATTAAAGAAATCGATTTATCTAAAAATAAACACTCAAAATATTTTTTGATAAAATCAGGGTGATATTAGCAATTGGGAGATCATGATTGGGAGCTCCCAACATTTAGGCCACTTCGCGCTTCATCAAGTTGCACGAAGCCCCGGTGTCCACCAATATTCTGTGGACCCGACGATTAACAATAATTCCAGTGATGATAAGAAGGTCATCACATGAATCAGTAATCCCTTCTCGATCGGCTTAGGTGAAGGTAATGCCGTCCTTGTAAGAAAAAGACCGCTCCATAGGTTCATATTTCACCATCGCCAAAGATTCGGAACTCTCTGTGGAATCTCCGCGCGCTGCTCTCTTTTGGTCCCTGACCGATTCATTTATTCTTATCCCACCAGAGATAGCATAAATATCTCCAACCACTTCTCTTTCCCTGGGTACCGCCTCATTATGGGGAGGCTGAGTGTCCATTTCAGCTGTTGGAGGAGCGGGATTCTCATGCCTTCCACCTTCATTTTGCGGGACTCTGCCGCCACGGCCCCACCATCTTCGTCTTCGGCCCTGCCTACGATTCTCTTGACTGTGTTGGCCTCTTTCATTTTCCAGCGGAGGTGACCTTCGGTCCTCCGCTCTATCATAATAATTTCGGGGCTATCCCCGATTATCTCTTCCCCGTGGCCTATGACGATCGTCATCTTGGCGGCCTCTTCGGGGCAAATAAGCTCTCAGGGTAAGAAACCCTATGATCACCTACGCGCTCAGAATTCCTGTTAGGCTTCCTGTAACTCGATCCCAGCGCTTCATCCACCTTAATATACTTGTTGATTTTCTGAAGGAGTTTTCCCAAAGTGGATGGTGGGCTCTCCACCAGACTGGCCGAAAGGCCACACGGTCCTAAGATCTGCAGTAGAATGTCTGTAACGACCCTAATTTGGGCCTAGCTGATTTGGAAAAAACGTACTAAATTAAATGAAACGTTCGAGTGTAACTAAAACATAATTCAAAAGCATTAAAGTCTAGCGACATAATTTATAGTATTCTTAAAAAACCGGACTCTATCACTGGACAATCGACGACCTCCTTCCCATGCCCTTCTCATACCTCATCCGCATTACCTACAAAATCTGTAAAGCGGTCACAATCTATTAAAGGAAACTTCACACATACTATGTTTGTTCTTCCATTTCTTAAATAAAACGTACCCACACAAGTAAGTCGTTTCTTTTAATAGTATATTTATTTTCTTCTTCTTATTTCTTTACCCTTATCATTCTTTTCCCCCTCCCCTCATCTTTTAAATTTACTGTTGCCGAGTGTAACATGCTCGATACATGTCCCGCCCAAGCCAACCGTTAGCTGTTGGTTGACTTCCGTATGCTTCCCTTCCCAGGGTGAGTACTTAGGCGCTACTTGTTTTTTCACCCGGATCCGTTCTGCCCTTTCGTACGTATCTTTCCATTCTGGAACATATCGTTCCATTCATCAGGCATGCCCTTCCTTTGGCGAATCGTGTACTAAGCACGATGCCGGGTTCGGTTGGACGGTCCATCCTCCCTCACCCCGGGTCTTATTAACATTTGCTTCCTTCATTCGTGTCTTTTACTTTCTTTCTTACTAGCCCTTCCCGTTTCCCTACGTCGGAACCTTCCCTTACTATATTGTGTTCACTCCGCTTACCTGTTGCTTTCACTTGTTATAATCCATTCGTGCTCCCCGTAGACCCTACGTATCCTTTCTCTCTCATGATCCGACGTTGAAGTGCGACGAAAACACCCTAGTTTGATGTTTCCGCGATAAACTACTCTCCTTCCTTGAAATCCGCGACAAAATCTAAGGTTTGTGGTTTAGGTTTAAAATCCGCGATAATTTGCTGCCTTGGGAGAAATCTGCGACAATTTTGGTGTTAGGGTTTTTCCACGAAAATTTTGGGTTTAGGTTTTTCCGCGATAAACTTGCTCCCTCAAAAATCCACGACAATTTAATCCCTCAAAAATCCGCGACAATTTGTTCCCTCAAAAATCCGCGACAATTTGTTCACTCCAGAAAATCCACGATAATTTAGTGTTTTTTGGGTTTTTCCGAGGTGTTTTCGTGTATAAGTGACTAATGTCTTGGTTTTGGGCTTTTCCACCCGTATTTATAGACATTTTAACTTCCCTAATTTACATTTTGACCCCGCCTTCTTTTTATTTTACCCATCCTTAATATTTTGTCTCAATTTTCTATCTTTTCGTTGCTTTTTCATCTTTTGTTCCTGTATCCCTCGTTATTCCTCGTCTAGACATTACCACTATATTTTCTCTCATTGTTCTAACATACATTTTTCCTGGGCTATTACAATGTCAATTTTTTCTCTGAGCTCCAATTTTATACCCCGGACAGTTCTGTTTGATTTCTCCATGAAGGACCAGAGACTCATCTTTACCGGGATATATTTTAGATTATATAGTTCATGTCTGCTTCGGGGCGGTCCTACATTTGGAGCGAACTGCTAAGATAAAGCCAAGATAAATCTGTCATACGACTGTATGGATCGGGCAGGCAAGTTCTTGAACCAGGTTCGGGCATCGCCTTGTAATCCTGCCGCGAAGATACGACACTTCAGTGAATCGATGTTTGTACCATTCCCATACTTAATTCGAAATCAACGACATGATCGATAGGATTTCCATCGCCGCTGAACGTCGGCGACCCTTCGAGGTTGCGGTAATGCCTATCTGGGACTGCCGCCCAAATCTCCTCAAAAAGAGAGAGCATGAAATCTCCTAAAGCGGCAGAGACACCACCAGATATTTGGGACGACGTTTGGGTTGTATGTAAATTATGCCAACAGTCATCGTCCTTGCTCCGCTTGATCAGGTCCTCCAATGGATCGTTCCCGACGTGATGGATAACTTGCAACACTATCCTTCGGTCCCGGCTATTGATCGATTGGCTTAGCTCAAGAGGGTCTTCGGGTCCAGCTATCCTTGTTGGGTTGAATCTCTGTTGGAAGTTGAATCATGAGCCTTGAGGTTCGGCTTCTGTCACTTGGGACGGCCTAGAATGGTTTGGGCCTCGTCCAGTTCAGGATACCGGGCTCCGAAGTTCTCATCACTCGTCTTTAATTGTTGCAAGATAATCCAATTAATAACCTCTATAAGCCCATTCATTTCCGGATGCACAACAGACGTTAAATGCTGTTAAATACCATAATATTCGCACCATTCACTCACACGTTTCCCTGCAAACTGTGTTCCGTTATATGATACCAAGATTCTGGGGATTCCGAAACAGCAAACAATATATCTCCATAGAAAATTGATTACTTCATGTTCCCCTACTGGGGACACAGCCTCGACTTCTATCCATTTAGAAAAGTGTTCAACAGCCACGATACAAAATTTATTCTGACTATGAGCAGTCAGGAATGAGCCTAAAATATCGATGCCCCACGTGTCGAATGGACATGTTGTCGGTAAAGGCTTCATAGCTGCCCTTGATACATGGTGTACATTTGAATGAAATTGGCACACAGGGCAGGCTTGCACCATGCTTATACAATCTTTCCTCATCGTTGACCAAAAATATCTGGCACGCTTAACTTTTTGCTCTAAAGACTGGCCTGCTGAATGATCACCGCATTCCCCAACATGAATTTCTTCCATGACAGTCTTAGCCTGAATTGGGGATAAGCAACGAAGATAAGACCCACCGAAATCTTTCTTATACAATATTTCATCCACATACACAAAGTTCGTAGCTCGTTGCATTGTCCTTCGGACCTCGTCCTCTTCTGTAGGCAGCTCACCTCTATCTAAATATTTGATGATTGCATCCTTCCATGACGGCTCATTAGGCACTACGTCTAATAGAAACCAAGTATTATTCGAGAATTCCAAATTTGCAACCTCAAAGGTCGACTTCTTCATTAAGCTAATGGATGGCTAATAATGGATCATGGTTGTAATCTTTGATTCATCCGAGAGTTCTAAAATAGTAGCCGACTTTGCAAACCATCCACTCGAGTATTCTCATCTCTCGGGATATAAGTGAGATTAAAAACTTTAAGACTTCTCACCACTTCATTTAATTTCTCTAGATATAATACCATATGCACATCATTCGTAGTAAAATCTTTTGAGAATTGATTTACATCCAACTGTGAATCGGAATGGGCGTGTAAACGAACAATTTCAATCTCAATTGCTAGAATAATTCCAAAAATCAAAGCTTCATACCTTGCCACGTTGTTTGTTGCGGAAAAACGGAGTTTTATTGCATATTCATGTTCTTCTCCTGATTTTCTTTCTTTAAATTAAATACCAATGCCGAGCGCCCGGTGGAAACTGATCCGTCGACAAACAAATCTCAATATTCCTCATTACCAAACTTCTCTACTCGAGTCATTTCGACTATGAAATCCACTAGAACTTGCGACTTTAAGGCCCATCACGATATATATTCGATCTCAGACTGTCCTAACTCAATATTCCATTTGGCTAACCTGCCAGAGGCATCTACTTTCGATAACACACTCCTATTCGGTTGGTCTGTCAATACTGCGATATGATGACCTTGAAAATAATGTCTTAACTTTTGAGAAGCGACAATCAAAGCTAGAACGAATTTTTCTAAATCTGTATAGCGGGACTCCGTGCCTTGCAATTTCTCACTCACATAATACACTGGCATGTGTTCTTTGTCATTAATTCTGACTAAGGCGGCACTGACAGCTTCCTTAGAAACTGCTAGATACAAACCCAACGGTTCCCCAAGAGATGGAGTGGAGATAAACGCGGTTTACTCAAATATTCTTTTAATCTTTGAAAAGTCATGCTGCACTCATCGTCCCATTTCAGGTGATCTGCTTTACGCAGTGCCCGAAAAAATGGCAAACTTTTCCCCGCTTATCGTGAAATAAAGTGATTTAATTATACTAATCGTCCCTTTAATCTTTGTACCTCTTGGATAGTCGTGGGAGGAATCATTTTTTGGATAGCTATGATCTTTTCATGATTTATCTCGATTCCCTTTTCATATACCATAAAACCAAGGAATTTCCCCCATTTTACACAAAACGTGCACTGAAGTGGTTTCAATTTTATTCGATATTTTCTCAATATGTTAAAACAATCATTCATATATTGGATGTGATTATTCTCTTGTCGGCTTTTTATCAATATATAATCAATGTAAACTTCTAAACATTACCGATCATATCCCTAAATATCGAATTCATTAGACGTTGATAGATGGCCCCTACATTCTTTAAACCGAATGTCATAACATTATAGCAAAAAATGCATTTATTTGTCATAAAAGAAGTTAACAATTTGTCCTCATGATGCATAAAAATATGGTTATAACCCCTTAAAAGCTTCTAACATAATAAGAAATTCAAAAGCACAAGCCGTATCCACCATCATGTCAATGGCAGGTATGGATACGGATCCTTCGGACATGCTTTGTTTAAAACAGTAAAATCAATGCAAACTCTCCAACCATTATTCGACCTTGGGACCAAGACTGGATTCGCGACCCAATCTGCGTATCTAACAAGCTCTATGAATCCTGCCTGGATCAAACTTCCACTTCCTCATCAATAGTTTTCTCTTTCTCATGAAAAAACTTCCTCTTTTTCTGATGAACTGGTCGTACATACGGGTTAACATTGAGTCTATGAGAACAAACTTTGGGATCTACCCCCACATAATCCTGATAAGACCAAGCAAAAACATCTATATTATTTCGCAAAAAAGAAATTATCTCATTTTCTAACTTTGGCGGCATCTCAGAATCAATTATAAGTGTCTTTTCTGAATTATTGGAGAATCAAGGCACTGTCTTGATGCCTAGAGGTTCCATCTTCATCTAGTTCTCTTTATACTTCTCAGAAAATATCATGTCACCCGAATCAATAACTTCCTCTGCCAAGAATTCCACTATACATACAGGTTTCTTCGCACTCGAGCCATCCATACCACTCATGTACATTATATTATAAAAATAACTTCCTCTGGCAAGAATTCCACCATACATACAGGTTTCTTCGCACTTGAGTCATCCATACCACTCATGCACATTATATTATAACAAGAACGTGTCAGCTCATGGTTCCCTTTCATTTTTGCAACACCTGAGGGTGTGGGAAATTTCATCATCAAATGGGGCTGCGAAACCACGGCCCCAAATAAATTCAACGAACTTCTCCCGATAATCGCATTATAAGGAAATATAGGGAGATCTACGACCACGAATTCACTAGCAAAGTCCTCGATATTTCCTAATCTCCCAAAGTGATCGGGAAAAAGACTAATCTTTAGGCAGCAACAACACTATTGTTAAAACCAACTAATTTTGTTTGCACCGGTTGGAGTTTAGTAGTTCCTTTCAGAGAAATTTGTTCAAAGGCTGTAGGAGTCAAGATGTTGGTAGCAGCTTCGGTGTCGATTAAAATTCGTGAAATAGGATGATTCGCAATAATGATATATATGACAAGAGCATCATCCTGTGAGGAGAATATTATGTATAAGTCCTAGTGAAAACGACAAAACACTTGGGACTCATGAGTCCCTGGTGTCGGTTCTTGCAATGGAGGAGGAAATTGAAGGGACCCACTCTTTTTCTCCTCAATAATGGTAGAGATCTATTCATAATTGAATGCTGGGAAAGTTCTCATCTTAGGCCTTTTCTGCGAAGCATTCTTATCTGACACCCTGTTTGCAATAATATTATGTGATCCATAAGTTCGGATTTCCATCACTCCATGATCACGCAGCCCCTCATCCTCCCGGATATATTGTGTACATCTCAAAGCCAACTCTTCCATACTTTTTGAAGGTCTTTATTCAAAGAATTACACAAGGGATGTTCGGCCAAAATAAGCTGGAGTACCACGACTTTCTCACTGATAGTAATCCGAGGTATCTTCCTAAACTCGGCTTCAAAACGGATAATAAAACCTAACAACTTTTCTAAAAAATCATACCGCAACCACTGTTTTAAAACCCATCCCAGTTCGTCTGGGATGGACGGTTGGCCCGTCAACCGGCCCATTGGGCAGGTGGGTCGATGGGTCGGGTTTTAAAAAAAATAATTAAAAATAATATTTTTTTATAATTTTATTTTAAAAAAATTAATAAAATATTCTTTAATAAAAATAAATAAATTTAATAACATTTTCAACACCGGTTCGATAACGGTTTGACAACGATTCGACAACGGTTCAGTGACCCATTAAAATTTCCAGTTCACGGACCGATTCGTATTTAAGAACACTGACCGCAACGCGGTCAAAGGCGTAATGGACTTCACTAGCGCATTGAAAGGGGAAAAAGTTGAATAAAATTGATCTTTAGAGTCCTGATATGAAACAATAGAACGCCTCGGCAGCCGATTAAACCATCGGAAAGCTTACTCCTTTAAACACATATCCAAAAATGATAAAGATACCTCAAAAGTACTGAAAATACCTTAGTTGTTATACCTATTGGACCCAAGAGTGTCCAAATTACGAAAATACCCCCGTCGCTATTTAGGGGTGAGCAAAAAATTTGGAATATCGAATACCATACCAAAATTTTGTTATTTTGGTATTTGATATTTGGTATTCGGTTTGGTATTTATTTTAATGAAATTATGAAATTTGGTTTGATACTAGGTAAAAAAAATAAAAAATCGGTATATATCGAATTACCAAATTAATTTATACAATATTTATATATTTTAAAATTTTAAAATTGAGCAATGATTCCTTTCATTATTAATATCAATTTTTAATATCTTAACATATTTGGAAGTAATTAGTATGTGATTTCACGTACTTTTCCAAATTACTCATTATATTATTGTTATGTCAATCTACACAATTCTTCAAAATCTGCTATTGGAGTATGAATTTGAAGAATTTAATATTGTTTTATTATATAAATACAATAATTTGATTAATAAATTAATCATTGTCTTTTTAAAATATTTTTCTTTGTATTTGATTTTAGACATGCATTAGATATTCTTGATTTTTTTAGGTGATTTAACTTTGGTATTTTGGTACCAATAACGAAATACCAAAATTATTTCGGTATTTATTTTCGTTACCAAAATAATATTGTATTGAAATCAGTATTCGATTTTGTTGATAATTTGGTATTCAGTATTTCAATATTTAGTTTGGTTTGGTATTTGGTACCGAACGCTCACCCTTAACGCCATTCCGACTCAAAATCATCTCATAATACCAAAAATATCATAGTCGTCGTTTCAATCGAACCCGGGAGTGTCTAAATTACAAAATACCCCCGACACCATTTCAACCCATAATCGCCTCAGAATATCGAAAATACCATAATGGGTGTGCCGATCGGACTCGGGGTGTCAAAATTACGAAAATAGCCCTGACATCAATTCAACCCGGAATCACCTCAGAATTCTGAAAATACCACAATGGGCATTACGTCCAGACCCGATGGGTCAAAATTACAAAAATACCTCTGAAACCGCTTTGAATCAAGATGTCCGGAATTCCTTGGGAAACATGTCAGAAGATTCCTTATATAAATTACAAAAATACCCCGACAATATGAGATATATATCTGAATTTGTATATATTCGTCAAATCAATTCCACTTCCATAAGATCTCAAAGCCAAAGTGTTTGCTGCTCATTGGAAGCATCAAGAAAATACATAGAAAGAGCCTTCAGAATTCTCCAATATCGATATACAATATTGAAAGGATCTACGTGTGCTTGGGATATGTAAACCCTTGATGATATTATGTATAATTGTATTATTCTTCACAATATGATTGTAGAATATGAGATAAACACATACACTGTAGATTATAACGCTATCTCGGATTATGACAATATCAATCATCCTCTGAGTGTAGATGCTATGAAATATAGAATATACTCTAATATTAAGGATATTACGATAGGATGAACACTTCTCGAGATAAAGTTATTTTTAAACGTTTGAAAGATGATCTCGTCGATCATATTTGGATGAAATTTCACGAATAATTGTACTAACTATTTTTATAAACCAATAATATTTTAATCGAAAATTGTATTTTAATATAATATTTTATTTTAACATATTTAATATAATTTAATTTAATGTTTTGAATATATATATTAGAATATAAGTTAAATATTTTATTATTGTATTTACCTAAAGAAATACAATTCAAATATATGTAATTAAATTTATTTTAAATGATATGTATAAGAGATAAAATTATATATAAGAGTTAGAATGATGTAGTATAAGAAGAAAATTTTAATGTTAATGTATATAAAAACGACCATGGACGTGGATAATCTAAGAATCTAATCGTATATAATTTTTTTGATTGGATTATTAATTATTATATGCTACTAAATAATTAAAAATCACGCAAAAAAATTCAAATATTAATTTCTAAATATTTTGAATTTTTTCTCTAAGAAAATGTTATTGTTTAGGGTTTATAAATTTAAAATTCTTCAACGAAAAATACTCTTAAATTAGAGCTTAGAAATTTAATATCTTAATTGATAATAATTATTTAGCTAAAATTGAGAATTTTTAGGTTAAAGTTTCCCTAAAAAGCAGATTACTTTACTAGTGAATTGATGATGATTTCAAGATTGACGAGATTGATGAAGATGATGATGCAAAGATAACGACGGCCGGCCCACAACCGGCCCACCGTCGCTCCTCCACCTACGAAAAGGTGTAATGGTGTTGGATGCCATCGAAGTCGGTGTCGATTAAGGAAAAGGTGTTGGTGCTCCTTAGAACAAATCATTTGTCGGCATCTTTGATCAGTAAGTCTGCTTCTTCCACTCTTGCAATTAGGTTTAGATTTCTTCTGAATCCGACTTAATTTGGATTCGGTAAAACTCAAGGGGGCAATACTGAGCGGATCAACGTGCGTCACAGTAGAAGTGATAGCATAGCGTGAATGCGAACATATTACTCTAGACGTGCAAACTTTTAGGGAACAAATATGTATGGCCCGAAGGCAAAAATTTATTTATTTGTTCATTGGAATCCAGGAAATCATTTGTTTTTTCAGGGTTCACCTACTTTCCTGGTTTAATCTTGTTAAAATAGTATAGTGTAACGCGTGTCGACAATTGACTGTTCAAGTGAAGCGTGATGGAAAGGCTGAATTGGTTCCACTAGAGGACAAGGTGGAAACTGGAAAGTGTTAGTAGTTTATACGAAAACAAAGGCTGGTTATTTTTACTCCATGGCCAAATTCTACTTTTACTAATTTCCTGTGTGCTACCTTTCTTCGTATGTGGGTTCAAGTGGAAAAAAGTTTATTGTTTTTATACGTCATTCCAAAAACAGATATCGTCTCATAGATGGTGTCTTTTTCCCAATCAATCTCTCTCCCCTTCTCAAAACGCACTGCACACTTACAAAACTGATTAAGGCCCCGGCTTTATAATTGGAGTATTTCCCTCATTGGCCTCTGCGCTTGTTGATCAGTTCGTTCTTTGGAAATTTGCGGATATTGTGAAGATGGTGATGTGGGAAGGAGTGTATGGAAGTCTGTCTGTGTATGTGTCTGCTTTTCTTAATTTTGTATTACCGTGATTCAGCAAAATATAAGTGTGCTATTTCTGTCAACTAATTTTGTGTGATGGGTGTGCTTGTCATCCTAAGCTTCTGCTTTCTTCGATCAGTAATTGAGATCTCTTTTAGTAGACTGTATTATCCTTGATACTGCAAAAGTGTGCCATTTTTGAATGGTTTAAGAGTTGATTTTTCGCAGGGGCGAAAACTAAGCACTCCCTTATCTGAATCCGTAGTTCTATTTGAGATTTTTTTAGACTGAAATTTCAGTTTGATTTTCCACCGATCTGATTGTCAATGTATTCTCGTTGTCACTAATGCTTAAGCATTTTGTTTCAGGAATTTCAGTTTGATGACTTTGATTTAACAGAGCCAATGGATGAGCTATTTCATGAGAGTGCTGTAAGAACGTTTTCTCATTTTATTGCCTTTAAATGTTTCTTCACCAATCCGGATGATAATATTGTTGAATGTATATAATTAACACAGTATGGATGAATTATTCAGTGCAAAAAAGTAATGTGAATTACTTGTAGGCGCACTAACAATTTTGTATTACCGTGGGTTTATGACAATTAAGAGCCCCTTTTCTGGTCCTTTTCAGTCTGAGGAATCAGCATTGGATCTGGAAAGGAACGGCTGCAATGACATGAATCAGCCTGAATCAAGCTCACATCCCTTGCAAGTACTTGCATCTGGTGGTCAGCTTTCTGAGACAAATGCTGCATACTTTTCATGGCCTGCTTGCCGAATATCTGACGATGCTGAAGATAGAGAAAACCACTTCAGGAATCTTCAAAAGGGAGTTCTACCTGAAACAGTTGGACGGCGACCCACAGGGCAGCAAGCTACTACTTTGCTTGAACTGATGACAATCAGAGCATTTCACAGCAATTTTCTAAGGCGTTTTAGCCATGGAACTGCAATTGGTTTCAGAATTAGGAAGGGCGTCCTAACTGATATACCTGCTATTCTAGTATTTGTTGCTACAAAAGTTCACGAGAAGTGGCTAAGTCATGCACGGTGCTTACCTGCTGCACTTGAGGTCTTATGCTTATTGAGTCTTCTTTGACTAGAACAGTCTTATGGTTGCGAAAAATGGCTTAGCTTTTAAACTTTTGATGTATTCATATCAGCTTTTTTTACAAACTTATTCCTAGTATTTATTCAGAGTGCTGTAAATTGGCCTCCAGGGACCTGGTGGGGTTTGGTGCGATGTTGATGTTGTGGAATTTGCTTACTTTGGGGCACCTGCAGCCGCCCCAAAAAAACGGTTATATACAGAGCTTGTGGATGGCTTTCGTGGAATTGATTCATGCATTGGATCTGGATCACAGGTAGATCAATCTACTGATTGGTTAAAAGATATTGTTATGTTATTATTGCATGGAAATGTTCTCCAAAACTGCCCTGCTCTTATTACATAAAAAACAATGATCATTTACAGGTCGCAAGCCAAGAAACTTCTGGAACCTTGGGAGCAGTTGTTAAGAGTAAAACAGGAAATAGGCAAGTTGGCTTTCTCACCAACCGTCATGTTGCAGTTGATCTTGACTACCCAAGTCAAAAGATGTTTCACCCGTGGCCTCCAAGTCTCGGTCCAGGTGTATATTTGGGAGCTGTTGAAAGGGCTACATCATTCATAACTGATGTTCTATGGTATGGCACTTATGCTGGAGCTAACCCCGGTATGCAATTTAACTGTTGTTTAGCACCTTATAAGAGCTCTCCCTGATTTCATGTTGATGCAGAGACATTCGTTCGAGCTGACGGTGCATTTATTCCTTTTGCTGAAGATTTTGATGTATCAAATGTCACCACAAACGTGAAGGGCGTAGGTGAAATTGGGAAGATCCATGTGATAGACATGCAATCCTCCATTGGCAGCCTTGTTGGAAGACAAGTTGTTAAAGTTGGAAGGAGCTCTGGTTTGACAACTGGGACCATAATGGCTTATTCTCTAGAATACAATGATGATAAAGAAATTTGTTTCTTCACTGATTTTCTTGTTGTTGGTGAGAATCAACAGACATTTGACCTCGAAGGGGATAGTGGGAGTCTTATTCTGCTCACATCTCAAAATGGTGAGAAACCTAGTCCTGTTGGAATTATTTGGGGTGGCACAGCTAATCGAGGTAGATTGAAACTTAAAGTCGGCCAACCACCCGAAAACTGGACTAGTGGTGTCGATTTAGGTCGTCTTCTTGATTTATTAGAGCTTGATCTTGTTACATCCCCTGAAGAGCTTCAAGGTTGTTCTTTCCTTTATCTCTAGTACCTCAGTTTGCAGTTAATATAATTGACTCATTTATTTTTTATGTAGATGCTTTGCAGAAGCAGAAAAATGGAGCACCACAAGCTGACTCTACAGTTAGGGACTATTCCCCGGAAAACAGAAATGGTGAAAATGTGGAACCTTTTGCACCGATCATTCTGCCTGTTGATTCTCATGTGGGACAAATGCAGTCATTTAGGGCTGAAGAATTTCAAATTGAGAGTGGCTTAGAGGGGCTTCCCAGCATAGAATACCAGTTCATTCCAATCTCTTCATCTAAATCTCCTGTAAATCAAAGGCAACAAGCACTCCTGCACACAGAAAACCTCTCAGCATTGAGGGATGAAACAGACAATGAGTTTTCTGTTTCATTGCAACTCGGAGATCAAGAGTTTAAGAAAAGAAAGCATTCTGAATCTGGGTCTTGATGTTTCTCCAATGAATACATAACGGCCTTTTGTGCATAGCGAGACATTCCATTTGGAACCAGGATTGCGTCCACTGAAACTCCATATTCCTTCTCATATTATGCATTTAACGGATTGTGTGTATCTTGTAAAGGCTTTTGTAATTTAAGAAACATTTGGCTTCACCTTCTTTTTTGAAACTCATTGCTACCAATAATTCTGCAACATGTATCTTATTGTGATACATCTTGTCCTAACAAAATGGCTGTTTTAGATTTTTTCAGTAACTTCTCCCAGCTGCGGAGGTCAAAAACCGGCACAGCGTTAAACTGAGTTCAGGTATCTAGCAAGGTAAGTAATCAATCACCTGAATTTTCATAAACCCTAAACACGTGATTACTGTGGATTGTTCATTACCCTTTTGGTGTATACAGGTGATTGTGAAAATGGTATTTTAATTTTTCATCGGGTACGGGATTGTGCTTCTTTGACAAACATGTGATTTTTTGTGGTGTTAATATTTTTGATTAAGTATCGTTGTTATTTGAGTATCAAACAAACATATTGAACATATTTGGAATATGACATCACTATCACTGTGGTGCAAAGTTATCGTGGTACTATAAGTAATCGTTATTTTATCAATGCAATAAACGTGATTTAATAAAATGATTTTTTCCTCTTACTTTTAATTAATTTGACCAAAATTGGTTTGTCAAGTGTTGCAAAAATACCCAAATTTGTGTAAAAATGGAACAGGCGTCTTGACTAGTCACCCTGCAGTCTCACTACATGAAATTAAGAATGCCATTGAGCTTGTTTACGGCAATACTTATCTGTCGAACGTATGATAGTTTAGTACCGATCGGCACTATGCTGAATAGTGCCGATCGGCATCTTGCTGACCATAGTGACGATCGGCACTATGGTGTTGATCTTGCTGATTAACATGTTCTCTACTTGATGACGATCGACACTTCCTTGTACTAGTGCCGATCGACATGTTTGTGTTTTCTTAAGTTTAAATTTGCGTTATAAATAGATGCTGTAAGGGGCCTTGCGCCGCAACAACTTTGGATAAGAAAACTATTCCATTGTCCTCTCTAGTTTTATCATGGTATTGGAGCTCCGGTGAAATGAGTGGTCTGATTCCGACGCCGGGGGAAGATTTTCCCCCACTGACGTCTGGACCTTTGGGTCAGTTGACTCCAGGCGAAATAAGGGGCAGAGGCGGTGGCGTTCGCACTCCTCAGACACCCTCATTGTGTTCCGCTGCGGTGAGTGCTCCGCCGTTGGGCAATAACCCGTATATAGGACATAATGTCCAGAGTATAAGGCACTATCGGCCGTATTTTGGTGGGGTGCACAACCCGAACTTCGTGCCTAATACCGCTGGAAACATGTTGGGTACAGGGATAGTCCCTGCTCCCTTTGATGTTAACGAAGTCCCATATAGGGACACACAGGCGTGGGGGTTAGCACCCTCGGACCACTCAGGATTGATTATTCATGCCGTAGTTCTAAAAGGTGATAACTACGGTGAATGGGCACATGCCATGAAAATGGCGTTAAGAACTAAAAGGAAATTGGGTTTCGTAGACGGAACTATTGCAGAACCAAACCCAGGAGTTGGGTTGAGCGAAGATTGGATAACTATTAACTCTCTCATTGTACAGTGGATTTTGAATACAATAGAGCCTCAAATTCGATCGACAGTGTCTTTCATAGACTCGGCAAAATTGCTTTGGGAAGAATTGTACCAACGATATTCAATGGGAAATGGACCTAGAATTCATGAATTGAAAGGAGAACTTGCCTCTTGCCGTCAGAGAGGAGACAGTGTAGTTGACTACTTTGGTAAATTGCGTAAGTTGTTGTGTGAATTGTCTACTTACGAGGACGGGTTTATTTGTTGCTGTAGACAGTCCACATGTGAAGCTGCAAAAAAATTTCTACGTAGACAAGAAGATGAAAGAGTACACCAGTTCTTACTTGGGCTGGATGATGGAGTATATAGCACGGCTCGTTCAAATATTCTCAGTGCTGAAACTCTGCCTTCACTCAATCAGGCGTACTCCAAAATCATACTAGAAGAACGACACAAAACTTTGATCAAAGGAAAAGAGGAACGGCGTGGAATAGTCGACTTCACTACTCATACAGATGTAACAAAAAAACCACCGAGGGTGTGTGTGGCATGTGAAATGACTGGACATACAATTGAGTCTTGCTTCCCTGTCAATGGATATCCTGAATGGTGGGGCGATCGAGCTAGAGTTCCAATCAAAAATTATGATGTCGTATTGGCGTACCTTGGGTCGAAGGGTCGTGGAAACGGTCGTGAAAAAGGAAGAGGTCGAGGACTTGGTCGACACTCTGCCGGTCGACAGACGGTCGTCGCTGGTAAGGTGCCGACCGCCAATGCAACTGCAACTGTCGATCAGTCAGCCAATTCCCAGCTTGGTTTTTCTGACGAGCAGTGGACTTTTCTAAAAAACATCATCGCCTACGCACCCACTTCCACCAAGTCACATCTCTCCTCGGGTATGTTTCTTAAAGGGTATTGGATTGTAAACTGTGGTGCCAATCGTCATATGACAGGTGACCTGAGTTTTTTGTATGACGTTCGACCGATCGAACCACGCCATGTAACATTACCCGATAACATGAAATATGTAGCTTTACAGGCTGGGAAAGCTCGTATTTCGTCTGATTTGACTATCTGTGATGTTCTTTACATTTCAGATTTTGCACATAATCTTATGTCTGTTAGCCAGTTGCTCGTTGATCATTCGATGTTGGTGATCTTTACTCCTGAACATTGTCTGTTGCAGGACCTAACTTCGAAGACCCCGATTGGGGTGGGCCATCAGAGTAACGGAGTTTATGGACTGCACTCACTGAAGAACGTTCGGGCGAATGTGGCTACACAAGCAAAGGAGGATGGATGGTTGTGGCATTGTCGATTGGGACATCCATCCAAGTCTGTTGTCTTGCATCCTCCTCGAAATTTGTTCTTTTCTCCCGATCATAATTGCACTGCTTGTTTTGAAGCCAAACAAACCCTAGACTTTTTTCCTCCCAGTTTGAGTGTTAGTAATTCTTGTTTTGACTTAGTACATTGTGATCTTTGGGGACCCTATCGTTCTCCATCTACTTGTGGTGGATTTTATTTTTTAACTATTGTTGATGATTATTCTAGGGGGATCTGGCTTTATTTATTGTCAGATAAAACCCTGGTTGCATCCACTGTTGTAGATTTCTTCGCCCTGATTCAAACTAATTTGATCGTACCATTAAGTGTTTTCGCACTGATAATGGTACCGAATTCTTGACCCTTGCATCGTTCTTTTGTTCCAAAGGGGTGACTCATCAAACTACCGTTCCTTACACCCCACAACAGAATGGTCGGGTAGAGCGTAAACATCGACATATTCTAAATGTTGCTCGTGCCTTACGTTTTCATGCTTCTTTACCTGTTAGTTTTTGGGGGGAGTGCGTCCAGACCGCAGTATATCTCATAAATCGGATCCCTTCCCCAGTGCTCGGGAATCGCAGTCCTTATGAGGTTCTTCACAACCGACCTCCCCCGCTCTCACAACTCCGCGTCTTCGGATGCTTAGCCTTTGCATATAAATTACCTAAACCCACTGATAAATTTGCATCCAGAAGTCGCTGGTGCGTCTTCCTTGGCTACCCCGCTAATCAAAAAGGTTGGCGCATGTATGATCTTGAGTCTAAGACTTTCTTTGTCTCAAGAGATGTTACTTTCTGTGAGACTGTTTTTCCCTTTGGGACTTCTCATTTGGCTCATTGTCGACCTGTCACCCTGTCTCCTGATGGATCTGTCGATCATGTTGCTTCCCCTCTTGGGACGATCGACCTGACCACTTCGATGTTTGATCCTTCCTCGTCGTCTGATTCTTCCCCTATAACGATTCCGCCGAGCGATCCGTTAGCGGTCGATCCCTCTCCCTCGAGTGACCCGTTAACAGTCGATCCCTCCCCATCGTCACTTGATCTTCACTTTGCTTCAAATCCCTCTCCCGCTGTCATTGACAATGTTGTTTCACCGCCGGTTGAGCCTTCACCCTCACCGTCGACCCATATCCCCGCTCATGTTCCCACCGATCGAGAAACTGCACCTCTGGGTAAAGGCCATCGACATAAGTGTCGATCGGTCCTTCTGCGAGACTATATCTGTTCGACAGTGCAGGTACAGGACATAAACTCTGTGATCTCTGATCGTCCTTCCTCATGCAGGGTCTCGGGTAAGTGCTCATATCTAATTTCTGATTATATTAACCACAGTCGATTTTCTCGGACACATAACACTTTTTCTAGTGCCGTGACTCAGTCTCCTCCGGAACCACAATCTTTCACGGAGGCTTTGAAATCTAAGGAATGGAGAGCTGCGATGAAGAGTGAGTTGTGTGCCTTGGAGTCCAATCAAACCTGGACTTTTGCAGACCTGCCGAAAGGAAAACGCCCCCTAGGAAACAAGTGGGTTTACAAAATCAAACATAAAGCTGATGGCTCCATAGAACGATACAAAGCTCGGTTGGTTATTCTGGGAAACACTCAAGTTGAGGGGATCGACTATGAAGATACATTTGCTCCGGTGGCAAAGGCCACTACCGTACGCACCTTGTTGAGCGTTGCGGTTGCCAAAAACTGGTGCATTCACCAGATGGACGTCAATAATGCATTTCTTCATGGCGATTTGACTGAAGAAATATATATGAAGATTCCTCAAGGTTATAACGGAGCTCCCGAAGGGAAAGTATGTCGATTGCGAAAGTCTTTGTATGGTTTGAAGCAAGCCCCTCGATGTTGGTTTGCCAAGTTAACTACCGTTCTCAAAGACTTCGGTTTTCAACAATCGACGGCCGACTATTCCCTTTTCATTTACTCTACTCTCGAGACTCAGCTGTCCATCCTGATTTATGTCGATGACATTATTATTGCTGGTAACACACCGATCGTTGTTGAGGAATTCAAACGCAAACTTGGCAGTCTGTTTCGAATGAAAGACTTGGGACCATTAAAATATTTTTTGGGAATTGAGGTAGCCAGAGGGCCAGACGGTATGTATCTCTGCCAACGTAAATATACCTTGGAAATAATCTCCGAAGTTGGACTTTTGGGATGCAAACCATCCAAAGTACCCATGGAACAAAATCATAAATTGCTCTCAACTGCAGGGGAGTTTCTAGTCGACCCCATGCCATATCGCCGTTTGGTTGGAAAACTGATATATTTGTTGTTCACTCGTCCTGAATTGTGTTACCCCGTACATGTTCTATCTCAGTTTATGCAGCAACCTCGATGCGAACACTGGGACGCTGTATTGAGGGTCGTGCGGTATTTAAAAGGCAGTCCAGCGCAAGGTATATTGTTGCGATCCACTTGCGATCTCCAAGTCTATGGATTTTGTGATGCCGATTGGGCCAAGTGCCCAGAAACCCGGAAATCCTTGACTGGCTACCTCATATTTCTGGGATCTTCGCCGATCGCCTGGAAAACCAAGAAACAGGTCACCTTATCTCTTTCGTCAACCGAGGCAGAGTATCGTGCTATGCGTGCCGCCTGTCAAGAGTTTAAGTGGCTCCGTAGTTTGTTGACGGATCTGGGAGTTTGCCAGAACGACAAAGCTGTGACCCTCTTTTGTGATAACCAATCGGCCATTCAGATTGCTGCTAATCCGGTGTTCCATGAGCGTACTAAACACATTGAAGTCGATTGTCATTTTGTTCGCAATCAAGTTTTGGCTGGAGAACTTAAGACACGACATGTGAAAAGTGAAAACCAGCTGTCCGACATGATGACTAAAGCCCTTGCTGCTGATCGCCTTCAATATATGTTGAACAAATCGGGTATACAAGACATGTACTTACCGACTTGAGGGGGGGTGTCGAACGTATGATAGTTTAGTACCGATCGGCACTATGCTGAATAGTGCCGATCGGCATCTTGCTGACCATAGTGACGATCGGCACTATAGTGTTGATCTTGCTGATTGACTTGTTCTCTACTTGATGACGATCGGCACTTCCTTGTACTAGTGCCGATCGACATGTTTGTGTTTTCTTAGGTTTAAAATTTGCGTTATAAATAGATGCTGTAAGGGGCCTTGCGCCGCAAGAACTTGGGACAATAAAACTATTCCATTGTTCTCTCTGGTTTTATCACAACCATTTATCCGCTTTACCCGTGAACGTTACCGTTGCATAGTCGACCCACTTACTTTTAGAAATATGACTCATAACATAAAAGTATTGTGTAATCCTACGGAGCCAGCCACGGGGATCAGAACCATCGAACTTGGGGAGATCTATTTTCGGTGGATTGGGGCGAGGGGATGTGTGGTCCGAATGAGTGAAATGTCGAGTTGGTGAGAAATAGAGGATAGTTGACGCAGCGGATTGAGTGTGGGGATGCTGTGAGGTGGATGGAACGGTTGGTACAATGGGATGAGTATGGGGGCTGATCTGAGGGCGTTGTGGGGGATGTTGATAACTCACATTTTCTAGAATAGAACAATCTTGAGAGATGGTCTTGAGTTGTTGTGAGATTTCAGTAAACTCAAAATGAAGCAATCCTTCATGTTCCTTTCCATTTTTTGTTCCAGACTATCCATTTTATGTTTTAAAGAGTCTTGTAAATCCAATTAGGAGTAAAACAATTTATGGATTTGTGTTTGATAATCACACTCAATGTACTCATCATCCTGTTGGTTTCGTTGTCCTTCTAGTGAAGAAACAGAAATAAGTTCCATGGATAGACGAGTGTCAATTTTCGATTTGGTCTTTCCTTTCTTTTTTAGATCTAGCTTGATTGAGGATTCGAAAGACTCCAATACCAATTGTGATGAACTTAGATCGTCGTTAAGGGAAATACAAGAGAAGCTTAGGAGGTAGAAGAGATAACGAGAAGAAGAAATGGAGATTTCATTCAAAATGACAAAAGTGTGTTTTTCGTACAAACATACTGATTTAAAAAGACAGATTCCATCGGTTCTTTCTAACGGTAACAAAGATGTTGGGTCATAAGGGTCTGGGCCTAAAGGCCTTAATCTACTAACAGTATGGAGCTGCTGGACTTCTTGCACCATAGTATTGTTTCCTTTATCCATTACTTGCAATTCTTCATAATCACGTTGCTCCAGGTTAACTCCATTATCTTCAGAACCTGCATAAAGAGAAGAGGGAATCAGTGAGGAAGGGCGATTTAAGAGCGTGACACAATGCCTGATTGGCAGCGCCGGATGACTGTCGGATCTTCAGGGGGATGAGGCAGTGACTGCTGAAGAGACTGATCAATCCGTTTTTCAATTTTCGTTGGTCGAGGTTAAACGGAACAATCAATTGGAATGATGCGTGGGGCTTTAGCTTTCGATTGCATCTGAACTTGGTTTATCTGTATTGTAGTAGTTTTGAGTCTTGTGATCGGACGCCTTTTGCGCACAATGTGGATGTAAAGCATTTAAAATGGAAATGGTAGTAAATAGTGAAGATTAGAAATAGCTGACTATGAACTTCGGTTGCCTTCTTTTGAGGCGATCTAATCTTATAATGGCGATTCGTTCGCAAGCAGAATCATGTTCTTGATCTGATTGAAAAACTGTATTGGAGTAGAAGTGGATAATGGATTATCAGAGTCTGCAGATCTGTTCTGGTTGACATTGGGGAGGATTGGTTCATGGAAGATGATCATGAGCTCCGAATTATCATTATTTCTTCAAGGCATAAAGCTCACACCTCTTGATTTAGCTCTTCGCTTTTCTCCTCTTCCAAATTATCAGGCATGTTTGTGGTTGGAATTCAAGACTATTGAGGGTTTGTCGTTCTTAACGATCAACCAGTTTATCAGGCTTGTGCTTGGCCAGGGCTTCAAGGTTGGTATTTGGGCGTGGTCTCTGAATTATAACAGGCTTCTATGGCCTGGTCCAGTTCACTCATCAATCATTAGTTGATGTAATGATCAGGGGAGCAGGGAAGCCCCATCACTGTTGAAATTTGTTGGCTGAAAATGTTGACGATTCAATCCCAGAAGTTCAAACAAGACGGCCGAGGTGGGGTTGATGAATGCAAGCATTCACACCAATAACTCATTTTAGTCAACAACAGTATTTATTATGACTCCTTCCTACACAACTGCACACTTAAAGCCTGTCTATCATCTCTTCAAACATGCCTTAAATTCTACCAAGGTTAGATTGGGTGCCTTTTTCCATCAGTAGCTCAGCAGTCCCACCTATCATTTTACAGTGCATTCTGTTACCATAAACTCATTCATACAGTGACAAATCCAAGCATGAGCTACTGTAACTTTAATTTTACAGTGACAAATGGAACTATGAGCTACTGTAATTTTTGATTTTTTTGTGTAACAGCCAACAGGGCTTGCTTGATCAGGGTATACCTAATCCTTCTCTGACAAAACAACTGTCACCAACCGGGATTCAAAGTATGAAGGTAAATGTAAATTTGATCCCATAGTTTCCTGGTTTTGATTATTTTGATAATTGTGTTTCACAAACCATTAAAATGTCAAAATCGATCCATATATTATATGTTTGGTAAAATTAGTCATCAAGATTTGGTTTGAATGAATATAATCAATCCCAAAAACTTTGGTATTTGAGATATTCAGGCAAAATCAAATTTTGGGTTCGATTTTGACATTTAGGGATCTATTGCAAACTTTTAAGGATAAAATTTATGCTAACAATTTGGGGACTTAATATATTATTACAAATGATGAACAAATCTATTAAAATATGAAAGTTTGGGTACTAAAGTTGTCATTTTTACGAGAACAATAGATGATATGTATCAAAATTCATACATTGGAACTAGAATAGAGGGTTTGTTCCTCTAATTGTAACCAGTGGATGATCGGGTGATGCCTGATAATTGATTGAGAGATGGATTGAATCCTAAGCATGAAAATAATGTTTGTTTGTATGGTAAAGATGTTCTCTTTTTCATTTCTTCTGAAACTGCTCTGTTTACTGTGTAATGGACTTCATGGGCTGATTTTCTCCTGCTTGAAGTTGGAGAAACTGATGCACTGCTGCAGGTAGAGTGAAAGCTTGAACTTTTCATCTCTTCAAGACGTGCATTTCTAACTATTGTGTGTTTCTTCATCAGTTCATCGTCTTTCGCACGGCTTTCCGATGCGCTTCTGAAGAGTAACAGGTCTTTGATCTTCCATTTTTTGTTGAAAATGGAAGCTAATGAAGATGAAAACGATGATTTTGAACTCGCCGGAGAGTCTGGATCGAGTAGTAAGTTTGAGACTCTTAATGGGGATAATGATCTTGATGAGCCCTTCTTTGTGGAAGAAGTTTTATTGGATCTTTGTCTCCGTACACTTTCACGGCGAGTTTGCTCTAGCGCCGCCGTGAATGGGTCGAAATCGTTCTTCATATAACGTGGGGAGAATGCTTCCCTGAAAGTTCTCGCCGGAGATTTTGGCGATTCAATTGACTTGCTTTGATCGTAGAGAAACCTCGGCGGTGGCTTTAAAGGCTTGATTTTTCCACCGTCGAAGAGTTCGTCGGCGGTTAAGGATTTTGTATCAATTTGAGTACCGAAATCGAAGGCAAAGTCGCCGTCATCGAGTTCTTCTTCGGCGTCTCCAAAAATGGAACTATTAGGGCTTGTGGGCACACTGTAGAAGAAGGTGCCTGTGGCGGTGGGGAACCGGTGTGGACTGGAAGGGGCGGCGGCGAACGGCGACGTGGAGGCGCTGTTGAAATTGGACGGCGGAATCATTACTTCCATCTCCGTTCCGGAACAAGTGAAGCCAGAGTACAAGTTATATATAGATTATAGATACGAAACGGGTCCGGTTCAGAAGCCGACATTTACGTTCACCAATAACCCGAATAATGACCGTTTAAACAAGTTTATCGTAATGATCAAAGAAAATGAGTACTATTCCAATGCAAATATTGTAATAAAAATTTTAAATAATCATTTATAACGATAAAAAAAATAAAAACAAAATCTTTATATATTCATCACTAACGATTTTGATATCACACCCAAAGATATTGTAAATAAGTTTATTGTAACGATCAAAGAAAGTGAAAATATTATATTTGTTTAGTATTTCAAATTTTCAATGAGAGATACATACGAAAACAATTATATAATGAAAGAATTATAAACCATTTGAATCCTAAATCGTATTATTTTAAAAAACATAAAATAAAAATAAATAGTCATTAAAAAATTTTGATTCTCACCCACTATTAAAATCAATTAATATAAATGATTAATTTACCACTATTTTGAATAATTAAAATGGGTAAAGTTTACCTAATAAGGATGACAATTTGACTTATCTGCCTCGTTATTCGCAGGATAATCGCTCCATTTAGGATGTATTTGGATAGTTAAACGGTTATAGATGCGCGACGGGTTCTAAAATTGCTTATCCGCCTTAAATAACGCGATTAGTAGTTTTACATATATCGGCTCCGCTACCCTAATGGTTACTCGTGTACAAAATTAATTACACATTTAGATTTAATTATACATACTTATAAAACTACCTTAAAAACGGTTAAACGGTATATTAAATAGGGGTAGCAGTTAGTGGTGTAACAGCCTCGTTGCCATCCCTATTGCCTAATACATTCAACTTACCACATTACAAATATTATACAGTATATGAGCAAAAATATACATTTTTAATCCTCCAATTTCAATTAAATGCACATAATATACATTAAATTAACAATATCTTTTATCATTAATGATTTAACAAAGCGTTGTTGTTTATATTTTTATGTTCAATTCTCAAACTTCAACGGTCAACTTTGTATATTTTTTCAAACTATAAAGATCTTATTTGTGTACTTTGTAAACTTTAAGAGTTCATAATACTAACGAAAAAAACGTTTGCAAATTTAATGGAAAATTGAGTGGTATGGCATCCGAGGTAAAAAACAAAGAATATTAATAACTTTACGTATTTAGGTTTAAAGGCAAAAAACAAACGGTTCTCGATAAACCCTAAACTCATAATTTTATGTATGATTCTTACAATTTTGATGAAGTGTTCTCTAACAAATTTGTTTGTTCGGCACATTGTTCATAGATTAATAAATGTTTTTTGTAAGATTGTAATATTATACTCATATAAATATTTATATATTTTAATTTTGGAAAATTGCATAAACACTTCTAACTTATGCAAGGAAGTCATACCGGTCGGTACCACTCGTACCGAACTCAACCGGTATGAATGTTTTTTATGATATACTGTTGGTATACCGACAATATATCGGAATACAGGTGTATCGGTCACGACCAATATTTATCGGTATGACCGATATACCGAACGATATACCACCGATATGACTTCCATGAACTTATGAGCTACTTATGCAAGCAAACGTAAGTATTCAACGCACCTAAATTTTTAAAAAATGAAGGAAACAAACAAATTTTATGGAGAACACATCACCAAAACGTGACAAAATAATTCAACAAATACAACTAACCATAAAAAAATATTCAATCGAAGTTAGGTAAACAATAATGTCAAAGAATTAGACAGAAATTTAAAAAAAAAACGATAAAATAAATTCAAACTAGCATTTAGTCTGCGATATTACACACTGTTCTGATTCAAACACAAAAGCTAAGTTCAGAAGAGAAAGAGAGACTGAGACTGAGACTGGTTTAATGATTGCTTTGCTGCAGCTAAAAAATATCTGATTCTTACAGAGTTTTCTCAATGTCTGCTGTCTGAAGCTCCATTCCATTGAGAATAGTTTCTTGACTGTAAGAATAAAAATATGTCATCAAGTTTTTTAAGGGAAAGAAAGAGTTGTGTGTTGTGAAGCTTTTTAACCTGTCTATTTCCCATGTTTCGGCCCCAAGAAAGGCGCACTGCTTGTTTCCCAATTATGGCTCCATTTAATCTCTCAAGAGCATCCTCTGCATTGCTTCTGTTGAAGAGAAATGGTTATCCATTTAGCTAAAGATTTGACCACAATCCCTCTTACAGAAAATTGAGGTCTTTAATCCCTAAATTTTTATAGTTTTGACAAATTTGATCCCTATGTAATGGCACAATTAGTCATAAAACTTTAAAGTTTTGGCAAATTCGATCCTAAAAGTTTGCAACATTTGATAAAACAAATCATCAAAGTGATAAAATCAATCTCCAAAATTTAATTTTGGCCAAGGATCACAATTGCTGAATTGTAAACTTTGGGTACCAGTTATGCCATACAAACTAAACTTAAGGAATTGGTTTTGCCAAAACATACACAATATGAGGACTGGTTTTCAATCTTTGTATCGAGGGGATCATACTTGCAACAATCATAAAACTTTAGGGACCAAAATTGCTAAAAGCTAAAATCATAAAACTACGGGAACCAAATTTGGGTCTGGGCCAAAAAAATCCCTTTTATAATATTCACCACATAAAGATCTCATAAAAATGGTAAGATATAACTACTACCTGACGGCAAATTGTACGAAGCCACATCCTTTACCCGATGGTATTTTTACAGAAAGAATTTCACCGAATTGAGCAAAAGGCTTCCTTAGCTCTTCATCAGTAGCATCAGAGTCAAGTCCTCCAACAAATATCTAAAAGAAAAATGAGAGTAATAAATTGTTGAATACAAATTACATATGAATCATTTACAAGAAGAAACTTACAGTTGTGTTGGATGAATCGGTCTCAGGTTGACCCTGAGACATAACACCATTTGTGTATCCACCCGATAATATAACAGCTAATTTAAATCAATGAATGAGAAAAGAATGAAGAATAATTCCCACAAATAACACTTAAGTTATATGTTTGTACCTTGAGAAGAATATTGCTGATGTCCTGAATATTTCTTTGGTGTGGCAACACCGACACGCATAGGTCTGTTTGAACAATATACACCATTCATTTCATCCATAGCACGATCTCTTTCGTTTTCGTCTGTAAATCGAACAAAGCCATATCCTTTTGAACGGCCACTGGTTCCATCAACAACAACTTTGGCACCCTTGACAGAGGGATACCTACTAGCAAAAGTTTCACTTAAAATTTCATCAGTAACATCAGTAGCTAAATCTCCAACAAATATTGATAAATCTGAACCACTATCAGGGCGCCTATCACCCGTACTAAAGGCTGCCCAGTTTAACCGAAAAGGTTGATCTCCATTTGGCATTGCTGAACCATTGTAGCTTTGAAGAACATTCTCTGCTGCTAAATGTGAACTAAACTCTATGAATCCATATCTCTCTGATTCACCAGTCTGCTTGTTGCGAATAACTTTGACTGAAACAACCTAAATGTTAAGTATTTCCATTATTAGCATACACATAAATATGAATCTTTCATCAAGCCTAAACATTTTGGTACAAATTTCATGTATAACCGAGGGATAATTCTATCAGACCTTGATCTGTAATTTCTACAGAACTTTGAAACAAAAGATGGCTAAGTTGAATAAAGACAAGTCTTCAACAAAACTTATTTTTTCAAAAGGTTTAAAAGATGGATGAAAAAGGAAAAAAACAGGACGAATTCAACAACAACAGTGTAACGAAACACCATTACCAAATCGGAAAAAATAAAACATAACAAGTAAAAAAGAAAAGGAGAAGGAAAAATTTGTGTTTACCTCTCCGGTATGAGAAAAGCAAGAGTGAAGATAACTCTCATCCATCCACTGGTGAAGATCTCCAATCCAGATCGTCTTGTTATCCTCTCCAACGGCATGGATCTGACTACTAGAAATACCTTGTGGCGGCTGCTGTTGATGAAGATATTGCTGGTGGTAGTACGGCAAGTAATGTTGACCATACATCATATGTTGTTGCATCGTCATAGCAGGATACTGCATCGCCATCCACTGCTGTTGGTACTGCTGCATAGCCACCCATTGTTGCTGCTGAATTTGTTGCTGATGCTCTTGTTGATTTTGATTTGAATCACCACCGTTGATACTCATCCTCTCCCCAAAGGACAAAATGAATTCTCGCCGGAAAACACAATTCTAAAGATGACGGCTGGGAGAGAGAAAAATAGGAAAAACCAAAGCCCTGCGGATCTAGGGTTCATTCAACGTATCGCGTTAGGGTATATCTCATCCGTCTATCTAATTGATGAGGGCGGCCGTTGACCGTAGATTTCAGATTGGATACGCGGTAATCTGACGGTCCCAGGCAACGTAGTTTCATAATTGTATATCATTTTTTAACGGCGGTATAATACTATTATTCCCTTCCGCCTTTTGGCAAATTAATTCGTAAAAAAGGAAGTGATATTAATATCCATATTATATTCATTGTTATATATCATTGAAGTATATTTTTGACGATATTAGAAAATACAATTTATTATAATAAAATATATATTTTTAAATTATAGTATAAAATAAAATATAAATTATGCTATAACAATAGTATAGTAAAATAATTGATTAGCCAATCATTACGACTTGGTTTGGGTTGAATATTGATAAGTACACTGATATATGGTGATGAAATAAATTATGATGAGTCAAACAAATACATTTTTGTACAATAGTCAATTTATTTAGAAAAATGATATTCTTTATTTAGATCAATTTTATGTGATGAGTATTTAGATAATAATACATAAGAAAATACCACACTATATAAGAGTTAAACTAGTCAATTACAATTATACACAATACTTCCTATAAACTAATCTAAACGACATAAACTTTGGATATGAGTAAAAAACCGATATTTCAATCAACGTTTTTCATATCGATCGATACAGTAAAATCAGACGGCACCGCCATTTTGACTGGTATCGAATTTTCTAGGCAGAATCCATGTTTTTCTAAGTCAACCAAAAAAAAATAATTTACCGAGCGATATATTATGTCTACCAGTGGGCTAAACATTTGAAAATTAGTGTACGAACCGTATCACAAAAATCAACCCGTCAACTCATATAATTGACGCGTACGAATCATTGAATTGATATGGGCCACCATTTATTATTTGTTTTTAAATTTCGAATTAAAAATTATTTTAAAATTTATGATTTATATTATGTCAACCTTAAAATATAAGTTATAATTTCGAATTGACAAATTCAAGTGATTGAACCAATAACTCAATGGGTCAAACCCATATCCACCAGTATGAACAAGCCTCAATAGTACTTAGCAAGGACAGGGTAGGTCAACGCGCCCACATTGATGCAGCCTGACTCAGCGCCGTCATGGCCTGATTCACTCCCGAGGCTAACATAAAATTGTTCCTAAATTATGTTCCAAATAAGGAAGGTTTAGATTTAGAGTATTTCAAAATGTCAGTTTTTTGTCTGAAAACTAGACACCAACGCCTTATTACAACCACAAGCTAAACCCTAATACCCGAATATCCCATCAAACCATATATATACACTGTTTACAACCTTGATTTTGGTTTCATGGAGCACAATAGTGATGATCTTTTACGAACAGACGGGAGCGGTTCACCGTTCATGGAGCCGGTGAATTTTATATCCCAACCTTCTACGTTCTTCGGAACACATACGTCGAAAAGAACTTGTCCAAGTACACTATTTGCATTGATTTGAGGGGTCGAACGATGAGGAGATACATCGCGTTGCTCTTCTGTTGACGAACTTGGCACCATTGAAACTCTTTTAAAGCTCTGGTTTGATTCCACTTCTGCATTCTGCAGATCACTCATCAAGTAGGATATTTGATCGTGTGTTTCATAAACTAAAGAATGATGCTGAATTTTTCTACAGAACACTGAAACTGACTCCTCGAGCATCTCACTTATGGCGATTGTGTATTCGGGTAAAGGATCGCCTGTTTCGAGAAAACAAACATATTCAGCGACGAACTAACAAAGAGTAAATAACGGGCGGATGACATTTAAAGTCCCCAAAGTTTGTATGATTTGACAAATTTAGTCCCCAAGGTTTCTTAATTTCAGCAAATCTAGTCCGAACGGCAAAACTAGTTCCCATACTTCGTAAATTTTGGCAAATATAGTCCTCAAAGTTTAATTTTGGGGACTAGTCTTGCCACACGGGGACCAAATATGGAAACTTTGGGGACTTACCAAAACATTCAAAACATAGGGACCAAATTTGCCAAGATCGCGAAACTTTGGGGACCAAAAATGCAATTTTAACGTAAATAATAGAAACTTACGAATATCAGTTGAAACGCAATATTTTAGAGATTTTGCATTGCCACCTAAATCCCGAAGATGTTTTGTGAAGTTGCATAATTCAGAATATATACCAACATCATCAGGTTCGGAACATAAAACGAGAAACGGAGCACCTAAACTCTGCAAAATATAAAGGAACAACATGAGAGAACAATTACATATAATCGAGGAATTCTCTCGTTTAAAAACTCACTACTGAAGAATAAAGTGTCTGCAAGTATTCTTGTTGTTGGGATCCAAAATTTGTGATAAATAGAGCATCCAAGCTAGAGGTAACACCTCGTGAAAACAACGAGAGTAACTTTGAAGAACCGGGCATTTTGAAGATGGGCATTCGTAACCCAAGCCGGGTACCCAAAGTTGAAATATCTATTGGATCAGAATCATATATATGGCCTGAGATGCAACACTGAAGCAATTTTCTTTCATCCTATGGATAATCACACAAAATTCTTATTCAGATTGCAAAAGTCTGATACTGGACATCTGGATAAAAAGCAATCATTTTCATGTAGATTACAAGTATATAACGTAACATCACCTCATTCACACATAACATGGCCATTAAAGATTGATGAGTACCTGGCTGAAGTCGACCTCGGAACACCCATTAATAATCTGTAACCAGGCAGAGAAAAAAGCCCAAGACTCTTTAGTCACACATAGAACACAAAATACATTAAATGTTTATGAACCAAAATGATCATCGAGAAGTATCACCTGAAGGACCTTATACATGCAAGCTTTTGATCCACCGGAAAATGATGCGAGAACAACTGGACAAAGCCCACATTTAAGCTCCTATATATGCAAAAAACATGAAAAAGGGTAATAGGAAGCGATTCAAAGGTCAAGAAGAAGATAAGGTTCAAATCCTGAATACCTAGTCGCAAGAAATTGGTTTAGATAATCAACGTATTTACGAGAAGAAAAGCAAATCAAATTAGAACAAGAACGAGATTAACCTTGATTATCTCACGAAGGATAGAGAAACCCAACGATGCGGCCTTCTCTGGAATAAACCTGCAAGACCAACAACACGAATGAATTGTTGAATTCATGAAAATCCGTAACAAAAATTCCACCAAAGCATCAAGATACTGACTGAAACAGCAACCTAGAAATATAAAAGAGAGAGGATAAACTACAGAAGATGAGAAGAAAGTGAAGAAAACGTTACGGATTGAGAAAATCGGAGCGACAAACGAGGGAGTTCCAACCGAGAGAAAAACACAAATCGCCCAATACTTTCAACTGAGCATCACTAGTCGAACACCATACAAAAACAACCACAATTCCTTTGGCTCTGTAGTCCCCCGCCCGATTCCTCACCCAGTAAAATCTACCTCCCCCGCTCATCGGTTTTCGTTTTGCAGAAAAAAATAAGCTTGAGCAAAAATCTCCATCTCTTGTACTTGGGAATAGAGATTATCCTCCCTCCCTGCGGGTCCTGACATGGTACCGACGTCGTTTCACATCTTGGGCCCAAGCCCAGCCCAGCCCAAATTAGATGAACCTAATCCAGTAGGGTTGGGACTACTACTTTTGTTGGAGCAAATATAGCAAACTTCACTCTTAGAATTATAAACTATGATTGAAATTATATTGGAAAATATAAATGAATGTCATTAATTAGAGGAAATAAAACATTAATCAAGTTATTATATAATGCATTTTACATCCCTTATAAATCCAATCAATTCCAGTTCAATAACTAATGTGGAACAAAGTTAACACTCTTTCTCAAATCTAACCATAAGGTTTGAACTTGTAAATTGAAATAAATCAAACAAGTTTTGATACCATTTTGAAATTATAGAGTAATCGAAATTACAACGAGAGAGTGTGAACAAACAATATTAAAAAAAGTAAAAATACATTTAAAATATTTGATGAAACATGTAATTTAACACCATTATGAACATTAAGTACTTTTCTTTATAGATTAGACATTTGTAATTATTAAGTACATCATCATAAATATAAAATGAATTGATTAATTAGTTTTAAAAATTTCAAATTCCTCATTAAAAATGTTATATGAACCGGTATCGACCGGTATGACGAACAATCTCATAATATCGTTATATCACATATGTATTAGGTATATCTAAAATGTAATGTATATATACCAGAATAATAAGTTTAATTAAATTATTAACATAGATAAAATATACAATAATTGGTATACCGGATATGTATCGGGTATACCATATATATACCGGAATAATAAAACTATTAATATACAGAAAATGTACAATTATTTAACTATTATCAATTTATATTTTTCATAATTCGAAAAAATAAATATAAAAAAATTCTAAAAGTTTTATTTTTTTTTTCCTAAATCCAACAAGTTAGATACGACATGACCTGCTAAAAACTCGTATCGACCAATAATTTGTCAAAATATCGGTTTGGACTGATACATCTGAAATTCCAAGTATACCGGAAATTTATAACACTGATTATTATTGAAAATATATTAACAAATAACAATGAAAAAATTTAAATATAATTATAATAAACTTTCTTTATTATTATAATAAAATAAATAGACTAAATATAATTTATAATTTAAAATAACAATGAAAAAATTTAAGTATTGATAGTATGCAATTGGTAATAAAATATTTTTATAATATTTCATAAATTAATAAAAGCAAAATGAAGTGATGTAATTAATAGATAAATGTTACACCGACTCAGTTTATTTAATCGGCGCAATTGGAAGATAAAATGATGTAATTAATATATAAATGATGTAATTAATAATTAAGTGAGAATGGTAACATAATATGAAGAGTTATCACAACAATAATTGCATTTATTTATATATGTATATTTGTTAATAATCAAATACGTGAATAACTTTAATTTGATAAGTTAATGGGCATGTTTGGAACATCGTTTAGCAAATAGTGGTGAGGTGAGGTGAATTGATCGTGATTTTTAAAAACTGTTTTTGAAACATCGGTGCAGTGATCGTGATGTCATAAAATGACTTTTTTGCCCTTATTTTTAAATAATTGTTTATAACTTAAAAATTATATTTCATATTATTTTATAATAAATTTGTTATTTCAAAACTATATTTCTAAATTGTTATATATATTTTTATAGTTTGAACACGTAATTGATAGAATATAAGAAGTTATTGATCAAAATTAATTTTTTAAAAAAATAAACTATAATTTATTAAGGGTAAAATTGACATTTGACAAATGCGTTCTGGTGGCCGTTGAGTTAACCCAACTGTGAACTCGCCGCTGTTTTCTGCGGTTACACGAACGCATTTATTAATGATGTTTGGTAAAAATAGAATACAACTACGATACGTTCATCGTTCCGGACGTTGGATTGGATTTCCAAACATCACCAATATGGGAAGAGTAATGGTAATAAATATATAGAAAAATACACAAAAGTGAGTTAGGAGTAGTTAAATATATGTAATTTATAATTAATTATATTTAATAATGAAAAATAAGATGTCAATCACTGTTAGTTTTGTGATTGAAAATGATAAAATGACGTTTTTGGTACTCGTAGTTTGATCATTTTGACAAATTTAGTCCTCCAAATTTATTTTGATATTTTCAGTCCTCGAATTTTGGACATTTGGAAAATCGGTCCTCAAATTTTATATTTAGTTCTCCAAATGAAATCGAACAAAACCGGTCCATATAGTTTGATCGTAGTGGCAAAATTAGTCTCCGTATTATATAAAAATGAAAAGTTACAAATTACAAACTTACAAACTTCTGAGACTAAATTTGCCATAAACATAAAACTTGGAGGACCTAATTTACCAAATGTGGCAAAGTATGAAGACTAATTTTACCACAAATAAAGTTAAGAGACTTAATCTGTCACAATTATCAAAATAGGAGGACCAAAATTGTCAAAATAAGAAACTACGAGGACCAAATTTACGCGTCACCCGATTGAAAATACATCAGTGTTAAAAATATATATTATTTAAAATTAATATTATTAAATAAATTTATTAAATCTAATAATGCTATGTCTATTAAAAAGAAAACTAGCAATTTAGGGCCTTTTCCTTTTCTTTTTCTGGAAGACACCCACACTGACACCCAGATTTCAATTGCAGCTTTTCATGAAAACCAAACCAAAAGCTTGTGCTTTAATTTACAAAACTAAAACTTATTCTAAATATTTCTTTTAAATATATTTGACTTTATTTTACATTATCTTGTATTAAATTTTCATTTAATTATAAATTTTGAACCTGTATAATCAATCACATAAGTTTTAATATGTTTTTTGAAAAAACTTGTAATAATAGTTATTTTTAGTACATTAAATTATCAAATTTCTAATAAGTTATCTTAGTTTTAAAACTTAGATATTGTAATTCCTTTTAAATACTAATAAATATAATTATATCATAATTAGAAGAATTTTGATTGGATTTGTTTGGTTCAACTTTTTATAAATTGAGGTGTAGTGAGCTATGATGATCGTGAATTTATATATGTTTGGTAAAATTACAATACGATGATCGTAACTTATGCAAAAATATTAATATACCATTATATATAACAAAAAATAAATATAATTATATTATAATTAATTGAAGTAAGAATAAATGAATTTTTTCCAAAGATACGATAAAGCTACAATTGGTTTTAACAACTGTGATGAAATCGTGATTTTTTAACGATTATCATATCGTAATTAAACTTATATTTTATATAATAGAAAAATATCACGATCTTTACATAAAACCACACTTTACCGTAGCTTTAATTAGTATTCCATTGAAACCCATTATACGGGTAAATTTTACTGTTCACTGTGTCAGAATGCTTTTATAAAAAAAATAACACTGAATTTTAAAAAATTTATAGAATAGCATTGACGCAATTTTAATCACTCTTTTAACAGTGATTTGATAAAATAATGATTAAATTTATTAATTTCATTTAATTTGAAAAAAGAATAGCATTGTTTCTTACATTTTTATTATGATTTTATTTAAATAGTAAAAATGGAACCTATTAATTTACATTTAATAGGTTGAAAACTTAGTTGGATTAAAAATTATGCAACACAAAATAAATAACCAAATTATTTGAGTTTAACGGTTCAATTTCATATTATTGTTTGAAATTTCCAGTATTNTAAATTGTTATATATATTTTTATAGTTTGAACACGTAATTGATAGAATATAAGAAGTTATTGATCAAAATTATTTTTTTAAAAAAATAAATTATAATTTATTAAGGGTAAAATTGACATTTTACATATGCGTTCTGGTGGCCGTTGGGTTAATATAGCTGTGAACTCACCGCTGTTTTTTGCAGTCATATGAACGCAGTTATTAGTGATGTTTGATAAAAATAGAATACAACTACGATACGTTCACCGCATCGGATATGTGAAGAGTAATGGTAATAAATATATAAAAAAATATACAAAAGTGAGTTAGGAGTAGTTAAATATATGTAATTTATAATTAATTACATTTAGTAATAAAAAGTAAGATGTCAATCACTGTTTGTTTTGTGTTTGAAAATACATCAGTGTTAAAAATATATATTATTTAAAATTAATATTATTATATAAATTTATTAAATCTAATAATGTTAAGTCTATTAAAAAACTAGCAATTTAGGGCCTTTTCCTTTTCTTTTTCTGGAAGACACCCACACTGACACCCAGATTTCAATTGCAGCTTTTCATGAAAACCAAACCAAAAGCTTGTGCTTTAATTTACAAGACTAAAACTTATTCTAAATATTTCTTTTAAATATATTTGACTTTATTTTACATTATCTTGTATTAAACTTTGAACCTGTATAATCAATAACATAAGTTTTAATATGTTTTTTTGAAAAAACTTTTAATAATAGTTATTTTTAGTACATTAAATTATCAAATTTCTAATAAGTTATCTTAGTTTTAAAACTTAGATATTGTAATTCCTCTTAAATACTAATAAATATAATTATATCATAATTAGAAGAATCAGAAGAATTTTGATTGGATTTGTTTGGTTCAACTTTTTATAAATTGAGGTGCAGTGAGCTATGATGATCGTGAATTTATATATGTTTAGTAAAATTGCAATACGATGATCGTAACTTATGCAAAAATATTAATAAACCATTATATATAACAAATAATAAATATAATTATATTATAATTAATAGAAGTAAGAATAAATGAATTTTTTCCAAAGTTACGATAAAACTACAATTGGTTTTAACAACTGTGATGAAATCGTTATTTTTTAACAATTATCATATCGTAATTAAACTTATATTTTATATGATATAAAAATATCACGATCTTTACATAATACCACACTTTACCGTAGCTTTAATTAGTATTCCAAAGAAACTCATTATGCGGGTAAATTTTACTGTTCACTATGTCAGAATGCTTTTATAAAAAAATAACACTAATTTTAAAAAATTTATAGAATAGCACTGACACAATTTTAATCACTCTTTTAACAGTGATTTGATAAAATAATGATTAAATTTATTAATTTCATTTAATTTGAAAAAAGAATAGCATTGTTGCTTACATTTTTATTATAATTTTATTTAAATAGTAAAAATGGAACCTATTAATTTACATTTAATAGGTTGAAAACTTAGTTGGATTAAAAATTATGCAACACAAAATAAATAACCAAATTATTTGAGTTTAACGGTTCAATTTCATATTATTGTTTGAAATTTCCAGTATTCCGATCTTATATACCAAAAATTTTGAGTGTATCAGTTTTAGTCATTATTTAAATAAAATATCGTCAATACCGATTTTGAGCGGTAGATTTAAATTAATGATTCATATATTATATGGTACATATTGGTATATCTAATACATATCTGATATACATATAGATAACGATTTTTAAAATATTGATTCACATTTTACTTTTTTTAAATTTATTGGCAAATTATTAAATAATATGTGCACGTAGTGACCAAAATTATTAAGTATTCATATTATTAAATAATATTTATTAATACTTTAATTATATAAATACATATATTAACTTCTATTTTAATTTAATAAAATTTTGTAAAATAAACAATTTAAAAGAGCTTCAAACATGTTTATAAAATAACTATAATTAAAATTAAAATTAATAAATAAATATCAGAAACATCACATCATTATTATTCTTTAAAAAAAATTGTATGGATGTTAATTTTATAAGAGAAAATGGCGTTTTTGGTCATCGTAGTTTGATCATTTTGGCAAATTTAGTTCTCCAAGTTTATTTTTGCATTTTCAGTCATCAAATTTTGGACATTTGGCAAAATCGGTCCTCCTATTTTTGAATATTTGGCAAAATCAGTTCACAAATTTCATATTTAGTTCTCAAAATGAAATCGAACAAAACAGGTCCATGTAGTTTGATTGTAGTGACAAAATTAATCTCCGTATTTGTTGTGGTCAGAAAACCAGGGGTGTCAACAGTCGACAAATTCGGGGACCAAATTTGCCATAAATATAAAACTTGGAGGATCTAATTTGCCAAATATGACAAAATATGAGGACTAATTTTGCCACAAATAAAGTTAGGAGACTTAATTTGCCACAATTATCAAAATATGAGGATCAAAATTACCAAAATAGAAAATTACGAAGATCAAATTTGCGCGTCGTCTATTTTATAATAAATAATAATTAAGTAATATTTTTAAAAATCATTGGATATGACACCGCTATTAAATTAAAAAATTCCCCATTATGCCTTCACATTGTTGATGTCCCCACCGGTTTTATGTACTTTAACGCCGTGTCATTGATTGCTCACAATACAAGAAACACGCGTAAAGATGGATGTGCCTGTGCCTGTGCCTGTGCCTGTTGTGGTATCTAAGACACCAAGGGACAAAAAGCTGCTGCAACTTGGAGAAAGTAGTGATGTTAATAGACTTACCTTCATACTCGTTACATAACCTAAATAAGAGAGTTTTTCTTTACAGCGGCAGTGGGAAAATGTAAATTCATTCTTCTAGTGAACCAGTTAAGATGCCTTGTTTCTTGTTTTGAGTACTTCAACGCTGTAAACGGGCCCATTCATATCTCCCTTCCAGTAGCGGAACATCCATTCTGAAATCATAGTTGTACCTGAAAAACGACAAATCATGTGTTTTCATTTCAACGTATTTTTGGATATCAAATTCGTTTCGGAATCTCACTTTTCAGTGAAATGTTTATGCTCTTCATTTTCCGCCGCCGTGAAGAACTCTTCCAAATCCGCTGCCGACGGCATTACCACATGGTCATTGACAGAAATTCTCTCATCACCATTCACCAGTTGCAACCGTCGCTTCGTCGACGTTTGAATTACGGAATCCAAACGGAAATCGATCGAAGGGCTAGCCTCTCGACTGAAGAATTTAGATCTCAAAATTAGAAGAATTATATAAATAATCGCACAAGGAGAGCTGGAGATTTGATGAGTAAAATTACAAAACCAGCTGTGAACGCAGTAACGGAAATTTCACCTGAAAAATCCATTACTGGACATCGAAGATTCACCGTCCTCGGAATTGGACTCAACGTCCTGTTAAAACGAAACAAATCAAGGCGATTCAGTACAACAGGTGAAAACGAGTCCTAATTCTGAAATTTCACCTCCAGATCTGACGCTCTCGTCCTCTCGTGGTCCACTTCGGATTTGGAACTACGAGGCGTCCTCTCAAAAACTTCATGTCCAATCTGAAAGTAAAACTTCCTCTTCCTAACGGATGCGAAATCTTCGGTAGAAATTCCGATCGTCTTCTTCACATCACAATCTTCTTCCCCCATGTATCTTTACGTAGAAAGTCTGTATCTATATCTGCGAACAGTTCGAAATGTGAAAGTGAAACTACGTGCAAAGCCGCGATCGAAAGGTGGAAATAGGAATAGGCGTCTCCAATTTATGGTTTGGGTGGGCTGTAAAAGGGGGTAAAAGTGATGCGGATTATATGATTTATCCGACGGTGGATTTTAATCCCGAGGAGTACAATGCGGATTGTCATCTAACGGTTGAGAATGATTCAATTCGTTAACATACCGCGTGGTGTAATCATCACTCATGAGCCATCCATTATTCAATTCACTTATGACCATTGGATTGAGTTCTTGGATTTGCTTGAATATTGTCAAACGTGCCCAGTAACAATCTTAGAACACATGAATCATCACTCATGAGCCATCCATTTGTTGTCTATAAAATAATAATTCATGTGTTCTAACATGTGTTACGGGGCACATTTGGAACAACGTTTGATAAATAGCGATGAGGTGGAATAATTGTATTGTGTTGTGAGGTGATAAAATCGTGGTTTTTAAAAACTGTTTAGAAACATCGGTACAGTGATCGTGATATTATAAAATGATTTTTTTGCCATTATTTTTAAATAATTTTTTATAACTTAAAAATTATATTTCATATTATTTTATAATAAATTTGTTATGTCAAAAATTATATTTTTAAATTATTATATATATTTTGATAGTTTAAACATATAATTGATAAAATATAAAAAGTTATTGATCAAAATTATTTTTTTATGAAAATTAACTATAATTTCACAAGGGTAAAATTGACATTTGGAAACTCAGTTCTGGTAGCCGTTAGGTTAAACTAACTGTAAACTCATTGCTGTTTTCTGTGGTTGCACGAACGCAATTATTAATGATGTTTGGTTAAAATAGAAAATAACTACGACACATTCACCGCACCGAACGGTAAACCGCTGTTCCAAACAACACCTCGTGGTAAATAAGAGAATAAAAATTAATTATTGTAATAGAAACTTGAGAACGAATGTGATTTTTATTAATTTTTAATTCTTTTTCTAGATTTTCTTAAAGTATATTTTATAAATAAATATGATTATTTTATATTATAAAAAATTATAAATTATATAACTATAATAATTATTATAATAATAAAATTTAAGAATCCTTAACGAAGGTATGAGCATTCATTAAAAAATTATGCACTACGAATCGCGAATTCGTGTCGTGTCACAAATTGTGTCATGTATCGTGGTAACATATGTTCTAACATAATTTTTGTTCATTAATTCGATTTGTTTTCTATAAAAGAATAATTTATGCGTTCTCCCAATTTTATTATTTAATCAATAAACATGTATTTATTCATGAAAATGATAATGAATCGGAAAATAAATAATTTTGGGGAGACGGTAGAATAGACAAGCATAGACTGTTCTTATTGAAGCAAAATAATCTTGTAAAATAAATTGTGAAAATATTTGAAAATTTTAAGATCAATTTATCTATTTCATCTTTATTTAATATTATATTTAAAAATTGTGACAAATCGAAAATATTAATCTTACAATGTAATCGATGTCACACATGTCATAACTCCGTTAACAGCGACAGCCAACAAAGGTGATCGGTAGAATGATTATACTATTACTAGATTGCATCCAATCAAACAACGCCACGTCAGATTTTGATTGCATATAAAAACTATACTAGTAAATAGTTTATGGGATTGAAGATGGATAATGAATTCGTAATTAAATTATCTCCATTTCATTTAATTTGGTAAGTGTATACATATTTGTACTTTATAGTATTAAATTTAATAATAATAATAATGAAGGTATGTCTTAATTAGTTGACGCACATGTTAGAGTATTTTTTGCCGACATTGTCCAAGATATGAAGTATATAATTAATCCATTAAATTGTGTAAGGTGGCCCTAAATGATTTAAGTACAAGGAACGGGACCACATGTGAGGATTGTTATTATAAGTGTAAATATGTCCCTAAATAATATATAAATTATTAGGGCTTTATAGGTAGGATTGTTATTAGAAGTGTAAATGTGGGAGCAACTTAACATAAATATTACAACATGATTTTTAAGGCTATTCTTGTACAGTCATAGACAATTAATTACATGTACAATTGATGTTTTGGATTATGTAATAAGATTTTGAAGCATAATGTATTTTTACAACTAGAAACCACCAACTCATTAATTATTTGCAAATACAAAGAATGTATTTCTCCCTAGTACCAAATTGTGTAGTAATCTATGAGTATATAACTAGGAGGTAGAATATACATTTTCATAACCAAATTTATTTTTATATGCGTGGGTGTCTTTACATAGTCTAGGCTAGACAATCACTGAGTATGAGGATGCTATGATCCTCTTATTCAGGTGACGTAAAGATTGTCATGTCTTCAGGGAAGCTATCCTCCGGGAGAACTTGATATGCTCAAGATATACTGTGTCAGACTTCGATTGCGCGTTCCAATCCATTTGGACCGCTTCGTAAATTGGTTGATTTCGGCATGTGCCTCAATCGGTGCAGATAAGCTAACAATTGGGTACTCGATCAAAGGATCCCATTCACATCCGATACAAAGGTAGTAATGCTCGATTTAGAGTTTTATGGCATTTCAAACATATAAAATAATGAATTTTTAAAATATCATAATATAATAAGAGTGATGTTAATAGCTACATAACTTTAAAATAATGTAAATATGCTACCCTAAATTAGATTTCATGCAAACGCACGAAGTTGATATAATGCATGATATTAATCTCAAAACATTTTAAAGTTATAAATATCATAACGTCAATTTAAAGAATTGTGTGGTGAATTTTCAAAACCGTTTATATTTTTAAAATTCAAAAATTTTTAAAATAACATATAAATTGTCAAAAACATAATACACATAAGGACGAATAACATAATTATCCATTCGATTGTCATTTTTAATGATTTTGAAACTTTAATTGCTAAATATACAATTTTATAAACTTTGGATTATTCTAATTTAAGTCACTATCATACTTATATCTATAAAATAATATAATATATATATATTACCGTATAATAGATGTTGTTTGGTATGAAAATAGGAGTTTTTTTGAATCTATAACATTGTTAGAGTCAATATCTTTTGCTTTTAACATAGTTTTTTCCCTTAATTATTTTTTTGTCACTAATACTAACTTCTTTTATCAATATAGCAGTAAAGTACATTTGATAAAAATTAATTAAGTATAATTATTTTTTTTTTTCGTTAAATGTGTCTATAGCCAAAGTAGATATGGCATTAGACAAAATTATTAAATCAATTACTATAAATTTAAATATTTTTAATACTTTTTAATTTGAATGTTTTCTCCCTATCTACTGTTTTCATTTAGGTATCTATTTTCATTTTCTATAAAATAAATGATTAAAATTAAAATTTATTTTAATTAGTAAGCATTCATATGAAAATATCTAATTATCGTTGAATATTATTCTCGAATTCCAAATTTTGGAATATAATATTGGTCTACTTTATTAAGTTTTGGATTTATTAATTTTATATATTTGATTTTATAACTTTGTATGAGCAGTATGTAATATACATTTAAGTTATCTTATTCTCGTATATTTATATCGCGGCGCATTTTTATGGTATGTTCTCGTAATTCGGACCTCCCGAGCCTACATATGAGCATTATACTAACATTTCTATCAATTTCGGACAAATTTGGTCCCAAACGGGGTCAATGGTATTTTCGTAATTTGGGACCCGAGGAACGTCTCGGTAAGTTGAGGAGATATTTTTGGCCACATATTCGATACCTAGAGACAAGGAATTAATATACGTGATTTTCCGGTATTTTCTTATCGATTTTTCTGATTAATTCTCGATCGGGACGCAGTCCCGAAGGCCCGGGACGACATGACATTTATTCTAATTTAATTGGATATTATTTAAATACTTTGGGTTAAATCAAGTGAAGTTGGACTCTTGGACTTGAAAGTTATTAATTGGACTGATTTTCTTTATAAATATAAGCCACATGGTACTGAAAAAGAGGTCAGACTGTTATCACCATTCCCAAGACAAAATGTACACTTAACTGCATTCTGCACTCGCGACTTTTTGCAAGTAGTAGCGAGTTTGAGTCAACCTGGTCGTAGTCGCACGATTGTGCTCTACACCTCAATAGTCGCGCGATTGTGCTCTGCAGCTCAGTAATTTTGCGATTGTGATATGTACCTCAGTGTCGCTAGTTTCTGCATTGCATCCCCGTAGTCGCGAGTTTTTGCACTGAATCGTGACTTTTTGACAGTAACTGCACATCCAAGTGTATCTGATCGTTTTTCATAACGTTTTCGCCTGGATTACCCCTATTTTTTCAGTGTAATTGTATTCCTCGATTATTATAGTGAAAACCAAGGTAGAGCTTCGCTCTCTCGACGACGTAAGCCCACACAGTGTGGATCCAACCTCGTATTTCGCTCGTGTCCTCACAACCATTAAATTCCGAATAATTAAAAAAAATTGACTGATTTAAAAAGAAATACCCAAAATATTTTTAGACGAGATTAGTAACCCTTTTAGTTACTTTTTAAAATGAATGTCATTTATTATCTTTATATTATCATGGTTATATAGTAAATTTTTTCCTGACATTTATGGAATATACAAAAAGTATCTGACATTTATATTATTGACTCTATCTCACAGTGCTACTTTAAAATTTTGCCCATGAAAATAGACATAGACATTGGATTCCGTTGATGTGGGCCCTCTATTGTCAGAATTTTGGTCTTTTTCAATTATTTTTAAAAGAAAACAAATCTCAATAATTGGTTTTGATGTTCATTATTGAAACGGATGTCTACCCATGTTATGTAAATTGGGTGCTACCAGATTTTCGGGTTGTATAATAAAAATAGTATAAATCCATATACAATGTAATGTTTTCATACCGGTCCGGTATACGGTTTTGGTTTGGACCGATATATCGATATATATTTATATTTTTTAAAAAAATTCAAAAAAAATATTTTTTTTATTTGTTCCGAGCTGACTCCGAAAAATCCGAGTTCCGACTCAAAAACCTGTTACCGGTCAAAATACCGGTACCGCCCAATTTTCGCCATACCTACATATATGAAAACATAGATACAAAGTGATATATCAATAGAATCGATTATATCAATATGGATCGGAAATATATATTCGATAAATATGAAAATATTGATGATTACTTCATGTGTTCTATAACCAGACCTGTTTTGGTAGGTTAATTCGGATCGAATCAGAATTAGTGCAAAACTCTATTCGGTTTAGATCTTGTTCACTTAATTTGCTAAATTTTTATATTCATTCAAAATTTGATTTCGATATAGAATGAAATGATCAGTTTATTAATTATTATATTTTATAAAAATAATATAATTCAAACTTACATTTATTTTACATCTAAACACTAAAAAACTATCAAATAGATTATTATTAACCATATTGATAACTTGATATTATAATATACTATATTTTTATTTAATTATTTATATATTTTTAAATAGATTTTATAATTATTGATATGGTTAGTTGAAACACTTGATGAAAACGAATTAAAATATAATCCACATATTTTAAATAATTAAAAACACAAAAAAAGTTCAAATCGGTTTAAAACCAATAGGAACCAAAACCGTTGAAAAAACGGGTAAAATCACTCGATCCAGTTTTAGAACATTGACTTCTTGTCTTTGCGGCAGTAGGACAATGTCGGGCGTCCATATGAAAGTCAATTTCCACATGCCCAATAGTACAGTAGATTTATTTACATATGGCCCAATAAAACGGCCCTTTTCCCTGGTATTATACTATCCTATATGCTACGATTCCTTCGCATTGAATGGGCTTCTTTGGTACGGTTGTAAGAAAGTGTGATGATGTCTGGGAAAAACTGTAATGAGTTGAATGTATTTATTATAATATAATTTTAAAAACTGTTTTGTAATAAACAACAGTGTGATGAATTTGATTTTAATAATAGTAAATATAAATCCATAAGATCAAGAAATATAATTTACTAAAATTAATCAATTTATATTTCTTAACATTCAAAATTGCATCAATTTTACATCAATGTCAAACTATAGATAAAATCGATACTTCTTAAATTATGTACAAAAAACCAAAAATTATATATACACAACTGAAAAATATAGAAGATAAGATAATCTCACCTAAAAAGTTTTGAAAATTAGATATTATGTCGTAATGAGATAAATGTAATGTTTTCATACTGATCAGAACTGTATATCAATCGGTACAAAATTTAATAATAATAATAGTTTATTAGAGTTGGACTAAAACTCGGGATCCGACCCTAACGTGATATCGGATGGTACTGATCGGTATACCGATTGATATAACAATATGCGTTAAATGTGATAGAATGAAAACCCTATGTAATATGAGAATTAATAAAAGAATTTTAGTATTTTACAAAATCGCGTTGGGATGATAGATACTATTAACATCGGTGGCGAAAACGCAAAAAAATAAGGTTGAACGTAACGCGATTTATCTTATGTTTTAAAAAATCACGTTTTAGAAAATTGCGTTTAACGTGCTTTAGTTCCAACCCTCATTCCAAACAAACCCAATATCTTTTATCCAACACAAAAACAAAATGAGGATAAAATAAGTAAATCCACTCTCTCCTTCTCCCCATCACTAAAATGTTAGAATTATAAAATTTTTGATGAAATTACGACAAGAAAGAGCGTAAACAAATAGTAAATAATGAGATTACGATATATTTTAAAAGATTTGATCAAATTATTATATTTGTTTAGTTTTCCTATCAAAATAACACAACCTTTAGACACTGAAGAACACCTCATTGACTGTAATGTCACTCAGAACGAGTTGACAGCTCGTGTTGAATTAGAACGATAAATGAAACAATCGTCAATCAAGTAGTTAAATACGATACAACGGTACATGATCTACAACTTAAATTAACGACTTACAACGAACAAAACACAATATTCAATATCCAACTCAAATACTTTAAATCATGATCAATGAGCTACAATATCATATTGCCACATTACTCTAAAGTGTATCATCGGCGGACTGGGGGAGTCACCTATCAATAATATTGGACAAAGCTAAATTCGATTGATTAATCTTATTTTATATATTATTTTATTTTGTATTTTATCAAATTTCATTATTTAATCGTATTTCTTCTCGATTTTTATGATTTTTTTACTTATGATTTTAAAATATTTATAATTATATTTACTTCTCTAATTATAATATTATTAGTTTTTTATATTTATCAATATTAATAAATTATTATTTATAAAAAATATTTTATTTAATTTATTACATAATTACAAATTAAGATAAAAAAAACAAAAATTGAAATTAAAAAAACCTGAGTGAAATTAAAATCATATCATCACATATCGGGTTTGTTTGGTAACGCGATCAAAACAGCGGTGAGGTGCGGTGAGATGTTCAAATCGTGATTTTTTTAATGCACACAAAACACAAGCTTAATTGTGATTTGATAATCGTTAAAAAATCACGATATCACCACAACTGTTAAAATCAGTTGTGACCTTATTGCGATTTTGGAAAAGACTCATTTATACTTACTTCTATTAATTATATTATATTATATTTATTATTTTATATACATAAGAGTATATTAATATTTTTACATAAATCAATATCATAATAACGTAATTTTACCAAACATACTTAAAAAATTTACGATCATCATATCTCACTACACCTCACCACAATTCATCACACATTACCACACTACAATTTTAAAAAACTGAATCAAATAAACTCATCATTATCACAGAATAACAAGAGCATGAGCAGAAGTTACAAAGATTACTATAGAATTTTCGGGTGTTTCTTGTTTTGGTTTGAGTTGCATAAGAACTAAATAGTTCTTATAGCGGTAAACTTTGTTATTTTGTTATAATCGATTGACGACTATGAGATGGTCCGTGGTTTTTTCTTGTCACTCGAATTCCAAGCAATGTTCTTAAATACAGTTTGTTCGGAGAACCATAAATTTTAATGGATCATCGAATCGTTGTTAAACTGTTATCGAACTGGTGTTGAAAATTTTATCAAATTTATTTATTTCTATTAAAAAAATATATTTTTTATTTTTTTTAAAAAAATTATAAAAAACATATATATATTTTTTTAATTACAATTCATTGGCACATTAGTCCGTCCATCCAATGGACCGGCTGACCGGTCAATCGTCCAACCCAAACTATCTTGAGTGGGTTTTAATACACTGGTTCCACGTCAACTTTTATGTATTTTATTTATATTTTTTATTTAGCTTTGAAGAGTTTAATGCCTGTCGGAATTTCCCCAAATTTTCCATGAAAAGTAGAGCGATAAGGGACAAAATCATTCATATTGATCGAATCTTCTTTCCAGCTCATTGAGCAAGAAAACACCAAAATCAACTGTACCTAAAACCTGCAAAATCAAAGGAGCAATGAATAATAATCATGCGAGGAGATTCATCATAATTTTTCAAGAATAATGATGCCTATCTTGCAAATGGGGCTGAGGTTCTTGAGCATAAGCCATTGTTTAATGGACCACAATTGCAAAGTATATAAGAGAAGATGTAAATCACGTTGAAAAAGTTGGCTAAAACCTATTACTTATTATATCATATCTTTTAAAAATTAGAATTGTTTTTACTTCCATAACCGATGTGAAGATAATATTTCAATATCCATCGACTCCCTCAAGTCGAACTGACAAGATATATTTTTGTCGCATAAACTTGTGCACTTTTCAACCTGAGTTTTTTTGTCTAAACCCTAAATGGATAAGTCCGAAACCCACTATGAAACTCTGGTATCATATAGAAATTTAGGATTCAATAAATCGGAAAAGAGTCAAATTAGCACAGTTCATAAGAGAAGAAATAAATCACATTTAAAAGGCTCGGTCAAACGTATTACTTATGAATCTATGATATACTCCCCTTATAAATTAAAATTTGTTCTATTTGCACAAGTGATGTGAGACAATATTGTTAGGTGTAGAAATTTGTATTGTTGTCGATCGATCACACTTGGATGACGGTCTACATTGTTGTCGATCGAGGCGCACTAAGAGGACGATCGGAATTGGTGTCGATCGGTCAATGACCGAAGCACGCAATAACGAAGGTGACAAATGGACCGATTCGAAGATATGAGATGAAGACAATCTCTCGATGGCTGAATTGAAACCTGATGGGACTCATGGGTCTATATGTCGTCATATATGGAATAAGATATTTAAGGAAACAAGATCATATCAAATCAATATATATGGACGTATATATATGATTTGATTATAAAATATCATATATGGATATATGATCAAATAGTATGAATATTTGCTAATTTTCTTAATTATCTAATCCAAATTATCTATATAAGAAAATCTTATGATTCATTGTTAAATACTTCAATCTAATGTTTGAATTGCGGTCCATACCACATGTACCGGTACACCGGTATACCGGTGCACTTGCAATTTTGATAGATTTTGCACATATGTTAAAATCTTAAAAACTTTAAATATAGCCATGCTAGTATCCATCTTAAAAAAGTAACATAATTTTATCATTAATATCATAACATCAAAATCTCAATTGTCAATATATGAAATCTCAAACAAAAAACATATTTCATTTTCATCCATACAAATCCATGAAATCGTTATCATCAAAATGAACTAAGATAAACAATGACAAAAAATCAGCAAAAAACATACGACATTCAATGCATGGAAAAGTAGAAAGGAAGATGGAGGTTTGGTATCGTTTCGAAGGCGATAGATTGGGACCAGCGTCTGCTAGAACTTGAACTCGTCTCTGGTGAAAATTTTTGAGGAATTCTAGATCCATAGCATCTCCATAATCACCATAGCCGTGGAGCCGCAGGAAGTAATTTTGTCAATTGTTGTTTTTAACCTTAAATTTCCAAAAAAGATCCTTAATTATTTATTTAATTGATTATTTTTTGGGTAAAATGGCTAACTCGATTTGCCCGACCCGTTAACCCGCATACCGGCCGAGATGACTCTAAATACCGGTGTGTACCGGTACAAATAAAATTTCGTCTATTTTGGCCGAGATTAAAACATTGCTTCAATCTTTTGTATTCAAAATTTCCTATGTATTGTATTATTCTAAAGTGATGGTGATTTTGGTCGTTCATCGATCACGTAGTATTGTCTATCGAGATTGTTCGGACACGTCTTTAATCCTAACAAATATTCTAAAGGACAAAACAGTGGACCGTGGCAAAAAGTCAAGGAAGGCGAAATCATAGACCAAGATTCTTTCTTCCTCAAATAAATGACGCATTGATTATTGAAAGGAAAGTTGGCGGTTTACTAACAGAGCCAAAGTGCTTTTTGAATACACTAATTATAGCTAATCTTTTTGCTTTTATAAAGTGAACACAGAACTCTCAGTTCACACAGTTCATTCTCCTAATGAAGCAGCTTCATATCGTCTTCTTTCCCGTGATGGCTCATGGCCACATGATCCCATGTCTAGACATGGTAAAGCTCTTCATCTCAAGAGGCGTTAAAGCCACAATCGTCACAATTGCAGCTTATTCTGAAACAATAAAGAAAGCCCAAGAATCTGGACACGATATTGGGTTAAAAATCCTGAAGTTCCCACCAGAAGGATCTTCTTTACATGAGAATATAGTGAGCTTTGATCAAGTAACAAATGATATGATTTCTGTGTTTTTTCAAGCTTTGGAGATGCTGCATAAGCCATTTGAATTGATTCTTGAAGAATTAATGCCTTCCTGTGTTGTTTCGGATATGTTCTTGCCTTGGACGGTGGATTCCGCCGCTAAATTCAACATCCCGAGACTGTGTTTCTCTGGATCAAGCTATATAGGTGTTTGTTGTGGAGAACATATGTTTATTAACCAGCCTTTTAAGGGTGTTTCTTCTGATACGGAGACGTTTATATTGCCAAATCTCCCACATGAATTAACCTTCTTTAGAACACAAGTTCCTCCGTTTTTACTAGATACAGAGAAAGCCAGCGGGTTGGGGAAGAACAGGAAGCAAATTATTGAATCAGATAAGAAAAGTTACGGGTTTTTAGTTAACAGTTTCTATGAACTGGAATCTGCTTACGTAGATCATTACAAGAACATTTTAGCTAGAAAAGCTTGGGGAATCGGCCCGTTACTTTTGTGTAACAAGGAGGATCAAGGGCTAAGGGGAAAAGCCTCATCTGTTAATGAAAACGAGTGCTTGAATTGGCTGAATTCGAAGCCTGAAAACTCTGTCGTTTATGTCTGTTTTGGAAGCATGGCGAGCTTAAGTGTGAATCAGCTTCATGAAATGGCAAAAGGGCTTGAAAATTCAGGTCAAAATTTCATCTGGGTTGTGAGAAACTCTAGCGATGAAGAAGATGAAGATTTGTTGCTTAAAGGATTTGAAGAAAGAATAGGGGAAAAAGGGATGATGATTAAAGGCTGGTCACCCCAAGTGCTAATACTGAATCATTCTTCAGTTGGAGCTTTTGTGAGTCACTGTGGTTGGAATTCAACGCTTGAAGGGATCACTGCTGGAGTTCCGTTTGTGACTTGGCCTGTTAGCGCCGAGCAATTTTATAACGAGAAGCTGTTGGTTGACGTTTTAAATATTGGGGTTTCTGTTGGGAGTAAGAAGTGGTCGAAGGTGAGCGAAGGGGTGGCGGCTGAGACGGTTACTGATGCGGTTCAATCTGTTATGGTTGGCTCCGACGCGGCGGAGATGAGACAGAGGGTGAAATACTACCAGAAAGCGGCGAGGGCCGCCGTGGAAGAAGGTGGATCTTCTTACAATGAATTGAATGATTTTATTAGGGAAATTAGCAACCTTAAACCGTGAATTTCTGAACGTTGCAAACTTAGAAAAATAATCAAATTTCTGGAATCGTATCTCCGAATCGTTGAAACTTGAAGTTCCAAACACTTTTCAATTTTAGTAGTTAAAATTCGCGTTAAAACTCGTCTTTAAGGGCAATGCTTGAAATATATAGTCAGATCGAAATTCTCTCTAGTTAACTAACATGATTAATTAGATTAAGTCACATATATAAAACATTTGATCAAGTTATCATCTGATGATATTATTTGAAGGAATCATTATTGCTATAGTCCCTTTTTAGATGGTATCAACAGTCACCCGATTCGTTAGCAAACGAACTCGGTTTTGATTTGTTTTTTATGGGGAAAACGATTAACGCTAGAAACTGTTAAGTGTGGAGATCGGTATTGGTATCGATCGGTCACACTTGGATGATGATCGGTCATGTGACCGGTATACTAACCGGTATCGGTATTTAAAACATTGGACTTCAACATTCGTTTTAGCTCCAAAATAACATGTTAATTTATATAGTCGAATCAATTTCATGTTATAGTATTGCTCATATATAACATATAAAATAGAAGAAACATAATCATAAAAGACTTGAAATAATCATTTACTATTGTAGTCAATTTTTCTTATAAATGAGTCCAAATCATATCTCATATTTGACATAGGGCAACTTTATATATTTACACATATCATCTCAAGTCCAACAAATGACAAATTGTACATAATAATTCACATTAATCAATGAATTATCAATAGATCAATTTCATTAAACCGTATCAACCACGGTAAAGATCACTCGTTATTTTGCAAACCCGCTTTAATACCATATTAAATTTATTGAATAAAGTCAATTTCATGTAGAAATATATTCGAATATACGGCATATGAGGAAACAATTTGATTATACTCAATAACTCTTATAAAACGAATACAAATGATATTCACTTTGGATCTAAACTCCACGGATACTTCATATTTTTAAAACTTCGCGTTATTACATATGTCGGACACTGTTTCCGTATCCAACCTATAATACCCGTGTTCATTATTATAATATATATTATATTTTTAAATTTATTCTTAATTACTATATTTTTTACTATATTTAATTTAGTCAATTAATTATATGATTATTTCATATATTTATAGTATATATGATATGCTATTGATGTTTCGTCATATATATTGGTATTTTTATTCATATTTTATTACATTTTTATTTTAAATTCTACGTGTAATTGACGTGTTCTAATCTACCTTTAGAATAAACGTATTACGTGTACACATGTATATTAAATAACTTTACATATTTAAACACATACACATCACAATACGCAAGAAGATTTCATTAATGTATACGTGGTCTCTATGTATATGGTCTATGTAGAAGATAATATGGAAGATCTGGTAGCATTAAAGGATCTGGTACCTCTCTCGTTGGTGTTGGGATATTGTGTAAAATGAAGAACATTTTGAATGCATTATGTATTTTGTGTTGATTTGCGTTTGGTAAACACGAACGTTGAATAACGTGTTGATTCGTGTTTTAAAAAACACGACTGTTGACAACCCTTAAACCGGGTACAAAAAATGTGTTATTGTTGAGAACCATTAAACCAGGTACGAGCGATGAGTTCTAAACAAAGATGAAGGTGATCGAGCCCAAACGAGGATTCGACAACTGAAATTACTAAGTATAAGTTTGGGCCCAGCAGACAATTTAGGGCCTGACAGAATGCTTCAGTCCCAGAAGACAGGAACGATCCCAGCATACTGCTTAGATCCCAGCAGACTGGATGTCGACCTATCAACATGCGTTTCAAGCTTCGGGATCAAATACGTTTTCCAGCAAGTGAAAACAACTTCCAACAATCTTGTCAGATGCGGTTACAGGGCATGAATTACACGCGTTTCACACTCTATAAATACAGAGCTAAAAGATAAGCTCAAGAAGACCAATTTCTGCGAACCCTAACCTGATGTAATTTCATTTTCGCTGCTCTTATTCATTTTGTACATTTTCATTTATTTATTAATGAATTTGTTGTGGAGGTTCTCTTCTCGTCAGCGTGGTTTTTTTTCCTTTTTCACTGGGTTTTTTCCACGTTAAAATCACATGTGTTCTTTTTATTTTCTGTATTCAAGTTGTCATACAAACTTGATTTCTGGTCGTTAATTACAAGCAGAATTCGGTTACTGTTGGTACTCCCTAAAAAAGAACCATAACAACGAGCAATTAATTATCGCAATCTGTGTTCCAAAACCGGACCGGTTTTGTCCGGTTCGGTTGGTTTGAACCGGATCCGAGATGAAAACTGATATTACCCGGGAGTATTTTCGGTATTATTACATCCCGGGAGCTCGTCTGACGTGGTTAGGTGGTATTCTTGATGTTCTCGTGTATTTACGTCACTTCATAGTTTCGATGGTATTTTTGTAATTTGGACATTCCGGGCCTTCGTATGAGCTTTCGATCAACGTTTCTAGCAGTTTTGGACATATTCGGACCCGGACGGGGCCAATGGTATTTTCGTAATTTGGCACCCGAGGAACGTGCCGGTAAGTTGTGGCGTCGTTTTTGGTTGAGCGTTCGGTAACTGGAAGCGAGGAATTATTTTACGGGGTCTTCCGGGATTATCTCGTTGTTATTTTTGGCCAATTATCGATCGAAGTGCATTTCTGGAGTTCTGTTACGGTATAACATTTATTCAAGTTTATTTTAATATTATATGTTTACTTTGGGCTAAATCAAGTGAAATTGGGCTCCTGGGCCTGAAACTTGTTAGTTTGACTGGATTTCTCTATAAATATGAGTCACAGGGCACTGAAAAGATGTCTGACTCTTTTTGTATCTCCCAAGGCAAGACTTTCGCCCGAGCTCGCGAGACTTCGTTTTTTCAGCCTCAATCCGCGAGATTTCGTACCAAATCTCGCGACCACCCTCTTTGTGCTACTATTCGCGAGATTTCGCTCCAAGTCTCGCGACCACCTCCTTTTGTATCACTATTCGCGAGAATTCGTACCAAAACTCGCGACTGGCCCCTTCAGATCACTATTCGCGAGTTTTGGGCAGTTTCACCGTAACGGAGCTTTGGCAGTTTCACGGTAACAGAGCTTTGACAGTTTCACGGTAACAGAGCTTTGGCAGTTTCACCGTAACGGAGCTTTTGGCAGTTTCACGGTTACAGAGCTTTTGGCAGTTTCGCCGTAACGGAGTTTTTTTTTTTTGGCAGTCCCGATCGTTTTCCGATCCGCTTCCATCTTGATTATTGATATCACATCATTGTAATTGTATTCTTTGAATATCATAGTGAAAAAAAAGGTAGAGCTTTGCTCTCTCGAGGACGTAAGCTCACACATTGTGGGTCCAACCTCGTATATCGTTCGTGTCCCCACATAAACTGAATTCCGAATAATTAAAAAATTGACTGATCTAAAAATAAATACCCAAATATTTTTAAACTATATCAAAAACCGATTCGGGTTAAGTTACCTATTCTATTTTTACATTTTCCCTAATTTTCCTAGGGTTCGCGAATTGTGAAGGAGTTTCTATTTCTTTTGCACTCTTCAATTATAGGTATTAAGTTGAATTGTTGTTTTTTCATTATTATTAGATGAATATTAAATTAAATCCAAGAAGACAATATATACAAAGATAATGTATATAAATTAAATATTAAAAAAACACAATAAACAAAAACGAGTGAAATCGGTTAGAACAGGAGGACTGACCTAAACCTACCCAGCATCAGTCAACATTCAATTATATCATTGTGGCATGGGCAAAATTTTTTTTAAAAATTTTAAGAGTACTTTAAAATTTATATTTAAATAACACTCACAAAAAAATTATTAACTAAATAGTACTGAATCACTCACATTAATTATTTTAATAATTATAAATTATTTATTAATATCCATTACAAAACCCATTCACGTATATTTAAACATAAATACTTATTTTGAATAATTATACTTAATACTTAATGATTTTTTACTTATATTACTTTTTAATAAATATTAATGTAAATTTAAATATTTTTATTTACTCAAATTCATATATAAACTAGTTTTGTAATGTAGGTATTATTGAAAAATTTCAATGATAATTATATTTATCCATGATTAGATTAATTTACATTATAAGAACAAAAAAAATTCAATACTGAAAAACAATGTGATTGATAAATATGGTTATAGACTACTATAACTATAAAAATAGATAACTTGAAGTGTTCATCATTTTAATTGTGTTCATTAATTAAACTCTATAATTTAGATTATGAAATAATATTTATACTTCGATACTCAATCTCAATTGAAATTCATTGATTAAATTGGTCTTTATTAAATATACAAATCATAATCATTTGATCGGTATCTTTGATCGTCCCCCGGCCAACAAACCGATCGATATCATCAATTCATGTTAGATTTTCCTATTGTCGGTCTTCCATATGGATCTAGGTCAAATTTTAGGATACTCAATGTGATCTAATATTTATATAAACTATAAAAAATTAAATATTTTTTTGTAATTTACTATTTTTTAACAAAGTATTAAACTATTATTGCTTTAACCAGATAATATTATTGTTCATAAACACCCATATGAAATCCTTGATTTGAACTTTAAACTCTTAACTCTATAGATAAAGATTGGTACAATTTGACAATATTGGAATAATTCTCATGTACTAATTCCCATATCTGATTCTCCTTAACGGCCAACATGGAATAAGTACAGAAACAGTAAGGCAGTATTTGCGACTGATTGTCACTTATGCCCTTCTTAGCCGTGCCGTGAAATGGGCAGCAGAGGAAGCAGAAAGAAGAACAAGCCTACCCTCCCTTCTCGACCCACCTCTCAGGTGTGGAGATCATATGTCAATCGGATACACTTAGAAGATGTTCGATATTGGTATCAATCGATCCAGAACCGAAGTACGTAATGACGAAGAATATGTCACGAATGACCGAAGTATGGAAATCGGATGACGATCGGCTACGCTTGGATGATGAGACCCGATGTGTAGATCGGACACACTTAGAAGATGTTCGGTATCGGTACTGTTCGGTTATGCTTGGACCGAAGTACGCAATATCGAAGGAGACAAAGGAACCGAAGCAATCGATCGATGACCGAAGATATGAGATGGAAGAAATTGGTCGAAGACCGAACTGAGATATGATGGGACCCATTAGTCTAGGATATCGGCAAATATGGAAGGAGATATTGAAGGAAATAATATCATATCAAATCAGTATATATGGACGCATATACATGGATAATCATATATGGAGATATGATCAAATATTTGGAATATTTGTTAGTTACCTTAATTATCTCAACCACCTCATCTATATAAAGAGGTTTATGGTTCATTGTTTCGAAGGACTTTGGTCCATTATCCCTTATTGTCTACGAGTATGAGAGAACTTGTATGTGGGTGTGTTGCATTCTTCTTCGGATAGTAGATTTGACCGTTATGCGGGTCACGTGGTTTTTCACCCGCATTGGGTTTTCCACGTTAAACTTTCTTATGTCGTTTTTGTTCTTGTACTTCAACACTGTTATTATTCTTAAGTTTATCTAATTTATCGAAATTGTTCGCACACGTGTTTAATCCCAAACACCATCTTCTCTGCAGATTCCGTTTCAAGGCACTTTATACCTAAACAACAATGATTATACCTTAAAGATGAACAAAAACCCCAATACAAATTGGGGAAAAACTCAAATCAAAATTATTGAATAACACCTTACACCTAACAACGATGATTAAACCTTAAAGATGAACAAAATGGGGGTAAAACTCAAATCAAAATTAATTAATTAATCAAATCAAACTTAACGAGTGACCCTTTTAATTGGGATAATTAATTACTTATATTTGGGAAACTCCAATTAACACGATTTTAAAGAAACCCTAAACCCCAAATCTTGTTTTACTCAGACAAGATAACTTATGTTTTTTCTTCGTCTTCTCCTGCTGCAAAATGCAATCTTTTGTCTGTATTTTTTATAAAAACTCATGACATTCCTGGACATTTTTCCGATTCCATGCTAAACAATGAATCTCTATAATGGAATTCCAAAATATGTGTTACCTTGAAAAATACGTCATTTGGAGAGATCTCTTCGTTCCTTTTGGGGAAGCAATTGTTAGCTTTTAATGGATTTTACGATTCGTTTTACCGATTAAACTTAGCAAAAACTAAATGTGGAATGGAAAAGAACACATAAATTTTACGTGGAACTCGAGTACAGAGAGAAAACCACGGACCTTGGTCAATCCACTATCACGAAAATAACACAAGGATTACAGTCACAAGAACTATCGAATTCTTGTGCAACTTAAATCAAACACACAGACAGAATATTCTAAACCCAGAACTGCTCCCATGCTCCTCTAATATTTTATGATATGATTCTGAGACGATGATCCAATATATATAATGGTTGCAGGTGGGCTTTAGGGTTAAAGCACACTAATCATTTGTCGACCCCTCTCAGTGCACCCTCTTCGGCTGACCGACCGTCACCGAAGTTTTACCGCTCTCAAGACTGGAACCTAATACCGATCATTATCTTTATGGCGACCATACTCAATTAATGCCGACTGACACATGTCAATCAACCACATGAAGCTGGTTCTATTGTTGGGAAGGTGCTGATCGTCATCTTCTTCCCAAAGGTGACGATCGGACCCAATTCCTAGAAGTGTCGATCGACACTTTCCTCCCAAAGGTGTCGATCACTTCCTTCTTCCCAAAAGTGACAATCGGATCCAACAATCTCCTCCTTCCAGCCTTAGAGTTTCTCACTGATTACTGATTGATCTTACCAGTCTATCCTAAACCAATCTGTTTGAAACAGAAATGATGCTTCTTCGTATTCACCACCTTGGTGAGCATATCTGTCAGATTTTCCTCAGTATGTATCTTTCTCAACTGCAAAGTTTTCTCAATCACTGCATCCCTAATCCAGTGGAATTTCACATCCACGTGTTTCGTCCTGGAATGAAATGCTGGGTTTTTAGTAAGCTTCAATGCATTCTGACTATCACAATGTATAATCAGTTCCATATCGAAACCGATCTTTGAGAGCCACCTCTTCAACCAGACCATGTTTTTCCATGCCTCCGTGATTGCCATATACTCTGCTTCTATGGTTGACAATGACACACATTTCTGTAACCGAGCACCCCAAAAAATGGCTGCTCCTTCGATTATTGATACAAACCATGAGGTCGACTTCATCGACTCTAATTCTCCAGTAAAATCTGCATCACAGAAACATTCCAGTTTCAAATCCTTCCCAGCTCGATATCTTAGACCAATCTCCTTGGTCCCCTTCAAATATCTCAAAAGCCACTTGGCTGCTTCCCAATGATCATTTCCTGTATTCGACAAATACCGACTTAGCACTCCAACAGCAAAGACAATGTCTAATCTTGTACACACCATCAAATACATCAGGCTGCCGACCATCGAAGCATATGGTACGATCGACATTTCCTCCTGATCGGCTTTGGTGGTCGGACAAGAGCTTTTGCTCAGTCGAAACTGAGCACCCATCGGTACACTGACTTCCTTTGCATCCCGCATTTTGAACTTTTTCAGCAACTGTTCAACATATCTTTGCTGATGAACGACAATCTCCCTTGTCGTTCTATCTCTGACGATCGACTTCCCAAGAACTCTATTGGCGGGCCCCAAGTCTTTCATCTCAAATGCTTTTGATAACTGAGTTTTTAAATCTTTGATCAATTTCATATTCGGACTGATCAACAAAATGTCATTGACATAGATAAGTAACAGAATAAATCTGTTATTTTCGAAGGTCTTCCGGTACATGCAGTGGTCTTCCTTAGACCGCTCAAACTTGCTTTGTTTCATGAAATTATCAAACTTCATGTACCACTGTCTTGGTGCCTGTTTAAGACCATAGAGACTCCTCCTAAGTTTGTACACCTTACCCTCATCTATTTTCCTCACAAACCACTCGGGTTGCTCCATGTACAACTCTTCCTCAACATCTCAATGCATGAAAGCTGTTTTCACATCCAATTGTTCGACCTCCAAGTCAAACTGTGCAGCGAGCGCCAGAGCCACTCTGATTGATACAAGCTTAACAACCGAACTGAACACTTCATCAAAGTCAATTCATTTCTTCTTATTAAAACCCTCCACCACTAATTTTGTCTTATACCAATACTCCCATCAAATTTGTTGACTCTATGTCAACAAATTTGTAAATTCTTGTATTAGATGTGCTCGAATATTAAACAACGTCTACTTTCCGTTAGAATTTTTAAAAACAAATATTTTTTAAATTTGATTAAAAACTCTAAAAATTAGGATAACATGAAAGCAGTTTTCTATAAAAATAAACATTTGGAAATTTATATTATGAGAATGGAATAAAATATGAATAATTTATGTCAAATGAGATATTGAATTCTATGATGAAAAAACGGAACCGGGAAATGAAACACAATCGTAATATAAATTTTATCGTCATGCACCCCCTGAAGATACGCCCATGAATCATGGAACATAGCATATTATTTAACCTTTTACAAAACAGATATTTTTTTTGTTTGAATATTAATGTAATTAAATTCTAATATGCATATGTTTTTTCAATAAATCTAATATTATATGACTTTCAATTGGATAATTGATTATTTGTTACAAATCAATTAAATAATAGCATTCAATTCACATTCTATATCTTTTAAGTGTTTTATTTTTTATTTGTGCATTTCTAATGTGAAATAATCCAGTTCTATAAACTTAATAGTTTGACTTATTTTTGTTAAGTGTGAAAATCGTTATTGTTGTTGATTAAATACACTTGGATGACGACCGACGTTGTTGTTGATCGTGTACACTTAGAAATAGTTTAGTGTTCATGGCATCCTGCTCCCTTAGTTCTCTGTCGTTTGTGAGAGTAGCCGCGTATAGCTCATTGATATTTACTTATCGTTTTGACAAATTTGGTACATATAATTCATTAATTTGTAATACGTGTGATGAGATCCCCGGAACTCGGTATCCCGGACAGGGTCAGGACCAAGCTTGGCCAGAGGAGCCCAAACAACGTAAGCCGAACTTGGAGGCTCAAATTCAGCCCACGTGAGTGAATGACCCATCCAGATCTCGTGGCCCGGTCGATCGTTTATAGCGATCGGTCCCGATGTGTAGGGTCCAGCTTCTCGCACGCGCCAGACCGATCGGTCCACATATTACAGGCGCTGCTTCGGGCCATTCTTACTCCTCCCATGCAACGACAACCCTCGACAGCCTTGTCAGAAGCGTGGTCCGGCGAAGGCTTACGAGCCTCCAGTGGCCAGAGAGTAGCCGGCTAGTAGTGCCGAAAGGTCTAGCGCCACGCAGCTCTGTGAAGCCGTTTCCGGCGGCTGTTCCGTCTGACATTAGCCGACCTAGCCGCAAAGGACATGCACAAAACGACACCCTACTGTATACAGCACAGTGAGAGTATAAAAAGGACAATTAGAGCGTCAGAAAAGGATCTTCTTCCGATTTTCCTGGAAGCTTTCTATGTCGATTTATTTTCGATTATTCTCCTTCTCTTTGTTGTCTGAAGAACAAACATGACTTGTATGATCATTAATTTGCTTATTAAACCGACTAAGAGCATTTTCTTTAACCCTTAGTCAAGTGGTTTTTTCCTCATCTTCGAGGTTTTCCACTCTAAAATCTCAGCGTCTTTTCACCTTTGTTTTATAATCGTTCTCTACACATCAAATAAATTATAACTGAGTTCGTTTTGCAACGAACCGGTCGACTGTTGACACCTCCGGTTTTCGAACCACAACAACGTGTTTTGTTCATAAATTTTAAGGTTTTGGTAAATTTAATCCTCTAAGTTTACAACATTTATCAAACGAGATCGTCAAAGTGGTATAATCGGTACCCAAATTTTGATTTTAACCAATGATCGCAATTACCTTGTCTTGGATCTTTGAGAGAACAATTGTCACAATCATAAAATTTTATAGATCAAAATTATCAAAAACATAAAATTATAAAGATCAAATTTGCATGGTGCCCGTTAGCAAATACAAAAGTGGGAGATGTATGCGGATACAATTAAATTCCACTATCCCAAACGTGATAACAGGGTCTGTACACGGAATTAATAATGGAGATTTCTGAAAATATTATTTGCTCCAAATAGAATAATTATAAAAGTGCCTGAAATGGGCCTAGGTTTTCTATCGGGCCTATAAACTCTTGGTAATTTACTGCGTATAGGCCCATTGGAATTATAATTGTCTTAGTTGGGCCTGTTAATTGTTTTGGGCCAAGAGTGATCTTTTTTAATTTTACCAATGTTTTAAGAAACGACACCAATCGATATATTGAATGTATTTTGGGTATATCGGATATGTACTGGATCTATACCGAAATATTAAAATAAATTAAATTATAAAATATTCATATTTTATTTTTTTAATATAAACCCGACCCGACCCAACAAAAATCCAAACCGACCCACAAAACTCGACCCGAAAAACTCATACCGTAAAATACCCACCGAATCCGATAAGTCCTAAATTTCTATATACCCGGCCAGTATACAGTAAATTTAAAACACTTGTTTTAACCGTGTATGTAATGCTATTGCAATTTACAACATCTTCGTCTTCATCTTGTTCAATTTTGCCACCACTTATTCGACGAATTATCCGTAAGAATGTCTGGTGTTGTTCCTCGCCCTGCGAGAACCCAGACTTGTTCATTGTTAAATAGCAATCTCAAGAGACACTCATCTCCCACATCTCTTGCTTTCTCTCAGTCTTCATCTTGGTTAAGGCGAAGAATCCGAGGTTCTCCTAGTTTATCGTTACGGAGAAATGATACTTTTTTGGCTCGAGCAGAAGAAATCGCCCGCACTGATTCTATCGTTTCTTCATCTGATCCCCAATCAAGCTCAAACAATAACTCTCAGGTTTTGTTACTTTCCTTCTGTGAATTGATTCGCTTCTTCAATCAATTGATTACTCTTTGACCTAATCGAGTAGGAATTTAGTCCAGCGGGAACATGTGATCCGGTTTGTTCTATTGATGAAACGATCTACGGAGATACCGAAGCAAATTACCAGCCTAAGACAGATTTGGTTAAAGCTCTTGCAATTCTAGCAGCTGCTGGAACTGGAACATTAGCTATCAATCACTCTTGGGTTGCAGAAAACCAGGTTATGTTCATCACCTAAACTTGAAACTGAGATAAATGTAAACAAGAATACTCGATCTTATAACAGGATCTTGCAATGGTGCTGCTATTTGGAATAGGTTATGCTGGAATTGTATTTGAGGAATCACTTGCATTTAATAAAAGTGGAGTGGGACTTCTAATGGCTGTTAGTTTATGGGTTGTGAGAAGTATTGGGGTTAGTATTTTCACCATTGGAGCTTCAGTGAGTTGTCGTCCTTAAGCTTTTCTTCTTAACAGGCACCTTCAACTGAAGTAGTTGTTTCAGAGTTGTCTCATGCATCTGCTGAAGTGAGTGAAATAGTATTTTTCTTGCTCGGTGCAATGACTATTGTCGAGATTGTCGATGCTCATCAAGGATTCAAGCTTGTAACAGACAATATCACTACTCGTAAACCACGAATTCTGCTTTGGGTGGTGAGTAGCAAATCTTGAGTGTTTTTTTTCATAGAGAGATCATGGAACTTGATGCATTTGATTCCAGGTTGGTTTTGTGACATTTTTTCTAAGCTCGGTTCTTGATAATTTAACTTCTACCATTGTAATGGTGTCATTGCTTCGAAAGTTGGTTCCCCCTTCAGAATACCGAAAGTAAGCCTTTTTTATCAATCTCATTCCGCAACTATAGAACTGAATTATGTAACCTGATGCAGGCTTCTTGGTGCTGTTGTTGTTATAGCAGCAAATGCCGGTGGTGCATGGACACCAATCGGTGATGTTACAACAACAATGCTGTGGATACATGGACAAATATCGACTTTGCAGACTATGAAGGTACCTTAAGAATTCCTGGCTTTGTATTGTCTTTGTTATATGCAGTCATAATAATTCGTCGGCTTCGATAGGATCTCGTAATACCATCAGCTATCTCACTGGCTGTCCCTTTGGCTCTCATGTCTCTTACAAGGTATTCATTCATTCATTCTTCTTACGGAGTTCACAACTTTTTTGTTAGACTGAATTTTTGTCTTCATCAGTGAAGTTAGTGAGAAAGGAAAGAGCTCAGCTGATGTTTTAGCATCCGAACAGATGGCTCCTCGGGGCAAGCTTGTTTTCTCTGTTGGAGTTGGAGCTCTTGTATTTGTTCCTATTTTCAAATCCTTAACAGGATTACCACCTTACATGGGCATGATTTTCGGACTCGGAGTTCTCTGGATCCTGACTGATGCAATCCATTACGGTGAATCCGAAAGGCAGCAATTGAAAGTACCACAAGCTTTATCAAGAATCGACACACAAGGGGTCCTTTTTTTCCTAGGAATTCTTCTCTCAGTGAGCAGGTATTTTAGATATCAGAGCTTCATATTGTGCTCATTGATAGACTCCATGTTATTTATCTGAATTGGCAGTCTCGAAGCGGCTGGAATTCTAAGAGAACTAGCAACATATCTCGATGCTCACATCCCGAGTGCTGAACTGATTGCTAGTTCATTAGGAGTAGTATCTGCGTTAATAGACAATGTGCCTTTGGTAGCAGCAACCATGGGAATGTACGATCTTTCTTCGTTTCCTCAAGACTCCGAGTTTTGGCAACTCGTTGCCTTCTGTGCTGGAACAGGAGGATCCATGTTGATCATTGGCTCTGCTGCCGGGGTTGCATTCATGGGAATGGAGAAAGTGGACTTTTTCTGGTACCTGAAGAAGGTATATTAATATAAGCTCCTCGCTTATCAATAGGGTATGATTCCTAGCATATGTTGTTCCATTTGCAGGTGAGTGGATTTGCTTTTGCTGGTTATGCAGCAGGAATTGCAGCATATTTGGCTGTTCACAATCTCAGCATTTCACTTCCAGCATCTCTAGCTCAGGTTCCTTTTCTTCCTGGTTCATAAACTGTACATCTAGCAAATTATTCAATAAATAGAAGATGCATTTCGCAAACAAATGGTAGCGTTACAGAACCTCAGAGAACTCGGGATTATTATTGGAAACATGGGATGGAATGGATGTTCAATCTTATCTTATAGCTCAAGGTACACAAATTCCTCGATGGCAGGGATTTCACCGATCTGGATCAAAGCTTTCTTGCTCGGCTTTTCATCGACACCAATTGCCATTACAGCGTGTTTTCTTGGAGCTATCCTTCCAACGCTCATGAAACTCACGTTCACATTCTCTTGTCCGAGAATACTGCCTACTTTACCTATCATTCCTGGCTGATCAACTTGCCTGCAAAGAATAAGGCTACCTTCAACACTCACATCCACTTCAAATGACCCTACTTTTGTTAAGTGTGGGATTCCATCTTTAGCACGGCCTTCTACTGTAATTGATCCAGAATCTGAAATGGCACTAGCAAATTTAGACTCAACATCAGCTATTTGAACTTGGATGTACTCAAGAGGATTCTCTGGAGATCCATCGAGCATTATTCGTTCCTCGATAATACTGAGACCTCGTTGCTTAGAAGTGTAATCAGCGTTCACCAAATTCACAAATACGCTTGAAATAGGCTCAATGAGACCCTTAGTGATCATGGCACGAAGCAACCTCGTATCAAGGTCGTCAGGTGCTCTAGCAGAAGCATAGGTAATTTTAACTGTCTTTACACCACTTCCACCAGCTACTAACTGGACAGCAAGTCTAGCAAGTTTTTCAGCAAGAGAAACATAAGGCTTCAGCTCTGAGAGAACCTGAAACCAAAGTAAACATAGAAATGCAAAGACTTGGGCTGTAATGGGATTAAATCATGAAAGTACCTCGGCAGGAACCATGGGTGCGTTCACAGCAGTAGCAGCAAGCTCACCTTTCAATGCTCCAACAACAGCTTCCGCAATTTCAATAGCGACTCCTTCCTGAATACAATTTCATTCATCACACAGTAAGCAGAGGCAAACAGAATGGACGAAAGAGGAATGGGAATTATCTGACCTGAGCTTCAACTGTGCTGGCACCAAGATGTGGAGTTGCGATAATTTTCTCACATTGTATCAACTTACTATCCTTTGGAGGTGGTTCTTGTGAAAATACATCAAGAGCTGCCTGAAAACACAACACACGTAGGACTTATAATAGGCTACACAAGTTCAGCATAGCAACTATTTTTTTATTAAAACCTGTGCCACGATGCCAGCATCAATGGCCCTCAACAATGCTTCTTCATCAATAACACCACCACGAGCCACGTTAATTATTCTAACACCCTTTTTCATCTTTGCAAAAGTATCATCATTCAGAATTTTGGATGTGGCAGCAGTAAGAGGCATGTGTAGTGAGATGAAATCAGCTGATGTAATAGCTTCTTCAAAGCTGACAAGTGTTACACCAACTGCACGGGCACGGTCGGAGGGAGCATAAGGATCATGTGCGATGACATGCATACCAAGTCCCTTGGCACGCCTAGCAACTTCTGATCCAACTTTACCAAAACCCATCACAGCAAGTGTCTTTCCAACAAGAGACACACCCACATACTTGTTCCTCTGCCACTGACCTGATTCAATTTGGGAACTCAATTAAGCTGAACGAAAACCAGTTCACCAAATTGAAGAAAAAACACTTAAAACGCAAGAAAACAAAATCAATGCTCCAGTGACCTTACAAATGCAAAATGAATAATAATACAATAGCAAGAATCGTACGCTATTGAGTAGAAAGTATTAAATTCCGAAGACAATTAGGTTCATGGGATCCAAAAAGGCGAGCAAATAAAAGATCTAGGAAAAGTGGATTGCAACAAAATTAACAGTAAGCGCTATAGTCCAGAATCTTAACTTAAATGAATAATTCAACCGAATCTGTTCCACAATGAAATCTATAGTCCAAATAAACCTAGAGTTTCGTTCTTCGTTGAATAAAAATGCATAAGAGGCTACGAATCGAGGAACGAGATATTAATAAAGTTGATTTAATGACTAACCAGATTTGACAGACGCATCAGCCTGGGCAACATTTCTGGCCATGGCGGTCAACAATGCGATACCATGCTCTGCCGCAGCGACGGTGTTTGCCGTAGGCGCATTGACGACAAGACAGCCAAATTCAGTAGCCGCAGCCAGATCGACATTGTCAATCCCTACACCAGCTCTTCCAACAACCTTCAACCTCCCGGTGGAGGATTCAAACACTTTTCTATTCACTTTGGTCCCACTCCTCACGATCAACGCGTCACAGAGCGAGATCTTGGCGCAGAGTTCCTCAGGACTAAGGTTATAAGAACAATCCACGTTCGCAAATTCCTTCAGGAGCTCTATCCCCGCTTCTCCGAGTTTCTCCGCCACGAGAATCGTAGGCTTACCATCCATCGAGAGCACGACGAATTGGCGAGGCTGATCTCTCTGGTGGCGGAAGTTGAGGGCAGAAACTCCGAAGGTAGTTGACAGAGATCGGCTGCGCAGCCATGATACTCCCGCGGACGACGGCGACGCTTTGTATCCAATTGGGGAAATTGTCGCCATTTCGAGTCCGTCGTTTCAGAGGCCGGTGATTGGGTTGGTACTTGGTAGTATTCTTATTTGGTGCTGAAGTTGGGGGTGATGTGATCCTAAAACCCTAATAAAGATGGACAAAACTATCCTCCAAAGTAGTTCACTTAAATTTAATAAACCCCTTTGATTATTGAAATTAATTTGTAATTAGCCGCTGCTAATTTTGACCCACCAACTCTAGTGTTTATTTTAGAGAAAATTTAAAACCTAAACCCTCAATCTATAAAATAGTGTAAAGGCGATGTCTTTATAATTTTAAAATTATGTATGAAGCATCCAAAGTTTACATAATGTGTGTGGTTGATTTTTCAATTTTTTAAATTTGTGAACAACATGACCTCAAAGTTTAAAAATTGCATTAATGACTCCAAAGTTCCAAAATCGTTTATATTTTACCCTTACGTCCGGTATTTTTTTGAGTTTATATACAAAGTAAAATTACCATGAAATATAATAACAAAACATTATAAGACAAATTAGTCTTTTAGCAAGCGGATGTTACATAATTATCCGGTACATATTTCTCCGAGTCAATTCTAAACTCTTTAATATATTCGGGAGCTAAATATCAAATCAATAAACAAAATTGGTCAATTTCAACATGTGTAAAGAACGAGGTCAATTGCAAAAAAACTCAAAAAAATATCAGACGTGAGGATCAAATATAAACGGTTTTGAAACTTTGGGGGCCAACCATGCAATTTTTAAACTTTGAGGGCATTATGTTTACAAATTTAAAAAGTTAGAGGGTCAACCACACACATTATGTAAACTATAGGTGCTTCGTACGCAATTTTGAAACTATAAGAGCATCGTTTCTATACTATTTCAAATATTATGGACCAATGACAAACACCACTCGTTTATTTTAAGTTTTAAAAATTGAGTTGTCCTCACATATAATAATAATGATTTTTTAAATATTCTTACATAAATCCTCAATTACATAAAATATTAATATACTCTTATATATAAAAATAATAAATATAATCAAATCATAATTATTAGAAGTAATACAAAATTAATCATTTCATAAATGATGATAACATTAATGTTTTAAATACCGGTATCGGTCGGTATACCAGACAAGCTCATTATATCGGTATATCGGATACGTTTCGGGTATACCATATATGTACCGGATTCGTACATGGAATATTAAATAAATTTAATTATAAATATTCATTGTTGTGGTTTGAAAATCGGGGGTGTCAATAGTCGACCGGTTCGTAGCAAGACGAATTCGGTTATAATTTATTTGATGTGTGGAGAATGATTATAAACCAAATGTAAAGGGACACGGCAGTTTTAGAGTGGAAAACCTCAAAGTTGAGGAAAAAACCACTTGACTAAGGACTAAAAAAAACGTTCTTAGTCGGTTCAATAAACAAAGTAATAATCACAAAGATCATGTTTGTTCTTTAGACAACAAAGGGAAAGAGAGTTATCAAAAATAAATCGATAGGAGGTTCTCTATACGAAAGCTTGAAGAAGAAATCGGAAGATGTCTTTTTCACATCCCAAGTGTTCTTTTTATACTCCCACTGTGCTGTGTGTACAGTAGGGTGTCGTTTTGTGCTTGTCCTTTGCGGCTAGGTCGGCTAATGTTAGGCGGAACAGCCGCCGGGAACAGCTTCATAGAGCTGCACGAAGCTAGACCTTTTGGCACTACTAGCCGGCTATTCCCAGGCTTAGGGAGGCTCGTATGACATCGTCGGACCACCCTTCTGACAAGGTTGTCGAAGGTTGTCGTTGCATGTGATGAATATGGATGGCCCAAAGCATGACCTGTAAGGTGTGGACCAATCGGTATTGGGGCGCGGGAGAATCTAGGCTCCACCTATCCGGACCGATCGATATGAATGGCCGATTGGGCCACCTAGCATGGATGTGCCACTCATTCATGTGGGCTGGATCTGAGCCTCCAAGTTCGGTTTACGTTATTTGGGCTCCTCTGATCACGCTTAGTCCTGGTCAGGTCCGAGGTACTGGGTTCTAATGATCTCATCATTTATATTTATATTTTTTTAATATTAAATCCGACCCAACCCGCCAACCGACCCGAAACATACCCGTACCGGCCGATATTTTGCTAAAATACCGGTCGAAATCAGTACACTCGAAATTTTCGATATACCGGAAATTTAAAACACTGGATAACATAGCTATAATAAAATCATGAAGTTTTTAACAATAAAAATATTGTAAGTTTACTTTTGTTTTGTTTTGTATATATTAAAAAAATATTAGTTGAAAATCTCATGGTATCTCATAGTAGTTTAAATTGAGAAACCAAATACACAAAATTATTTGAGGCTTTATCTAGCCAAAAAAACAAGACATGGATCCGGATCTTAACTTGATTTTCGGTTAAGTAGATATGATTGGGGTAATTATTTTAGGCTTTATCAAGCCAAAAAAACAAGATCTGGATCTGGATCTGGATCTGGATCCGGATCCGAACCTGATTATACGGGTATGGGTTAGGTGGATCTGATTGGGGTTTGAGGTAAACTAAAGACAACCCAATGTCAGGTGGCTCCGTGTGTATGATGAATGAATGAATTAATTAATTGTATTATTATTCTTATTTTATTTTTCATATTTAACAATCAAGTACTTGTTGAAAAACATATGTTTGATGATTTTATTTGTATGAACATATATAATACATCCTTGATTGCGAATTGAAACTATCTAGATGAGTTTTTTGCAAGCTCTATGTAAGATGGATAAAAATATAATGTCTTTGATTTTTTTTATTTTAATTTTAAACAATGATTGTTATCTTATCACTAAAATAACAGTAATATACGTTTTTATACTTCGGTTTCTATTAACCCAAGAATCGAGCTACTAATTTTTTAAAAAAAATTAAAATATGTTTTTAAAAGCATTTTTTTAATTAAAATATTCAGCTTGGTTTCGTATATTTTATGTTTATTTAAATTATAAATTAATTGAATTTAAATATCATCTAAAATTAAAAATAAAAATTATTTGTGCTATAAATATATTTATATATCATAATGTATGAATTATAGAAAATGTATATTTTTTGTAAAATTATGTACTAAATTTAAAAAAATAAAATATTGTTTAAAAAAATACAATTAATACTACACGTAATCATGTTAATGTGAGAATTTGAAGGGAATATAAAAATGTTTTACTTTATTTTTATATATAATATATAAATTAATTATTGTTTTGATTCTTTTAATAAATGTTATAACCCTTCACTTTCCAATCTTAATAATAATTATTATTCTTATTTAAAACAGTATTTTGAAGTATTTAAAACACTTGACTCCGGTGAAATCAGCAAATAATAATGATGAACGTTTCGGTAGCCTGATTTATGGTGTAATTAGCAAAATAGCAAAATAATTACGATATGTAATTATTTTAATTTATTTTTCGTAGCTCGGTTTCTGCAATACAGGAAATAGATTTACGTTAAAAAATAAAAAAAATACACATCCCGGTTTCTATTACTATAGAAAGTTATGATTTATTGAGTTTGATGATATTACTTTGATTATGCTAAAAATGATTACTTACTCATCAAATCTTTTGACATTATTGATATTGATATGTAATTCATTCAACTTTATAAGTATTATATTTAATACTTTTTCTTTAAATTTAGTTTTTCATCAATTTTGTCAATTTCAAACCACGGATCCACGACAAACCCACAGGTTTAGACCCATGGATCTGTCGTGGATCTTTCGCGGATGTAAATAATAGTTGTCCAATATGGTTTGAATTTGTGTTCAATTAGACCAAACACAAACCATCCCCAACTTTAGTATAGATCTCTAAAGTTTGCTAGTTTTACAAATTTGATCCCCTAATATTTTTAAATTTTGGAAAATATAATTCTCAAAGTTGTTTAAATGCAAAACTAATCCCCATAATCTGATTTTTTTGATAATTAATTGTTATACTTCATAAAGTTTGGCAAAACAATTCCTTAATGTTTTAAAGTTTAATATCTGCGCAAAATTATTTTCAAATTTTAGGGATTAGTTTTGCTCCACGGACCGTATGCGCCAAATTTTGGAAAAATTGGTACGTTTTTGCCAAACGATCAAAACAACGTAACTGCATATGTCAAATTAAAGTTTAGAATTAAATTTGCTAAAATTACGAAATTTTGGGACCAAGCACGCCAAAGTATTGTGTGTGCAAAAATAATAGTGAATATTAAATATATTTGAAAAAATTGTAATATCATGATTGTCAAATGTAAATATTAATATATTCTTATATATATAAAATAATAAATATAGTCATATTATAATTATAGAGGCAATGGTGAATTAATTATTTATTAAATTTCGATAATGTCACATCTAATTTAGTTACGTGATGAAATCATGATTTTTTAGCGATTAACGTCTTACAATTTTTCTTATGTTTTGTGTGTGTTATAAAATGTGATTTAAAAATCTATCGAACATCACCGCTATTTAGGGATGTTATTCGATCCGAACGAATCAAACTCATTGTATTCATGTTCATTCATATTTTTATTCGAACGTATTCATGTTCGTTCATATTTTATTCGAACGTAAAATATGTTTGAACATTGTTCAAATTATTAAATGAATGTTCATGTTCATTTGAATAGTTTGTTCGAATATTGTTCGTACGATTTGTTCGAACATGGTTGTACTATTTGTGTGAACTTCACAAAAAAATTAAATTTTGTTGTTTTACAAACAAAATCACAAAAATAAATGTACTCAAAAAATAATCAAAAAATTATCTCACTAACAATATAAGAAATTTTTGTAAAGGTTTTTAAACTTAAATAACACAATAATTTATTAGTATAAAATTAATTTAAATAATATATTTATTCACGAATGTTCGAATTTGTTCACGAAAATGTTCATATTTGTTCAAATTATAAATGAACAAAAAATAATGTTCAGACAATATTTATATTTTTATTCGAACGAGCTAATAGATCACATACTAGCCGAACACATATTTTTCACTGATTGTTCGGATGGTGTAACAGCCCTACCGCTATTTAATCGGGAATCAACTAATCACATTATTTGATTATGGTATGGGCTTTCACTAAGAAGCTCAGTAGGCGTAAGCCTTAATTTGTATTGAAATAATGTGTCTCGGCCCAGTTAGCAATACAATAGAATTATTTGTTTATAATAGATAAAAAAAATATGAAATTGCTTAGCCTATAAGACAAGAGAACTAAAGGGGTGTTCCCTAATAGGTTTGAAATGTCACTGACCGGACAACTTTTTCACGTGCAAGTATGAAGACTTTTATCTTATAATATAATGAAAATTCACTTAATAATTAAAATGATAGTAACAACTCTTGTCTTATTGCTCCCATTCTGCGCTACATTACACTTTCTTTCTCACCAATAACATTTGTGGACCAATTATTTATTTGTGTCATTTACTTATAAAGTACAAGATAAGATTCCAACCAAAATTATATATTTTAGAGGCTGCGTGGGTTAATACGAATTTAGTCAAATTTGGTGTAGGGCCTAAAATTCTGCATTCCTTCTCAAATATGCCGACATCCTCTTAGGTTAAACCAAACTATGTTACACAAATTAATTCATTCAAATTATCTTAATAATAATCATGAATAGGATATCCATATCGGGTATGTATAAGTTTCGGTAACCGGTTCGGTTTATAAACAATACGACATGTTCAACATTAGGGGTGTTCATTAGAAAAATATCGAATAAATGAAAATTTAATTACAAAATACCGAACCGAATTTTGTCGGTTCGTTTTCGGTATATATACCGAAATAATGAATTTTTTAAAATTAAATTAAATTAATTCAAACATAATAATATAGTTAAATAAAAAAGAATTCATTTTAAATTACATAAAAGGGTAATTCACTATGAGAAAATTGTATAATTAGCTCATCAACTTACGAGCTATGTAAATGACATTCTCTCAAACTTTCGAAATTGCAAGAATTACACTTAAAATTATCAATATCGTTTGTTTTTTACCTCTGACATTTTAGCACCTGTTTTTTCGTAAGTTGAAAACCATTTGAAAAACTCATCACAAAGTACATAAATAAGACCCGTTTGAAAAATTATACAAAAATTTGTCTTGATGTTCGAGAACTGTGCATGAAATATCAAAAGTTTACGAGTGTCATATAAACGGTATTGAAAACTTGAGGTGTTTTATGTACATTCAATTGAAGTTGGAGGGCTAAAATGCATATTTTTGTTTAAAAAAATTGTATCATATTTGCAATTTCGTAACTTGAATGTCATACCATTTACATAACCCGTAAGTTGAGGGGCCGTGGGCAAACATCACTCAATTCACTATTCCATAAATTATTGAATATTGAATTTTTTACCAAACACCAAATTGAACGAAATTTAAAAACCGAATATCAAACCAATTTTCAAAATTCATATCGGTTTGGTCAAAAAATTTGATATTCAATTTATACCGAATAATGAACACATTTAGCCAAAAGAGAGTGTCTCAAGGAATGGAGTGATCTACATACTATTGTGAGAGTGGAATCGTGTATGAGTTCGAGGTGTGGAAAACATAGATAGACCTATAAGGGTATGTTGGGTTATGGTTCAAGCCCAAAACATGACAACTTACAATATAAATGCGGTGCACGTTGAATAGAATATCAGAAGAATATGGCGCTCCATACAGCACTATAGTCAATGTTAATGCTGTGTGTCTTAAAGGGCGATGAACAACTTTTACAGCACTAAACACTAAGAATGGTAGAAGTTAGTAGCTTTAATGACCGTCAATGACAGTTAGGTGCGTCAAATGAGACAAACGAGTAAAAAAATTATAGACTAAAAAAGTTTATAAATACACGGAAGCAAGAAGGGAGAATGATATCACCTTTAATAATTCCTAGCTCTTAATATTATCTCAATCCATAGTACCTTCATCAAGTCTCTACTTTGGTTATCATGATTTTTCCTCTATTTTCCAGGTAAAATACTTTAATCTTCCACAAATAACTAAAATCTAAAACTTAGGTTTACGAGTCTTAATTATCCTAAATCATATGATTGTTAATATCATTGAAAAATGACTAAAACAAATAATAATAATGCCAACAATAATAAGATATGTTTTTAAAAAAAATGAAACGGTATTTGGAAATAAGAATGAAAAATAAAAAATGAAAATATTTATTTAAAAAATGATAAAAACGACGTGCATATGTGTTTGTTTACCTTGGTATGTCACACAGCCTGTCCGCGACAGTTGAAGTTGCTGAGCCAGAAGGCGCAATTGCTGTCGTGGACCACAAATTTAACCGAGAAAATATGACTTGACCCGGTGACGTGTCTAATTCTGGCCCCAAGTGTCACCGAGATCTATAGCCCGTCAAATGTGTCATGGGACACGGTGTCCCCTCTCCTTCCTATTGATTTTGAAATTACGAGGTTGCCCATCAAAAGGACTAAATAATAATAATATAGGTCACAAAAAACATAAATTGGAAACATTATGTAAATTTTTTTTTAAAAATTTGGTTCTTCAAATTTGTAATATTGATAAATCATATATTTAAAGTAGTAAATCGATCTTAGAAGTTTGATTTTGATCGATAACCTAAATTCTAAAACTTAAAACTTCGACACTAATTATACATACACATTTAATTTTGTGGAATAATATTGTTACAAATTATAATATATAGTGATCGATTTTGTCATATTAATATTTCATGAATTATAATTACCATAATCATAAAAATTTTAAAAAAAATTATCAATATCATGAAATTATAAGAACAAAATTTATATATCTTGAATATGGTATACTAAATTTTATGTAATTTAATATATTATGTAATATTAATAAATTAAATTCAATAGATAAATAAGAATATACAACATTGCATATTAATTAAACGAAATAAATATATGCAATAGTCTCTAGATCTTAGTAGAATTTAAATTTTATGTTTGATATTATATATTAAACTTATTGATATTTAATTTATAGACCTATGTTTTTATCTTTTATGAAAAAAAAGAAGGAATTTCCCGGCTGAAGAATCAGTTGGAGAAGTGGTCCCAACATGACTTACCTTGTGATGTAGCGTGCGTACTCTTCTGCAAGGCCAGCCGTCTATATATATGTTTGTCACGCTCGTTCTTTCTTCTCATCCACAGTTCTCGAGTAATATACTATTTCGACTCTTTTTTGTAGTGTTTAGATTGCTTGAAATGGCGATTGATTCCATGTTATCATCTCCGTTGGGTCCTCCGGCGTGTGAGAAGGATGCCAAAGCGTTAGAGTTCGTCGAGGAAATGACTCGGAATCCAGATGCAGTTCAACAAAATGTTTTGACCAGAATCCTCTCTCAAAATGCTAAAACGGAGTACCTGCAGAGTTTCAATCTCAACGGTGCTACAGATCGGGAGACTTTCAAATCAAAAATTCCTATGGTTACGTACGAAGATCTGCAGCCGTTAATTCAGAGAATCGCCAATGGCGATCGCTCTCCTATTTTGTCCGCTCATCCTGTATCTGAATTTCTAACTAGGTAAAAAATTGTTAACGAAGACAGAATTGAGTATACTTTCAGATGATTTATCATTGTATGTTAATTTCTGTTCCAGTTCCGGTACTTCGGCCGGTGAGAGAAAACTGATGCCAACGATTAAAGAAGAATTAGACCGGCGAGAGCTTCTGTACAGTCTTCTTCAGCCAGTCATGAACTTGTGAGTTGAATAAATCTTCGTGTGAAAACTCATATGGAAACGTAGTTCTTAAAGGTGCATGTCTTTTTAATGTAACAGATACGTGAAAGGGTTAGACAAAGGCAAGGGGCTTTACTTTCTGTTCATCAAATCAGAAACCAGAACTCCTGGCGGTCTTCTGGCCAGGCCTGTCCTCACTAGCTACTACAAAAGCGACCACTTCAAGTCTAGACCAATCGATCCGTACAATATTTACACAAGCCCCAACGAAGCAATACTCTGCCCAGACTCTTTCCAAAGCATGTACACTCAGATGCTATGCGGTCTCTACGAGCGTAACCAAGTCCTCCGCGTCGGCGCCGTCTTCGCTTCCGGTCTCCTCCGTGCCATTCGTTTCCTCCAGCTTAACTGGTCACAGTTGACCCATGATATCCGAACAGGCTCACTCAACTCTAAAATAACAGACATATCAATTCAGGAGTGCATGCTCCGGATCTTGAAACCCGATCCAGAATTGGCGGATGTCATTATCAAAGAATGCTCAAAGGACAATTGGGAAGGGATCATCACGAGAATTTGGCCAAACACCAAATATCTTGATGTGATCGTCACCGGCGCTATGGCCCAGTATATTCCCACCCTGGATTATTATAGCGCCGGATTACCAAAGGCTTGTACGATGTACGCTTCTTCCGAATGTTATTTTGGCCTCAATCTGAACCCCATGTGCAAGCCCTCAGAAGTTTCTTACACCATTATGCCCAACATGGCCTACTTCGAGTTCCTCCCATATGACTGCAACTCCGCCGAGCCGCCTCTAGTTGACCTCGCCGACGTAGAAACCAGTAAGGAATACGAGCTTGTCATAACCACATACACCGGACTTTGCCGGTACAGAGTCGGTGACATTCTCAGAGTTACCGGTTTCCATAACTCCGCGCCGCAGTTTCAGTTCGTCCGGAGAAAGAACGTTCTCTTAAGCATTGATTCGGACAAGACCGACGAAGCCGAGCTCCAGTCTGCGGTTGAAAACGCATCACTTCTTCTTAAGGAATCAAATACAAGTGTTATAGAGTACACTAGCTGCGCTGACACGAAAACGATACCCGGACACTATGTTATTTACTGGGAGTTACTTGGAAACGGGGAACCAAGTAATGAAGTACTATCAAAATGCTGTTTAGCTATGGAAGAAACTCTGAACTCAGTATACCGGCAATGCCGAGTTGCCGACGGGTCAATTGCGGCACTGGAGATAAGGTTAGTGAGAAACGGGACTTTTGAAGAGTTAATGGATTACGCAATCTCAAGAGGCGCGTCGATTAATCAGTACAAGGTTCCAAGGTGCGTGAGTTTCAGTCCGATTCTTGAGCTTCTTAACTCGCGAGTGGTGTCCACGCATTTTAGTCCTTGTTTGCCCAAATGGACCCCTACGGTAAAGCCACGAGTGATTATCTAGATGATTAAGGTTAAGCAAAGCTGCCGTTTTCCTAGGCCAACTAGACTGGATAAATTCAAATTAGCCTAGGCAGTAATGATAAGTTGTTTTTATGGAAATATAAATAAATATTGCACAGTAAATTATTATAATTGATTTCTTAAGTGTTTTATATTTGTACATTTCTAATGTGAAATGATCCAGTTTTATAAATTTAATAGTTTGAGTTATTTTTCTTAAGTGTGAAAATCGGTAATTGTTGTCGATTGAACGCATTTGGATGACTATCGATATTGGTATCGATTGGTAAAAATGACCGAGCATGCAATATCAAATGTGTCAAAGAAACATGTCTAATAAACATGTCTAAGAAACATGATGAGGCCGATTGGTATATCGGTCTAGGATTGTCGTCATGTATGGAAATGAGGTAATCAACTAAAAAAACATGTCAAATATGAATTGTTCCGATAATTCATATACTGTGATGCAAATAAAACATGTGAAAGTTTATTATTTCCCTAAATATCTAGAATCACTCTCATCTATACAAGTAGTCTTATAGTTTATTGTGTGTGTTTTATTTTTCTTCAAGTGATACTTGATGAAAAACGATAAATGGAGAAGAGAAATTTTATTGATAAGAACCGACATAATTATAGTCGTATTCAACATAATACAAAATAAAAGCGATTAATTATAGAAGAAAACAACATCTAAGCATTTAAAGTCTTCTTGATTTATTCAAATATCATCTTCATCAATTTTGATAATTAACATTATTTCTTCCATAGATTGAGCATATTATCTGATTAGTGATTTGACTCGATCACTCTTAATTGAATTGAATCATCTCCTTTATTATACTCCCTTAAACGAGGCCATGGTGGAGGCGGAGTTTGCTATAGAATATGAGTTTCTTCATGATTACCTGGTTGATTCAAGCATTTGAAGTAAGATTGTTTTGAGGAAGTAGTGATATTGGTGTGCGATTTGGGTTTGTGGGAGATGTTTGATATCCTAATTGTGGTTTGTATGTTTGGTTTTGTGGGTTCGCATTTGAGATGTTTGTTTCGAGAAGATGAAACTTTAGTGTAGAATTTTGTAAAATATCATTAGCAATTACGTAAAACGAGATTAATTTTTGTGGGAATGAAAGAAGAAAGTTTGAAATACAAGATGTAAGAAATGACTACGGATTTTGAATCTCAATAATTAAAAATGTTGGTTTTTTTTGTGGTTTGTGAAAACGAGGGAAATAAATCCGGATATGAGATGTAGAGAAAAAAAAGAGTTTTTGCGGAAAATTGGTGGAATAGTTTGTAGGATCTCATCTGCAATTACGTAACAAGAGTTCCGATACCATGATGAAAACGATAAATGGAGAAGATAAATTTTATTGATGAGAACCGACATAATAATAGTCGTATTCAACATAATACAAAATGAAAACGATGAATTATTTATAGAAGAAAACAATATCTAAGCATTTAAAGTCTTCTTGATTTATTCAAAAATAATCTTCATCAATTTTGGTAATTCACATTATTCCTTTCATAAATTGAGCATTTTCTCCGATTAGTGATTTAACTTGATCACTCTTAATTGAACGGAATCATTTCCTTTATTAATACTGAATCTGACCGTGTTATTGTCACATGTTTTTTTACTATTATTATGTTTTCTACGTTAAATTTTGTATGCGTATTTTTCTAATTAATCTATTTAGAGGTTGTTTAGATATATTTCTTAACACTTTTCTCTTACAAGTCATCTCCCTAATAAAACAACTTTATAAGACTGTCGGCAAAGTGTTAAGCTAAATTTGGTATTTGAAGAACGTGGGATGATTATTCAAGAGCCCTAGCAACTCGATAAATAATAAAACTTCAAACCACAACGTATTAAGATAATTTAGGGATGTAATTACACACATATTAAGCTTCCAAGATGATTAACATTAAATATATTATCAAATAAATATATATAATAACTCTTATTTGATTGTATAAATAAATTAACCATCTAATAAGTAAAATTAGTGTAATCCCATGGGAAGCAAAACATTGACGGTTGGATTGTGAGCTTCATGAGCGTATAAAAGATCGTGACCACATATGAATAGGTGATGAAACTTAAGGGAATATCCAAATCGGGTACGTATGAATTCCGATAAACTGGTTCGACCTAATGTGAACGGTCAAGAAAAACTTACCAATTAATGTAGCTGTCACAATGAGAGATTTGTAAACTTACGTCACAGTGCATTCATTGAGAGCCCATCGTGATTTTTTCTGAGATTTTCCATATAAAATACGTGAACCTCGATTAATATTGTCTTCACAAAAAACAAAAATCTAAAACTCAATTCAATATTCTAATTACTTAAAATTGAGTAATTATTAATATCCATTGAAAGAGGATTAAAACACACACATATTTTAATTCCTAGTGTATTATTGAGATTGTAAAATATTGCATATGGAAAATGTGATTTTGTTTTGATATGGTTGTAGTTGTACACGTAATATAGTAATTTTGAATATTTAAAAAAGAAGAGCAATAAGAATTTAATAATGGGCAGTTGTCCGCATTCATGTTACATGTCTTATTCTGATTGTATTTGTTCCACGGACGGGGCACGCTAGTGGGTTGTCCACCCAGTCAACACCCCACGTGAAATTGCTGTTGTCTCTTCATTATTACATTACAACTGTGTTTCTTTAATGTTTCGCCTTATTTGTTATATATAGCGCCGTTGAATATTCCATTAATTCAATAATTATAAAAATATTATATTTGATCATAAAGTATTTTTATTTTGATAAATTTGATTTTTATATTTTAATTTATCATTCATAATTTCTAAATTTTGATAATTTTAGTTAAAACGATCTACAATGTTCACCAAATTTGAGAACTAATTTTATCGCAAATTTTAAACTTTGAGATTATATTTGTCAAAATTTACAAAATATTAGTTTTAGTTTTGCCAAAATTAATGTTTGGGTTCTAATTTTATTCTTTAAAAACCTTAACATTAGATTTGCCAAAATTTAAGGGTGTGTTATGTATGCATTCTCAAAATTCATTGTGATGTTATAATGCATTATTACAGTATTATTATTTGAATGTAGAATGTGGTAGGAGGTTGGATCTGGAATCTAGAATGCATTCTCGTTATTTAAATTATAAATATATGCTTTAAAAAATCATATTTTCTTTCACCATCAACAATCTTACATTTACAATGTCGTTCGACATATTTGTAAGTTGTTCATTCTCATGTATCTTTAACGTGCAAATATAATTATACATAATTTCTTTCGTCATGTAGATATTATCGACGATGAATCTAATTTGGATAAATCCAATTTTATACAGAATATTATTCTTGTTCTACAATTCAATTTATCAATTACAGAACACTCAATGCATTTTTGGTTTATAATCACATTCTGAAAACGCATTCTCAAACTGCATTCTAGTTTTCAAAACGTATGCAGAACATAACCTAAATATGGGTGATGCTTAGATATGGTCCCCATACTTTATGGGTTATGGCAAATTGAGTCCTCATAATTTTGAAAATTTTGAACCCCAAAGTTTTGGTATGGCAAAACAAGTTCCCGACTTTTATTGGGTTTGACAAAACTAGTCCCTATTGTTTATCAAAATTGACAATATTAGTCCTCAAACTCTTCAATTTTGGCAATGTTAGTCTCCAAACAAAACAATGGCGTATTTGATCCTCGTAATTCTAGAATTTTGGCAAAAAAAGTCCCTAACGGTGTTAGAGGTTCTCAACATTTTGAAAAATGGCAATTTCGGTCGTTAAATAATTTTGCAACGATGGTCCTCAACGCTTTGAAAAACGTAAACCCTAACGGCCGTTAAATAATTTAGGTACTAATTTCGCTAAATTCCCCAAATATGGGGACTAATTTTGCCACTAAACGTAAATAATGAGAACTTATTTTGCATTTTTATAACTTTGATGACCAATTATGAACTTTAGAGATTGAATTTGTCAAATTTTACAAATTATGAGAATACATATTGCCAATTAATTGAAATTTGAGGACTCTATACGCCAAAAAATAATTTGAGGATCAAATTTACCAAAATCAACAAAATTTGGGGACCAATGACGCTATTTTCCGTTTAAATATATTGGAGACTAAATTTGTTAAATCATACAAAATTTTGATAAATTAAATTCAATATTAAGGTTAATTTTTTTTATTTGAAAACTATATATTTTGTTATGCCTAAACCGAACACAAAAAAATCGGTATTACAAAAAGTTTGATTCAATATTGGATAACAAAATTTTTGAATTTGTTTGATATTCAATTATGTATTTACCGAAGAAGAATCCTATTTAAATCAACACTTTGCTTTGACTACATTTGACCATCTTAGTTATATTGTACCTATTAGGGTAGATCAAATATTTATTTAGAACTTGGATGGAGAATAAAAAATAATTATTTTAGTAAAATAAAAAAAATAATTATTTTAGAACTTTGATGGAGAATTAAACACAATTTATATAAGTGGATTATTTGTTTTGTAATATTAATAATTGGGAATTTGTATTTATTTAATTTGAAAAATATTTGGTACAACTGCTTTGCTTTGGTTGATGTTAATGTTTGGTTTGTATCTTATCCAAACCCAGCCAGCTTGTGCTTTACTGGCAAACACTCTTTTTTCGCATTCAGTTCCCCCAAATGAAAAGAACAAATATTTATTAAATCGTAAATTAAATAAATGAGAGAAATTGGCCCAATATAGTATAAATGGGCCGGCGATGAACACTATAGGAGAACTTAATGGGCTTTGGTTTACGGGTATGCCCAAATGATATGGATATTTAATAAATAAAACCCTTGATTCTTGTTGTTGCAAGCGGGGATTCGAGAATGGCGATTTCTCACCGTGTCGGCTCTAGCTTGCTTCCGGCGGAATCGGTATCGTTTGGGAGCATCCAGAAATCAGTTTCTTTTAGAATTGATATCGGAAAACGTATGAAATTTCCGGCGTTGATTACTTGTGCGGCTTCTAAAGCAGTTAACGAGAGTGTGAAACGTGAGCCGAGAGGAATAATGAAGCCGCGTCGAGTGTCGCCGGAAATGCGGGAGTTTCTTGGTGGAACTTTTGAGATGGCTCAGGGACAGGCGCTTAAAGAGATTTGGATTTACATCAAGCTACATAATCTTCAGGTTCGTAGTAGTTACTGTTGTTGATGCGTTTGGCCGTTTCATATGATTGCGATTAGGTTTAATTGTATTGAAATGATTGCGATTAGGTGTAATTGAAGGTTTGATTGTATTGAAATGATGGGGTTTTTCTATTCTATCGTATTGATCAGAGAGCTCAACTTGTTTCTTATTGTTTTGGAGTTTGGTTCAGGATCCAGAAGACAAGAAGATCGTTAAATGTGATGAGAAACTGAAAAGAATTCTAGGAGAAAGGGATCAGGTTTGGTTTCTGGATATTTCTAGGCTGATCACTCCACATTTTCTGAAATAAAAATGGTCTGGTTTATGGAATCACAACATTCAAGACGTGAACAAATCACATTCAAAAAGCAGCAGGATTTCTGGATATGACAGAGCTTAAGTTAGGTATTGTTACAGCATTGTTTAGCCTTTAGATATGAAAAAAACTTCAGTTAGGCTATTCATTTGGTAAAGTTTTATCCATCTGGTTCTTTGGTAATTCAGGCTTTCAGTAACCTGCAACAATTTTGTTTACCCTAAAACTTCACCGGTTAAAGATGCCTTTGTTGACCTCCTTCCTCAACAAAAGCCCGGCATAGAATCTTGTACCGGCAAATGGGCTTTTCATAGTCATAAATCACAAAGCCCGCTGGTTAATTTTGTTAACATTTGTTGTTGGTCTTTTCTGCGTTCGCCATGTCTGAAAATCCCCTTCACCTTCTCTCCCAAGCGTTCAGCGTAGTTTCTGAGTGTATACAAACCCATTTCTCCCAATTAATCCTTCGTCCCAATCAAACCATTTCCCATTCGCCAGCTCCGAAACAGAAGCCCTTTCAAACTTCCGCCGCTAAATCCCAACACTTCGCTTATGCTCGCCGGCCGGCCGATATCATCGAAACGGTATGAATACCAAAATAGCGTTTTTTGTTTGCGAGGTTAATTGAATTTTGTTTCTTTGACAAGGAAAGACTACGGGTCCAACAACAAAAGAGGAACTTGGTAGAGCAACTTGGCTTTTCCTTCATACTCTTGCTGCTCAGGTCATAATGATTTTGTCATGTTCATTGTTTGCTAATGTTTCTTAATGATTTTGTCATGTTTATTTCCAGTATCCTGATAAGCCAACCAAGCAACAGAAGAAAGATGTTAAAGAATTGGTATGATGATCATATCTTACCTCAAATTCATTCTTTTAAAGCTAAGTTTCATTTGCAGATGTCGATATTATCTCGAATGTATCCTTGTAAGGAATGTGCAGATCATTTTAAAGATGTTCTAAGGTGCATTTCTGCTTCAATGCCTTCATATACTTACTGTTGATATCGAAATTATGATGAGATTGTGCATAGATATTATGTATAAGGGTAGAAGAACACGAACCATTTTTTTATTATGGTATTCTTTTCCTCTTATAAATCAATCCAATGTGTGACAATTTGATATTTCAAAGCACCCCTCAAGTCGAAATACTTGACGAATTTGAACTTATGAATTGAAATGAACTGGACTTTCCTGTATTGATGATCATTCGAACCAACTTCGATACCATGTTGAAATTTATGATGTGAGAGCGTGAACGAACGGAATTAAAAACACTTGATCAAGCCATTATGATCTTCTACTCTTATACATCACAACCGTGCACACTCCCGTCGTAATTTCAACTAGATTCCATAATTTCAACATGGTATTGGAAATGGTTCAATTACATTCTATTTGGATTTGAGGGGGAATGTTGAATTTGTCCTTCACATATGTTAGAATAGTGGGATTGCTTCGGTTTATATGGTGAAGAATGTCATTACATAATGACTTGATAAAGTGTTTAAACATGTGACCTCCTACCCTTATTCACGTTCGTTCATGCTCTGCCATCGTAATTTCAATTAATTTCAACACTTAGCTTGTTACATGCTAACCATTTCGGGTTCATTTGCAGAGCAAACCCTGTGCAGGCTGCATCGCATGATGAGTTGTCTCAATGGATGTGTCGTGTACATAATGTTGTCAACAGAAGGTACTGCAAAACATCACATACTTGAACTGGGAAGATAAATGAGTTTATTACAATTTGTTGTTTATTACAGTCTTGGGAAGGTGATATTTCAATGTGAACGAGTTGATGCACGATGGGGTAAGTTGGAGTGTGAGAACAGAGGATGTGATTTGCAGGGAAGTTCAATGAGTTTTGGAAGTGAACCATAATAGAATACAAGTTCATCATGTTTTTTTTATATTAACAGGATAAATCCCCTTGTTCGACAAAACCGGTGTTTGAAAATGAGCTGATTATTTAAATTATATGATGTGACAAATTTTATATATTTAATTTTGATAAATCTAATTTTCAAAGTTGGTTGAATCCAAAATTAGTTCAGAAACGTTGATTTTTTTAGTAAAATCTAGTTATTAAAATTTAGTATGTGTGGTGAAATTGATTCTCAAATTTTATGAATTAATTTTAACATATGGGGATCGAATTTGACAGATTTTGGAAACATTTGGTACCGTTTTTTGTTAAAACAATGAAAGTAGAGACTAGCGATATCAAATTAAAATTGAGAATTAAATTTGTCAAAATCACGAAATTTTAAGGATCAAACGTGCCATTTTCTCAACTTTTAAAAATTTATTATGGAGCTAGTTACCAAATATTTAAAATCGTTTATATTTGATTTTATTCTCCGTCACTTTTTTTGTTTGGTTCGACGATAGAAAGTACGGTGAGGTGCGATGAGATCATCAAATCGTGGGTTTATTTAGTATAGCTTTTTAAAATTGCGGTGTGGTGAGATGTGGTGATCGTGATTTTTTAAATGTGTTTGGTAAAATTATGATATCATGATCGTGATTTAGGTAAAATACTAATATGCCATTTTATGTTTAATAATGAAAACAAATAAATTATATATAATTGTAAAATGAAGGGTAATAAAGTAATTTCCAAAATCGTGATGTAGATATAGCTGGTTTTAGCAGCGATCATCGAATCATAATTTTTTAACTATAATAGTATCGCAATTATCATTTTGTTTTGATCGCCTTAATAAAATCATGATATGACGATCTAATCTCACCACACCACTATTCTTATCGGGATACCAAACAAACCCCGTGATTTTTTTATGTTATACAAAACACAAGTTTAATTCTGATTTGAGAATCGTTAAAAAATCACGATTTTATCAAAGCTGTTAAAACCAGTTGTGGCTTCATTGTTATTTTGTAAAAGACTAATTTGCTATTACTTCTATTAATTATAATATAATTATATTTAATATTTTTTTATAAATAAAGGTAAATTAGTATTTTTACATAAATGACGATCATAATATCTTAATTTAACCAAACATATATAAAAATTCAAGATCATCACACTTCACCACGTCTCACTACACCACAATTTTTAAAAAATGAACTAAATAAACTCATTGTCTTGCAATTTGGCAATTGGTCCTTGTATTTCATATATGTAAACAATTGTCTCTATTTTTGGTAATTTGATAGTTGATCCAATAAGATATTGAGTTTCTTTGGTGCCGCGATCGAAACAGCGGTAACGTGTGGTAAGATGTGATAATCGTGATTTTTTAAATGCACACTAAATAGAAGCTTAATTGTGATTTGATAATCGTTAAAAAACACGATTTCATCACAACTGTTAAAATCAACTGTAGTCTCACTGTAATTTCATCACAGCTGTGATTTTGGAAAAGACTATTAATTATAATATAATTATATTTATTATTTTATATATATAAGGGTATATTAGTATTTTTACATAAATCATGATCATAATACTGCAATTTTACCAAACATACTTAAAAATTCACAATCATTATATTTCACCACACTGCAATTTTAAAAAACTGAACCAAACAAACCCATTAAAACATTCACAATTGGCCATCATATTTTTTTGTCTATTATTGATTATTTCAAAGATGTATCTGACATATTTAAATATTTATATGTCTATGTGAATTCTTTTGAACACCAAAAGATAAAATGGAAATATTGAAATTCTTTCATGGAGTTATAGGCAATGATATTATTTGTGAGTACATGTCATTGCTCCATAATTCTCAAAGCTTAAACATACATGATTTTAATAAAGAAAATTAGATATGATGATCAGTTGTGAAAGGTTAGTTAGTATATTTGAGAGTCAAATATCAAATTATCAAACAACACTGATAATTTTCATTTATAAATAATGTGGGTCAATTGTGTAATATCTCAAAATGATAGGAGACATTATGGCAAGTGTAAACCTTTTGGATTTTTGGAGCAAATTACATAATTATTAAACTTAAATAGTATGATTTAAACTTTTAAAAATTTGAGATCAGTAGTATGAATAATATTAATTTCGATTACATCCTACACATATTAAACTATAAAAATATTGTCTTTATAATATTTTCAAATTTTCCAATATGGTTAAACTATTTTCTTTGTATTTTGAGAAAATTATATAATTAACCCCAACTTACGAACTGTGTAAATTGCATGTCCTCCAACTTACGAAATTATAAGAATGATACATAAAGTTATCAACATTGTTTGTTTTTTATCACTGATATTATAGCACACAGTTTTCTGTAAGTTGAAAACTGTTTGAAAACCCTAAAAAAATTCGAAAATAATATCCTTTTGAAAAATTATATAAAATTGACCATTAATGTTTGAGAATTGTGCATAAAGTATTAACGAGTTTATTAAAGTGCTAATGATAAAATCAAAGTATTTGAAACTCGTATCAGAGCACTAGCTCTTGGGAAACTTTCAATTGGTTCGGGGGTATTTGAAACTTGAGGTGTTTTAAGTGTATTTAATTGAAGTTTGATGATTAAAAATGCATATTTTTGTTTAAAAAATATATCATATTTGAAATTTAATAAATTGGATGACATGATAATTACACAGTCCGTGACTTGGTGAGCCGTATCACCCTTTGTATTTTATTATTTGAAAATATATCCCTAAAAAGATCCTTATATCTATAGAGATTAATTTTCACAGGATCCCAATTTCGCCTTAGAAAGTTGAAGATGGGGCACTCTAACATTTGGAATTATCATCCTAAAACATACGGTCCTGGTTCAAGAACATGGTACATTATTTCGTAATCACTTTGTTTATTATTTGTATTTCTATTTGATTTTCATCTTGTTAACAAATATTATTGAAAAAGCCGTGTCTGCGGAAATCATCATGGGATTATCCGCAAGTACGGTTTGATGTGTTGCAGGCAATGCTTCCGTAGCAACGCCAAGGAAATTGGTTTCATCAACCAATATTATTTCTGTTTAATTTGATATGATCTATCTTTTTGTTGACAGTACCGTTGATCCATGAATGCCCTTCAACTGGCTCGAATTGCTGCTATGTTATGTTATCCACTTTTTTTAATTATCTACTTGTTTTAAGGATCTTTGTTCGTATTTGAACTGAATGAAACTACATTTTTAGTGATCATAATTTATGAAGACTTATCTTTTTTTCAATCTCGGATCTTTATTTAATTATAATGAATGTTATTAGATTATCACTAATAGAAGCAATGTACAAGAATACATAAAAAGCATATTTCAAAAAAAAATGAATAAATCACAAATAAAAAGGGAAATTTTCATTTTTAGTTTTTCAAATTTATTTCAAAATCAATTTTGATCACTTAATTCAAAAAAAATTAAATTAAATTATTCAAATTATCAATTTTAGTCCAAATTATTAAAACATCCTTAATTTCAAATATTTATAATATTTATTGTTAAATTAACTTTCATCGTTTATAAATAATCTTTTAAATTACGGAAAATACTAGACTTTATACAAAAATATTTTTTCGGTGAAACAATTTAAATTTTGTCAAAATTTAGGACTAAAATTCAAAACACAATTGATAATATATTAAATTTGAATAACTTAACTTGATTTTTTTCAATTGAATGATCAAAATTAATTTTGAAGTAAATTTGACGAACTAAAAATTAAATTTTTCTCAAATAAAATAGAAATAAACTGTCTAAATAACTTATAATAAAAAAGATGAAACCATCATTATTCATTATTATTCTTGAACTATTTTAAAACATTGAAAATATTTATGTAATTTACAAATTTTAAGATATCACATTTAAGCATAAATGTCATTTTTGCCCATGTTGAGTACTTTAATATTCGAAATTGCCATTAGGGTTTGAGAATACCTATATAACAAGGAAGCTATGTGGCGTCTAACCATCGGAGAATCGTCGTCGGCTGAGTTTTGGGTAGCAAATTTGAAGATGGGGCACTCTAACATCTGGAATTCTCATCCTAAAACCTATGGTCCTGGTTCAAGAACATGGTACCTTGTTTCAAAATCACGTTTTTTTCTTTTTTCTGTTTAATTCGTTTAATTTTTGAAAGATTTGGTTTATGATTGGCATGTGTTCTCTTTTTTTACAAATATTTTTGTTAAAGCCGTGTGTGCGGAAATCCTCATGGGATTATCCGGAAATACGGTTTGATGTGTTGCAGGCAATGCTTCCGTAGCAACGCTAAGGAAATTGGCTTCATCAAGGTGCCTTATTTTTTGCGATTAAACAGTTTATTTATAGCTTGCCTTCTTCATCTTATGTTTATTCTTTGTTGGCAGTACCGTTAATCCATGGGTGCCTGCAACTCTAGCCGAAATTGCTTTGCTGTTACCTTGTCTACTTGTTTTTGTTAGCGTCGAGAATCTCTGTTCTTATTTATTTTGAATGCAACCAGATTTTTACTCTTCATGATTTATGATGACTTATTTTTATGAGCAATACTATACTTGATTGGTAATAATCTTTTTAACTGAGCCAACGCAATAGATTGTATCCATTTTCTCAAGGCAGCCCTTGTGTTGTATCTTATTCTTTAATTTCTCTGTTGCTCCATCGTGTCCAGAGTTTTAGGATGTGTTGAAATATTTGTTTTGTCTGATTAGACTTTAGAGGAGTCTATTATTCAATCCATCTGAATACAGAAAAATCTGGATTCTAAAGACATGATAAGCATTCTCACAAAAATCTGGTTTTCATTAGAATTTATTCCTAAGATATGGAATAGTGTCTTCCTTTGAATCAGATGTGGTATTCATTCTCAGTGTGCTATGCTGCCCTCCTTTGTTTCTCCATATTTTTGGACAAGATCAATTCAGCTTTATCTGTGCTATTGGTATTCTCTCAATGCAGAGATTTGAGCTCTTAAGGCTCGAAGTTGCACTGCTGAGGCACACATGAACCACACTTGAGTTCCTTGATGGCTTTAGGAAGGTCTGGTGCGGTACTTCCAAGAAGAGAAGTTGGACCGACCACCACACATCAACTTACATATTTTATTGTTAGGAACTCCATAGGTTGAATGAATTGTCAAGACCAAGACCTTGAGGTGCATACATCGAGGACTCAGCAATGTCAATGAGGAGGTAAATTAGGATCCTTAGAGAACTTCCATTTCCTTTCTTTCTGGTTTACAACCATACATACGATCCATGAATTCTCCTATCATCTTCTTAACTAGATCAACTGTACAACCCTCTTCCAGCTGCTGCCCATTTCATCCATTCTCCACACTAAAACAACATGGCATCTTTAGAAGGAAACACTGCCCTGTATCATAAAGATCCGACAGATAAGTCAACAAAGCAGAGGAAGAAAATGCCTATTCCAAGATAATGACGTGGTAAAACAATCGAACACATTAAATAAATTATCACCATATTTTATTGTCCATACCATATCAGTGTCCTTCGAATCGTGTCGATCGATGTAGGTCGACCGTTGTTGTGCCGGTCGACCAGTGTTAAGTTAATCTGGGCAGTCGACAATATGTGTTGACCGCATTGATGTATTGGGTGTCTTTTATCCGTATATTAGGTTTTGATATATATGTAATCTTGAACTTTCTAGCTACCAGAGTGCGAAAAAATAGTTTCTTTTCGATTCTCATTTTCAATATGGTGTCAGAGCCTTTCCTATGAGTGGGCTACTTCTTCCTCAGGAAGGATTTTCCCCCATTAACGTCAGTTTTTTCAGGACAACTGACACCAAGCAAAACCAGGGGTGCTAAGGTTTCTAATCCCCATATGACGTCACCGGTCTCAAACACAACAGACTTTACCGCTGATTGTTGTGGAAACCACAGAAAATATGGCACCAAAATTTTGGGGAGGAAGGAAATACCCTGGGCTTCATGCCCAATGTTTCTTAAAGCTAAGAGGGAGCAGGGGTGGTTCACGGCTTCACGCCCCTTTTGACATCATCGGAATGCCGTATAGAGACACATTGGCATGGGCACTGGTGCCGTCAGATCACTCTAGCCTTGTTATTCATTCAATTGTTCTGGAAGGAGAGAACTACATAGAATTGGCACACGTCATGAAAATGACGTTGACAAAAAGAAAATTGAGATTTGTTGATGGAAATATAGTTGAATCATATATTGGGGATAGACTGAGTGAGGAATGAATACCCATTAACTCTCTTACTGTTCAATGGATCCTGACACCATAGAATCCAAATTCGATCGACAAATCGAGTACAAATCAGCAGCGACCAAATACGGAACCCTAACCCTAAATCCCCAAAATCCAAAAATAGAAAATCAAGAATTGAATGAGGAAAGAAAGATATCGACAGTAAACATAACGACGCCGTTCTTTTCATCTGCCCCGACAATAAATTGATTATTTCCGACAAATGACCAATTTGTTAGATAAAATTCACCTTAAGATGGACAACATTTTTGGTTATTTGATTTATTTTGAAACAAGTCAATTTGAACAGTTCACTTTGAAGCATGAGGATCCTGAAATGTGAAGGTTAAAGGTAGGTGAATCTGGTGTGTTTAGATAATCCACCATCATAAACAACGCTTACGAACTAACTTCCCTCAAATTTCTAAACTTCTTCACCAAATCAAATGAATTCAGCCGCCCAACAACTTCTACTTTACACTATACTCTATAGTTTTGATTCTTCTTCTTCATCATCATATATATTCATTCCATTGTCTTAAATTTGATACTCTTCATACGCTTGAATCTTGTTCTTCATGACGAAGAATGAGGAAAAACTGGAGCCTCATCCTGTGGAGGAGCAGCTCCGTTGTGTGGATTACTGCGTCAACAGCAACCCTTCATGGGGTTGGGTTATTCACTTAAATCACTTTCTATTAAAGAAATAGCTTTAATCTGTATAATTTCTTGCAGTTGAAGCGGTGATCCTGGGATTCCAGCACTATTTGGTGATGCTCGGAACGACAGTCATCATCCCAACTATAATTGTTCCATACATGGGCGGTGGGCATGTCAGTTCTTCATAAATACGTATTACAATTCAAAACACATTATTAAAATACGTGGATTCAATACAATTACAAACAGGTTGAAAAAGCTCAAGTTATACAAACGTTGCTGTTTGTTTCTGGAATAAACACATTATTACAAACGTGGTTCGGTACCCGTTTGCCTGTTGTGATAGGCGGCTCGTATAGATTCATAGTTCCAGTTCTTTATGTTTCATTTTCTCAGAAATATATCGTATTTCTCGACTCTAAGGAGGTCTTTCTCTACACCCTCTTATCAAGTTCACTTCATTTTGATTTTCCCTTCATTAAAAAGCCTTGTAAAATCAGAGGTTTCTTTGTACCATGAGAGCGATTCAAGGTGCTCTGTTGATTGCCTCAGCCCTTCCCATGTTGCTTGGATTTCTCGGAATTTGGAGAATTGTCGTCAGGTTCTTGAGCCCTCTTTCTGCTGCCCCTCTTGTGATTCTCGTTGGTCTTGGCCTTTATGATAATGGCTTTCCTCTGGTATGAAACTTTCCCTGTAATTTTTTTCTGTAAAAAACTAAGAAATCACTGCAAATATTGATGCGTGTAGCTTGCGGAATGCGTTGAAATTGGTCTCCCTGAGTTAATCCTTCTTGTTGTCTTCGCTCAGGCAAGTATATTTCCTTGTAAATGTGATGTATATTCTTACATTACATTATTTTGCAGTACATTCCTCATATCTTGGGATCAAACCGTCCCATTTACGACCGATTTGCGGTGTTAATCTCCGTGGGAATAGTCTGGGCTTTTGCTGCTCTTCTAACAGTAGTGGGTACCTACAATAACAAACCACTAAAAACACAGTTGAGTTGTCGTGTTGATCGCTCTGGACTAGTAGGCGGATCATCATGGTAAGTCTTATAAACATGTCTGAAAAAACACTGTTCTTTTGCTTACATGATCATCTTGTAGGATTAGCATTCCATATCCAATCCAATGGGGAAATCCACAGGTTCATGTTGGTCAAGCCTTCGTCATGTTTGCTGCCGCTTTTGTCTCAATGATTGAGGTTCGAAATGCACCTTCAAAATGTAGTTTGAATTCAGCTGATAATCTTGGTGTTTTGCAACGTTACAGTCAACCGGGGCGTTCATTGCTGCATCTAGATACGGAAGCAGTACACATCCACCGTCTTCGGTTATAAGTCGAGGCATAGGCTGGCTGGTAAAACGTCATGAAATTCGATTAGATCAAGCTTTAGGCTTACTGTTTTGATCTTATAATAGGGATTTGGAGTTTTTCTTGATGGTTTATTTGGAACAGGGATTGGATCAACAGTATCAGTGTAATAATAACTTGATCTTGAATTGTCTGTTTTTGGTTTTTCTCTTCATTCTTTGTCCTGAAATGCAGTGAAAACGTGGGACTTTTGGCTCTAACGAGAACTGGAAGTAGAAGGGTTGTCCAAATATCAGCAGCTTTCATGATTTTGTTTTCGATTCTAGGCAAGTTCGGAGCTATCATTGCTTCGATTCCTCTTCCGGTAGTCGGAGCTTTGTACTGTATTCTCTTCGCCTTCATGTGTAAGTATTTTTCTACTCCTTTGAGCTACAAGAGACTGATATTTTGTAACAATGACAGCTTCTGCTGGACTTGGCTTACTTCAATACTGCAATCTCAATAGCTTCAGGACAAAGTTCATTGTTGGATTCTCCTTATTCTTGGGACTGTCCATTCCAAGGTACTTCAACGAGTACGTGATCACATCCGGACACAGCCCTGTCCACACGCATTCCCGATGGGTACGAGGAATCCATCTCTAATTTCGAAAACATATTCGAAATGACTAAGAAAACCAATGCTGTTTTTGCAGTTTAATGAGATGATGGCTGTGATCTTCTCATCTCCAGCAACAGTAGCAGCAATGGTAGCTGTGTTCCTCGACTTGACAATGGGACGAAAACATTCAGACAGTAGGAAGGATAGCGGCCGACAATGGTGGGCTAAGTTTAAGTACTTTGACAAGGATCCAAGGAGTGAAGAGTTTTACTCATTACCTTATGGCCTTTCTAAGTATTTTCCTTCCCATTAGCAGTAGCTTCCTGCACTGTAATCCAAACTAAATGCAAAGACAACGAAATGATTATTTTCATATAGCGCATTATCGAAGGAAAGGATTTGATTCCTAAGTGTAACTTCTAGTCTAAATTGTTTTGCTATAAATGTTCACAGAAGCAAGTTGGTTCTCATCAAGAAATCGCCTTAAAATAAATCGAAAAGCCAAATCACATATTACATGTAATACAAGCTCTAGATGGCATAATCATACAACAAAGATGAAAAGAAAACTACCTTATGGTATACCTTACATGTAATACAAGCTCCAAATCGCCTTCATTCTGCTGCAGCACCTTCATTTGGTATATCTGGAAGGGTATCGATTGCTTCCCGTAGAAGTTCTTCCACTTCTCCATTAGGTGTTGATTCCAATGTCTCACTAGAAGCTTCAATCTTAGCCATGTCTTCTGACACTGTTTTGATAGGCAAGAGCTCAGGGTTCATGGAGTTCAAATCATAAACTCTGGCTTTACCAGAAGAATCGGTTGAATTTACGCCGATCCGCTGATTCGGGGTAACAGTGGATAAACTCGATTCATTCTCAGATTTAAGCTCCGAGAGAAATACCTCAGCATTGTTTCCAAGCTTGCTATTATTTAAAGATACATTGTGATTCTCAACTGCTATCTCAGTTGAGCCTTCTATTGTTGTGATATTAGAAGTAGAATTTTCCAAAATAATTCCATTTTCTGAATCACTTGTCATATTTCGTTGGTGTTCTTCAGCTAATTCATCAACTGCAACCTCTAGGTCTTTTCTGGTGCCACTTTTGTCAGATTCACTGGAGATTTCATTGTTGATTCTATTTTCAAGACGAATTTGAAGCTCAGAGTGTCCGTCCACATTTTCGATACTTGTTGTTTGAGAATAATGCCCCACAGCACTAGAAGCATCATCTGCCTTGTAATGCTTCTCCCGTGCTTCAGAAAAACTCATACTTTCTCCTTCCTGATCAGTTTCATCCACCGAACTTCTTATCCCGGTCCCATTAAGCACAGCCTCTATGTCAATCTCATCTTCAACTTCCGTCTCCTTTTCATCAACAGGCAATTCCTCATAATCTGCATCAGTCCCCTCTTGATCATTCTCCTCAGGTTCATCAACTTCACGTTCCTCCCCCTCGTCCTCTCTTCTTACAACTCTCTCCGATTTGGTTTCAGTTTCTTCCTCTTCATTTGCTGATTCGCCATACTTAACATTCTTTGGCACTGTTTCCTCACTTCTATCCTGTATTCCTTTCCTTCCAAGTATTGAAAGTTCCTTGCCATGAAACCTTTCAGGTATGCCTTCAGCTTCAGTTTTTTCAAGTTCTACGTTCTTGTCATGAGAATGTTTTACTTGATATAATAACCAACAGCAAACACCAAGCACAAGCGACAATTGCAGAACATGCTTCACCTTTATCTTTTTAGATCTTTGGCTGCTTCTACCAGGTGACTGCCTATACATCGCAAAGTTTCTCTAAAAAATTATTCCTTCCCACTAAAATAGTGAACCCCAACCTGCCACAAATTAAACAGATGTGAAAACCAAAGAGATAAACACACAGACACAATCCTCATCCAATGGAATAGAACAAAATTGATCCTGATGAAAAAGAAAAATTTGCCTCAAAATATGTTGAATATAAGGATTCTCAGTAATATACATCGTGAATAGAATATTTTTCACTGGATGACATGACGTGAATTACCAAAAAGAAAAATATATCCTTGACAGCAACAAAGGAAAAGGACCTGAGAAAATATATTCCTAGACAAGATATCTCTAAAATCCTGTGCAAAATGCAAATCATCATCTTTACCCATGAAATTTGGTAAGGATTACAAACGAATAACATGGAAAAATCCAGAAAATAACCAATGCATCTAAAGGATTACAAACCTGATGATACCCTTAATTCAAAAGGATTACTAAACAAGCAAAACAACTCACTTGAAGCAATGCACAAGCTAAGATACTTATCACCTTCTCCTAACACTCAAAATCCAATACCCTGTTGAAAATATAAACTAAATACTGGAAGGTAAGCAGAAAAAAGTAGGTGACCAGAAAGTATAAAATATAGCGAAATTACAGTAATACAAAAGTTTGACCGTGAGAAGTACTCGGACTATCGGAAATCCCAAATCATACATAAGGAAACGTAATGATCGGAATCTACGTAAAGAAGTCGCCGCTCTTGAATGTTGGTATCGATTTGATACAAAAACAATCAATTTTGTATTGCTCCTCACTTTGGGCAGAAAAGGGCGCTGCGATCCGCTAACAATGGCTGATGGGTTCTCGATCTCCTTCAAGGTTTCGTAGCAAGAATTGCAGAAACCCAGTAGTGGGAACTGGGAAGAAGCGAACCTACTACGTATCCCGGGTTTGTGGACCCTATAAAAAATAGATATTATTAATTAACTTTTTATTGGTGGGCTAATTTAGAAACATCACATCTCAATTATTTTTAAAAAATTGACTAGGGTCCCTAATTATTTAAAATCGAAAACTCCACGTCATCAATCCACACATCTCAGGAATATGAGGGAGGAGCGTTAGATTAGGATCTATCGAACGGCTTGAGGTTGCCCGCGTGCAAGAGACACTTCATCGATCCAGGAAAATCCTGACATAACACATCGGAGCCATATATTTTTTTGGGAATCCAACGGTTTAGATAATTTCACTATCCCGCCAAATCTTTTTGTAAAAACACTATAAATATCCTTTGAATCAGCCATCTTCAGAACACTTCGATTTAGCCCTAGATCTCTATCTTCTCACAAAGTTACAGTTTGATTCTTCGAGATGGCACGAACCAAGCAAACTGCTCGTAAGTCCACCGGTGGTAAGGCGCCGCGAAAGCAACTGGCGACCAAGGCTGCGAGGAAGTCTGCCCCGGCAACCGGCGGTGTAAAGAAGCCTCACCGTTTCCGCCCTGGTACCGTCGCGCTTCGCGAGATTCGGAAATACCAGAAATCAACAGAACTTCTGATCCGCAAGTTGCCTTTCCAGAGGCTTGTACGAGAAATTGCGCAGGATTTTAAGACGGATCTGAGGTTTCAAAGCTCCGCCGTTGCAGCGCTCCAGGAAGCTGCGGAGGCGTACCTTGTGGGACTGTTTGAAGATACTAATTTATGCGCAATTCACGCAAAGAGGGTGACGATTATGCCGAAGGACATCCAGTTGGCACGGAGAATCAGAGGCGAGAGGGCCTGAGTTTTCGAATGCTCATTGATTTTAGAAATTCTAGCTAATCTGTTTCTCTTTATCACTAGTGTTCTTCATCTTCCTCTTTCTGTAACAGTAAATTCTCAGTTATGTGTCGTTATATGAATATCATCTTGTCGGAAGTTCACCTCTCTCTGCAAAAGTCTACATAGTATCACAATGCTACAAGTAAGCAGAAAAATAAACTAGATGTAAGAATCAAACTATTTTTGTTTTTATTTTATTCGAATATGTATTTATTTGTTGAAAAATTTAATTTTTTTGTTTATTAAATATTTTATTCAAATATATTTGGAACTATCTATTTACTGTTATAAATAATATGATTTAATAATAAATTATATGAGAAAGATACAATTCAATAGAAGACATAAAATTTGTTGTATGTATTTTTACACAAATCAATCTTATTTACATACAATATATTTGAATAATTGTGGATCATAAATATTCATATTGATAATAATATGTTAATTCAAATAATTATTCAACAATTATCATTAAATTTATCTATTTTATTAATTAAATATAAAATTTAGGTATAAAAGATATTTTATTTGTATATCATATTTTCATTTGTTTTTCTTAATATGTTTATTTACTTTGATAAACATTTACATATATATTCATAACATTTGTATTTTTTAAAATTTATATTATAATTCAATATATTGAAAAATGATTTTATCAGATTAAAAATTGAAAAATTAAATAATATGTTGTAAAAAAATATGAATAAATATTTTGATACATGTAATTTAATACAAAATATTAAAAAAATAATGTGAAATAATATATTATAATTTTCAAAATTCACAAACCTGCATATTTATTCATAAAAATAAAAAAATGTTCAAGCAAAATTTATATTTATATTTATATTCGAACGAACAAAAATATTTCGAACACAAATCACATAAGAAAGCATGCATTCATGTGACAAAAAAGATAATTCCCCCATTCATATAATCCAAAAGATTTCTGACATTAAAAACAAGTGCAACTTGAACTAATACATTGAGATAATATGAAAGAGGAGACATGTGTTCAACTTCAGACAAACGTAACCTTAATGTAAAGGAAATCTTTACTTGGTATAAAAACATAAACAAGCACATGAAACAGATAAACACAATAAATTCAAAATATCATCAGATTAATTGTAAGGCCAAGAAACCAGTCTAATTCACTTTAAGATTGCACAAGTAAGCCACATTCAAGTCAAGTAGAGAGCATACTAAACAGCCAGACAATCTAATCCATTTAATAAAATTAGAAGAAAAAATCTAAACTTGAAAAGTTGAATGAATGCAAAATAATTACTGTAAAAAAGGTACTGTATAGTTGAAATGGTAAGTGATGAGTTGAGCTAATATGTCGACCCAAGTATCCGGAACACCAGGGAGGCACCAATGCATGCAATCTTGGCCCCATACAGCCACAGCATCTTTCTTCCCTAGCCATATTGAAGGATGAGCATCGCCTCTGAACTCACTCATATGAGTTAGATCAAGCTTCATTAAGCTCTTACTACCTTTTATCGTATCTTCGATTATACGATTTAGTTTTCTAGCTTCTTTGTTCACGCCATTCTCAAACCAATTATCAAGCTAATGACGATGACAAAGAATCAATCTATCTGTATAATATAAGATCAGAGTAGCTTTATGTACCTGAGACTCAGGAAGAAGATCATTAAACAAGCAAGTTCCATTCTGATTCCAGTCACCCCCATGAAAATGTCTAGGTGACTGCATTCGCCAGAACTTGATTATTTTGTTGGGAAGAACGTTTTCGATGTAACTCACCATATTCTCAAGAACAACTTTGAACCCGTCCATTATTTCCAAAGGTGGATGGATTGGTTTCCCTTGCTTGAAGAATACCAGAGGTGTTTCGTTTGGGAACTTGTCATTTCCCCACCTGGAACATGAAAACATTAATCATTTACAGAAGGGATGAAGAGAAGTAGAGAGAAGCACCAATGGCCTGTGTTGAAGATCAAAACTTGGTAAAAATCAGCAATTTTAGACCAATCTTCTGCTGGGATGTCAATATCGACTCTATACATTCCTTTGGCATCTTTTAGGAAAGGCAGTTCAGGCCGCACAGCCTGAAACCTTATTATAATCAGTAATCAGCTAGTGAGGCACTTATCTTAAAGATAACCTATGGTACGAATGTTTCATCGTCAAATAAGGAAGCAAAAATGTTTATCGTATAATAATGCAACAGTACTTACTCATATTTAGCCAGCAAAACTGCACGATGATAAGCAACAGTGACATTAAATTTGGGGAAATAGGCTCCTCTCCAAGCACCTTTCTTCTTCCATCTCTTAGCACCAGCATCAGCTACTCGTAAGATACACAAAAACGAAACCAAAAAGTTCTCATTCAAAGAATCCCCAACAAACCCAATGTTGTTATTCCTCATTAAACTCAAAAAACCCTCTGGATTAATCCGATTCAATTCGCAATTTTCAGGAACCCATTTCCACGAATTGATCGTATCCATGTTTTCCCTTTGATTCTTGATGCAGTTCCATGCGTTTCGATGAAATGGACAGGTGGAATCGTACAAGGGTTTGCGACCTGGATCGGAAATCCACCGTCCAGTGAAGAGGTAGCAAGGGTGGGAGGGTAAATGTTGGATCTTTGAAGGAGGAGATTTAAGGAAGGATAAGTAAAGGTTAGTTGAGTAGAAGAAGACGATGAAGCAGGAGGCTATGATTAGCCATGAGAGCTCCTTGGAAGTGGGCCTGTACGCCATTTACAGTACATTCAAGATCATCCTTCTGAAGGGAGAGAACAAATACAAAGAAGCATAAAAGAAACTCCATCTGATTCGGATAAATCAAGTTCTACTGGGCTGATCTCATTGGTTTTAATAATGGGCTTTTTCAAGAACCAAATTGAATAAATTTTTAAATATAAAAAACTAAATAAAATATTAAAGTAGTCAACCACTTGCCAACTTTATTTAATTATTTATATATAGTTGTCCAAGGATTAGTATGTTACAATATAAAATTAGCATTTAGGGAATACAATGCTACCATCTGTCGATGCAGCATTAAGTGGTAAGCTAGGTTTTAAAATCAGAAATTTTAGGTCGAATCGATCCAATCATTGTCCTAAACTTTCAATATCTATGGAAAGGCCATCAAAGTTAATTGCTATGTGAGAAATGAATCAAATAAGACATCAATTTCTAGCAACATCATTTTGTTTTTAAATTAAATATAATGTTAAACATACAACAACAAAAAATTCAAAAAAACATAAAATCTACGACAACTTAAAATGAAATAATGTAAAATAGAACAATAGTTTAATAATATCATTACCGATAGAAAAGTAAATCTACATATTCGTTTAGAATTTCAATTGAATTTTAAAATTTGAAAACTATTCTTGAAACCTAAAAACTCTAACTAAACAAATTACTTAAAAATGAACAGAGCCGTTTTTTGGGTGGCCCATGGCCCAACCGGGCTGACCAACAGCCGATCGGTCTTAAAACCTAGGTGGTTAGTAATTAAACAATGAAAAAAGAGCAAGATAAAATTAGCATAAATATGAGCAATAAATCAAAGCAGAATTCGAGATTGGGTGTTTGATGTTTCAGACCCATTATTAATGAACTAAGAGTTTTGGGATACCAAGCTGGAGATATAATAGACATGTCTCAAGCATAATCGACAGGCATTGGCACTGGAATTAGGAACTCATCATGGAACCAGAATTTCTGCGACACTCTGCTAACATATCCATGTAGAACTGGCACTTGCTGATATCAGAGCCATCTCTGTTCAAACACTGCAGAGAAAACAAAATTGTATCAATTCATTGAACTGCTACATAATAGGCATTTTTTCATATATTCACTATCAAACACTGCTATATAAGCCTAATCGACACACACAGTCAATCATCCTATCAGATACTTATCCATCTTTATTAGTTTAATATTTTCTCCCAGAGCATCAAATTACTTTTCAGCTCAACCAATACTTGCTTCATAATATTTTGTACTTGGCTGAAGTTTGAAGAGCTTACATCCTGGAAAGCTTTTGAGTGCACATTGCAGGCATCCAGGCTGGCTGCAGCTGTTGCCTGAGGAGCTCCAGTAGCTTCAGACACAACTGCCTCATGCTGGATAGTGCGAGGGCCCATAACTGCATCCACTGCCCTGTGTGCAACTGCACTACCAGTGCCAAAAGCCATTCCTGGGGAATAAATATTTGTTGCAAGATGATTAGCATGAAAAAAAAATGATGTCTTTTTGAGAAAAATGGTTCAGCGAAGTTTTGAATACCTTGAGCTATGGTTGCACCAAGGCCACCAAGCATGGAGCCACCAGAACTACTCTGGACAGGGGCTGGTGGTGGAGCTTGTCTAGCTGCATAAAAATGAGATCAAAAGAAAGGTGGAAAAAAATGTCACATCGAAAAGTTGAAAGAGGATACACAATGCAGATTTTGATACATCGCCATTATGAGGAAATGTGAAAGCTTGATTTTTCGTTGACTAATGCACTTAAATCAGGTGCAAACATCTAAAGGTAGAGTCACCGCATAAGTACAAAATTTTTACCTGGTTGAGGTGGTGGGCTGCGGACTGCAGAAGGGCGAGGAGCAGAGCGTCCTACAAGTTAATTCAAAAAACAAAGGCACATTAGTTATTAGTACACTAAGTCACAAATCTTCACCAAGCAAGCGATAAATAATTTTTTTGACAAAATTGGGAATAATTCTTAGCACACTATCACCCATCCCACCTTAACCGACCCACAGCTAGCACACATGATATTGCCAATAACTCTATGACGTTAAACTACGACATAGAAAATATATTCAAATTTCATCAAACCAATTCAGCATACATCTATCAGTTTATTGGGAAAAAGCCATAGTATAACATCAAAAATCATCAGATCCGTATGCCTAGTAGTTAAAATCGACCACCACGCAAAACAAAAACATAGAAAAACCAAAAAAGAGAGACAAAACATGGACCCAAGATCTCGAGTAGAAACAAAAAATCAAAGGTATCCATACATTTCCAAAGACAACAAAAAGAAACCAAATAAGAAATATCGAATCACAGAAATAAAATTAATTCATAATAAAAGAGAATATATCACAGCAGCGGACTCACCAGAGCTACGACGAGGCATCCTGAAAAAAATAGCGACGGCTGGGCAACAAGAAAGAGATCGAGATGAAAACCCTCGAAACCCTTGTATATATAAGATGAGTCTGTGATGGTGCCACGCGTTCGATAAGGATTGGTTACTGAAACCTTGCAGAGAATATGCCATAAAATCAAATGGAAGGGGGTTTTATAATTTATTATTATAAAATAAGTTTCTTTGGGGATACGAAACAAAATGCAACTTTCGAAATAGAGCGTAATGTTAAATGGACTTTATGGGTTGTCAATAGCCAAGCCCGTTAATATAAATTTCGTAGCTTAGTCGCCTTCTTTGCTCGATTTTAATTTCTTATTTTCTTGGTTCGTTTTTTAGGAAAATTGGGGCTGTTCACGATGGTACTGAAGTCTTATAAAACGCAGTGGTGGAGGGGAGAGGAGACATAGCTACTAAGTACTAACAATAAGAGCAACAATATGGCTCTGTGGCGCGATGGCGGCGATGGAGACGCCATTGAAGAACATGCAGACGCCGATGAGGATGTGGCCACCGGTTGGTGCTGCGCATATAAGAGCATGCAAGCAGGCTTTACAGGCTGAAACGGTTGGGGATCACAAGGCTGACACATCCTGCTACCATTTCTTATGCCTTGAATCAGTTGCCATATGAAGCCATTACATTAGCTGCTGCATCGCATATTGAGAGGGAGCTGCAGATTACCCCATGGAATTTAAGTAGTAATTTTGTAGCTTGCACAAACCAGTTAAGCCAAATTCTATGATTATTGAATGTTTTTGTGGTCTTCATGTATTAAAGATTCCTGTCCTGCACTAAGTGAGCAGTTGGGTGCCACTTCTTGAACAAATTGTGTGATTGGAGACATGTTTGCTTTGTTATTAGGATAGAGAAAATATAGAGCGCCTGGAAATAACTGGTGTTGGTGATCCTTCTTGGAGGGGCCTAGGCTTCAGTTATGTTCGTGCTACACTGAAGGCTCCAATATCTGATGCAACATTGAAAAAAAACTCTGGTTGCCAAGGGCTCAACTGTGATTGGAAATGATGCTGATTTACACAGATTGAGCATGGACGCTGAAGAGAGGTGTGTTCTTAAACTGTAAAAAAGTTTACCGTTCAAAAAATACTAAATATAACGATCATAAAACTTTAGGCACAAAATTGTGAAAATCATGAAAGTATGAGACCAAATTTACGCGTCTCCCGTATATGTTATATCTCAAAGAGTGGCAAGGAAATTCCCCAAATTCTAGATTGCCTGTAACTTTATTAAAAATAACAAATGCTGCTGCAATGCAATACAATTATCATTTTCACGTGTTGACTTAAACCATGAGACCATCATCTCCATTCAGCCCATGTAACTGAAGTATTCCACGAAAACTGGAAGCATTATCATCCAAGCCAACTTCCTCTAAACCTTCCAAAAGCTTATTACACATAGAAATGTTGAACTCAGTACCCGCAGACAGTTTCCATTGCTCAATTACTTCAACCACTTGTTTAGATTGTCCAATCATCAAATAAGTAGAAAGAACGCAAATATAGTTACGCCCCGTTAACTTCCGATCCATTGTCCGAAGAGAGTTCCATATTTGATCAACTTTCTCCTTATTTCCAATAGCTCCATAAAGAATAACAAGAAGATCCAGAGATATAAGTTCTCTTTGTGTAATAACACCCTTCTCAGTTTCCATAAGAGACTTAAAGTCTTGATTCACAAGCCCACCAGCAAAAATGTAAACTTTAACTAGTTTCATGTATCTCACATAACTTACATCAACATTCTCAACCTTCATTCTATCTAGAATACCTGTGATCTCATTCACGTTTAATGATGCAGCACATGAACTTACCCACAAATTGTATGTAAATAGATCAGGAACAATATTTCTCTGCTCCATTTCTTGAATGACTGAAGGTATCTTCTCCAATTGTTGTACCGACATGTATAATGTCATCAACTCATTGTATGTAATGCAACTTAATGAGATTCCTTCTTCATTGATTCTTTTGAAAAGTGCTTCGGCTTGGTCGACTAGCTTTAGGCCTGCATAACAATGGAGAAGAGCAGTATATGTTTCAGAGGTTTTCATTGTTGAAGGCAGCTTATCGAAATAGCGCTCTGCAGCATCAATGCCGAATACTTTAGTCATCGTGTCGATTCTGAATGCATAATCTGAGTCAATTAACTGGTACTCCTCATGACTAATCATCCACTCTGATATCTACAAGAACATGAAAGATGAGATGAAGTTTTCATTTGATATAAGAAGAAGCATTTCTACTCATCATTTTGCACTAACTCCATAAAGACACTGCAAGTTCCTACATATAAAGGATATCAAATTGCAAATTTAAACAGCAAAATCTTCCAATATGTAAAAGAAATAGACTGACTTCAAGGGCATGCTTGTAACGACGTGATCGACGGAGATCTCTGGAGATGCTTCGGAGATCAGAAGCCGAGATATGGCGACCTTCGCCGACCCATTCTTTTAGAACATTAGTTGCGCTTTTCTTTGGCAGCCTCAGCCTGAAAATTGTGTTCTTTAAATCCTCAATTCCTTCTTTCATGGAACTATTGAGGTCCAATTCTTCTGTTCTAGCGCCATGTTCTTCACCTGGAGCAGCTTCAGTACCCAACGAAATGGATCTCACCACTATATCTTTTCTCCTTCCTCCATTCCTTCAGATATACGCGTATTACATCACCAAAACAGTGAAAAAAAACCGAATTGTTGACCATGCTAACCTGGTTAGAGTGACAAAGAAAGAACGAGCAGCCATAGAATCCTTCAGTGACAAGGGTTTGGGAGATTCTCTCAAATACAGAATATTTGAGTTAGAGATTTCAAGAAGAAGTACTTTTCTAAACCTAAAAATGTTATCTTTATATTTTAATCTCTTGATTGTTTCATAATCCAAATGGTAGAAGTTTCTTGATTATGGAAAGATTGAATCTTGATTTCTTCTATCCAGCGAACAAACCAAATTGGTTCCAATGTTACAAAAAACAACAGAGTATGATATGGAGTTTGATCCATCTATAGCTGGTCTAGAACCTTACTCTATACAATATAATCACAGAAGAAGTGTGTGGAATGATGTTTTTTCATACGTCTTCAGCAAAAGCTTTGAAAATGTAGTCACGGAAGCGTCTAGAATACTGCTTCGGATCAACTGCTGATATGGAGTTAGGATCGTATTGGATCGACTTGTATGCGTGCTCGAGTTTTTTCGTCATATCATATTCGGTAAGAATGTCAATGATACCAAAGAATACCACTATATCATAGTATTCTCCTGTTGGTTCTCCTACTAGTTGGAATTCTGCATCTGCTTTTCTCTCTGTTCTCTCTACTCTAGCAGGCATGTTGATCCCCAATCTTATACTTGCCCACCTGCATATACGTAGATATATTTCTTTTTTTGTTGAAAATTTTTGAGTGATTTAAGTTAACAATCTGTACCCAGCAGGGTCTAGAAGTAGTTGTTCTACATTGGATAGACGGGGTACCGATTCGTTCTCTGATCCACCCTTGTCTGCAAACACAAGGAAGGTACGCAGAATGAAATGGGAGGGCAAGGTGTTTGTGAAAATGCCAATTTGGGAGTTGTTACCACTTACCAGTGGGGGTTACAGTACCGGAGGGAGTATGTTCCTTTTCAATTGAGGATTCTGTGAAATGAATGCCAACTAAAAGACTGTAATCCATGATTCTCTCCTGCTCAAGAAACTCACTGTCCCTGTCAACTTGCCTGCGGTGAAATACATTAATAATCTCATGAAGGTGAGCGTTTTTTTTCCATTTTATTTTATGATGTTTGGTATAGCATTTTACCTCTTGAACTCTTGGTACCATGTTTTCTGTAGTCGAAAAATGAAGTTGAGATCAAGGTCCTTTAGTGTTGTGGTTGCATCAATCTCTGATTCTGGTTTATCTGTCAGTCTCCCAAATGTTGAGCCTTTCAAGTCGTATCGTCTATGAATCATGTACTCGGAACAGAACAGATTTCCAATGATGATGAATCGAACCTAAAGAACACCAGTCCAAACCAGTAAGTTCCTTAAACTTAAGACTGTAATCTCTTTTGATTTGTTTTCATAATTTATATGCAATACCTTTTGTCCATTCAGCTTGACACAGTGAAGGCCATAATACTTAGTCACTAGCGTGTTTTCGAATGCCCGAACATGATTATAGTAAGCATTCAACATCCTCAAAAGCACCTAAATTTTAAGAAAGAAAAGTTAGTGCTTCCTTTTTGTTAATGCTTTTGGTTTAGACACCTTACTTTTGTTTCAGCCTTTTTCATTGTCTTTATCATGTAGCGATCATCATTGGTTAAGTAAAAGAAGCTTCCACTTTTCCCTGGAGACGAAAGCTCTCGTAATGCATCATTTCCGCATATGGACAACATGTAATCTGCAGGATCCACCTTGAACAGCATCCTCAAAGACCTGTAAGAAACTAGTATTTCTAAATCTTCCTGGTGAAGTGAGTGACTTTTGTGTATCATTTGTTATAATGAAGTACCTGAATACTTTGGGGCAGTAATCCTTCCATTTAAACTCACAGGATTGATGAGGTGGAGTAATTTTGGATCCCTCTGGAGGAAATTTTGTCCAAAATTTTTCTTTCGGGTCAAATGCCGATGGCTTCAGATCGAGTGACGGAGGAGGTCCAGGCCTTCCAACAGAATGCCTATAAATTTGGATGAACCAGAATCAAAGAGTCATAGGTACACACCAGTGTAAGTATGCTATTTCCATTAAATGATTTACCTGATTCCAAGTTGCAAATTGAGCATTAGCTCATAATTTCTATGGCCTTTAGATATAGTGTCCCCTTGTCTTTTAACCATCTTAGGTATCCTTAAAGCAGTACCTCTAATAACTCTCATTTCTGACTGTGAAAGAGCTAGTCCATCACTGTCTTCGCTCGTCCGATCTAAACATGCAGTTGTCCAAGATGATGGTGCTGCACCATCAGACAACCTCATTCCCACCAAATCCTTGTCCAAACCAGCATCTATTCTACCATCAACAGACAACCTTCTAGGCCTAACTGTAGTAGCATCCGATCCCTTAGACGACCACCAAACAGCGAGCTTTTTCTGCGAAGGCCACAAAGGAATCTTCTCAGATTGAGAGATTTTGCATTCTTTCAATTCCTTGAACACATCCTGAGGATCCCAATCAAGATTTCCTTCAGGAGATGATCCTGATGGATAATATGTTCCATTTTGTTCTGAAGGATCAGTACTCCAATTTCCAACATAGAAACTTCCATCATTCCATTTAAATGTCCCGTTTCCTTTAGGCAAACCATCATCCCAAATCCCTTCATAAACATCACCATTTGCCCAAAACATTTTTCCTTTCCCACTAAACTTACCATTCTTCCATTCTCCAACATAATAGTTCCCCGTTTTCCATTGATACTTCCCTTGACCTTCTTGCATTCCTCGACTCCATTCTCCTTCATAACTATCACCATTCCCATATTCCTTCACACCATAACCATGTTTCAAGTTCATCACCCATGATCCTTTATATGTTGTGCCATTTGCTCCTGTATACGTTCCTTCTCCATCCATGAAACCGCTCTTGAAACTCCCTTCATACATTGCACCAGAATTCCAGCTGAAGATCCCTTTTCCCATTGTTTTCCCTCTGAACCATTCTCCCACGTACATACATCCATCTGTCCACCAATACTTACCATGTCCATGAGGAAAATTCTCAGACCAATAACCTGTGTAGTAATCTCCATTGGGAAGGAACTTTTCAGCTTGATAAACTTCTCCTGTGGGTCGACTTAGACGATCAGTATCTTGATCATGATCTTCATTTTCTTCCTCGACCGTATGAGACATCCCGAAGATGGTGTTGGCCCGCTTCTTAGCGGCTGCCTGTGTCTTCCTCACCGTGGCTTCCCAAGCTTTCATGGTGATTGTTTGAATTATGACAACTTGGTTTCTCTTTATTACATCAGGATCATATTTGTGTTGTGTTTTTCTTCTCCTGGCTCGGCCATGCAAATGCAAGCAAAGAGAAGGTGAATGAAAAAACAGGATTACTTTTTTCCCACTCAAAGAGGAAACAAATCAACCTGGTCCAAACAAAAACAACACACTTTCCTCCGTTTTCTCTGCATTTTTTAATTTATTTACTAAATATATAATATTAAACTATTACTATTAATATATTAGTTATATGATGATACGTAAGAAAATAGAATTCTGGTCACCCAAATGGATTAGGAAACTTGTTTAATTTGTCAATGAGTTGATTTAGCCCGTCAATAGTTTAATATAATAAAAATCATAAATATAGAAAAACATGATTTAATTCTAAAAGAAAAATGTAGTAAAAATTTGGTCTATATATATCATTTAACTCGTACGAGTTGATGGATTAATTTATACGACTCAAACAATACATTTATTTTTCAGAAATGCTTCATAAGATGTCATACTGTCTTAGGTTTTCCAGAAATGTTTGTCCAATCAATGAACCATTCTTGACAAATATGGCAGGATATCCTATTGGAGCTTCAACCCAAATTTCAACACCTTGTATGGCATAGATGTTTCCTGTCCATGCATGCTTCCAATGGCAACTCTCTCCTTGTGGGAAATAAACCTTGACAGTGTTAATTTTCTTGTCAAGAACAGGCACAACAAGGATCTCTGTACCAACTAGAAACTGCTGATATGTTAATGTTTGTACATGCTTGTCTTCGGGGTAATGGAGGAATAGGTGACGACAAACAGGCAAGCCTTTTTCAGATGCGTTCTGTGTCAAAAAATACAAGAATACGTTTGGAAGTGATGATGGTTTTTTCCTTGAGTTAGGTTCTTACCTTAACTAGCTGAATCCTGTAAAACTTCCAAGCTTTGTATATCTTGGCAAACCGTGAAAAGTGAGAGTGTGTTCTTTTGTTCGAGTAGAACTGACTATTGATCCATGGCTTGTTTCCCTGATTATCAAATCGAACATGATCATTTAAGAGGATGAAACTATTTGTTGAGACTTACTTCATGCGTCCGAAATATTGTGGTGAATGCATTAAGCTCCATCCACCTAAGAAGAAGTTCTTCACTCCTTTGGTATTTGAAAAATGGTAGTTGTACAGAGCAATACCCTCCAATATCACTGTGGTTCAAGCTGTAACCTGAAAGTCCACTACTTAGCAGACCTACCACTGTGCTCTTTATCCCATCATTGAGTTGCCAACTGACCATTTGATCACCCTCCCAAAACAGGCTTGCCCATTTTGGACTATTTCTAAAGCCAGCTCTCATGAAGAAAACCAAATCCTCTTGATGGTCTTGGCTATTTTTCCATTCTTCAACGAATTCTCGATTTATTTCCGCCCATATCTCCGGGTATCTGTTATGTGCAGTTATTGGATCTTCTCCTGAAAATTGGGTTGGGGTCATATGCTGTTTCAGTGGTTTTTAGTAAGTAAACTATTATATTTTGTAAGGATTTGACATTCTATTTCTACCTGAGTAAAGACAAGCATCCACTGGTAGGCCTTCACCAAAATCAGCCATCCAACCCCTAACTCCATCATCAACCATTTTTTGCAAAATTTCTTTGAACCAAGTTGCTGTTCTAGGATGTGTCAAATCTAACATTCCTACATCAAAGGCTGTATTTGGAACCATATATGGTCTTCCTAATCTGTCTTTCACTAAGATATCCAGCTTTTCAGCCTCCTTGAATAGGTTTCTCTCTATATTCATCTTTCCTTCCACCTGCACATATCAGTGCAAGGTAACCTTGATCCCTCATATATTGATTCGTATTGTAAAATAGATTGAACATCCTTTAAATGAAAAACTAGGATATTGCACTTACTGGACATAGGCAAGGATTGCAATAAGTCAAAACTTTGATCTCCTGATCATTAAGATCTTTAATCAGTTGCTTCCATCCTGAATATCTTGTTGGATCCACTTCCCAATTCCACCAAAGTTGTGACCCTATGACTGTTTTCCTTTCTCCTACCCAATCCTGTGCACAAGAACATGACTAAACATTTTGTAAGCTGAAACATTTTGTACTTGTAAAACATCACTATGTTCTACCTGTAACCAAAATGCTGAAATCGGGGTATCATAGGCTTGTAGTTGCTCTAAGATTTGTTGCACAGCTGCAGTGCCTCCTTGCATTCCCACCACAGCTCCTGAAATGATCCATTCAGGTAGTTCTTGAGGCCTCCCTATGGTTTCTGTGAACCGTTCAAGAAGCTCAACAGGTGTGTTTCCATACAGTATTGATCCTTGTACAGTATCACTATGTATCTGCAAGCATTTTTGAAAACTAGATACTCAATTATGTAGTTGCAGATGATTAATGCGTGTACCTTTATCTGGACGCAGTCATCTTTTGTGAGATCAAAGACAGAATAGTTGTATCCTTCTAGGTAAAGGGACCTCATCTTTGATGTCATGTAAAATGGTGAAGGCGCATAAGTCGTAGTTTCATCACCACCAGACCTTAATTCGATAAGTTAGTTCTGATAAATATGCAGTACAATGTGTATTGATCTTACCTATAGCTGACCATATTTGCAGCGAATGTGATTGGTTGGTCACCCCTCCCAATTCCCTGTTCTTGAACTAGTATTGGGATCATCTTACCCTTGAAATCCATATGAGAAAACTGCTCTCCAAATCCATAAAATCTCTCATTTTTGTCACTCGAGAAAGTGATGCAAATCCTGTTGAAATTAGGTGAATCTGCGGTATTGATCCTAACTTTTTCTTCTTGTGTGGTTGTAATATCTGTAGCTAGCTTCTTCATAAGAAGATGCCCACTTCGTCCAAAATGGATTCGAGTAACTCTCTGAATGAATCTTGTGTAACTATAGTTTCTTGAAGAGAACTTTTGTGACTGCACAATAACTGGTTTCCCAAAACTCACTTGGAATCCTACTTGATTATCATTTTTCTGCTCAAACAGCATCGAATATTTGGCGTACGCTGCTAGCTTCTTCTCTTGTATCTCTAGATTTTCATCTATAAATGAACTGTTGTCATCCTTCCTTCTCAACTCCTTCAAACTGAACACTCTCCCTCTGATCATAACCACAGATTTTTTGTGATCGGATTGCTCTATCACCCTGATATCTTCAATTGTTTGATGATTGCAAACCAAGTGAATCTTTCTGTCGATGATAGCGAACGAGCCCCGGCTCTCCTCCACCTCCGTATCAGCCACAGCAGCAGAGATAAATGATTTTCCAGCGACTGTCGACCACAAGGACTTGCTGGGCTGTGAATTATGAAAAACGGAGATCGACCCACCATCTCTTTGTGACCAACTGAGGCGAAAATCCTTGCCAATATTGCAATCCTTGTGGAATTTTGAAAAAATAGATCCTTTAGCGAATGGAAGCGATCTTGGTTTTTTGGGAAATGGGTTGTTGAGATGTACGTGGTGCTTCCTGGTAACTCGGAAACGGGGATGCTCGGTTCCCGACCTTTTTGATTCGGCCATCAAGGCAGAGACCCAGATATGAAAAGTCTTTCATAATCTTTTGGTTTTTATAGGTGTTCACTTCATTCCCATTAAATAATGTGCAGTTTTTTACTTAGATGAAGCTCATAGGAGTTTCGTTATCTATTTCCATGGAATTCTTAAATGCTCTGGAACGAGTTAAAGGAGGAAAAATCTAGTGCAATAATACAAGTTACGCTACACCGGACAATGGTTTCAAAAGGGTGAAGGTGAACTAACTCATCATCATCTGATTTAGCTCTAGCTCTAGCTCTAGCTCTACTGTTTCAGAGCCCAAGTAAGATGTAATACAGTAGCGTTATTGGGAGAGCGATCAGCATTCCAAATATCACCCTGAAACATAACCCAATTTCACATCAGTGATCTGTGTTACTAGTAATGCATCATCATATAATATGAATCTAACCCAGTGCTCAGAATGTCGGGATGAACATTGTACTCCTTGGCAAAGACAAAGGGGACAATTCCTTGTGGAAGAGCAGCCTAAAGCAATGCAACAGTTAATACACAAGACAAACTGTGTTTCAGTAGATTTAGGATGTGCTTTTGTTGTCATGAACCTGTACTATTGCGACGTGTAGCAGTACACCTCGGAGTCCAACGGCTATGGAGGCTGCAGCCATGACTGCAGGTCCTGTTAAGAAGCGAACAGCCATGGAAAATGCCGCAATTGATTTGCCGCAGGCAATCATCTTTGGCTGAAGTGCCATGAACAAACCTGATAATCACTCACAATCAGTATTTTATGATGTGATTCTCATTAGAAATCCTAGTGTTGTGTCAACTTACCGAGACTAAACATGGCCATGCCGAGGCCAGCATCTGATAAAATGGAAATGGATTTTGCAACGATAGCCGGCATTTCAAGGTGCCATCTAAGAGACAACCAAATACTCAGTCGCAAAACTAGATCAGTGAAGCTATGAAGTTTTTATTACCTGAATGAGACGAGAGACCAAGTGAGGCCAATGAGGCTAGAATATGTGTTGGGATTTCGTATCAACTTTCTCCAGACCATTATCAAAATCAGCCTCGTCATTACACTTGTTGGAGGCATAGCAGCCGGGTTCCCATCGCTGCAGGCCTTGGTCCGAAGCTCTGCGGTGGAGCTGGATCCAAGCTTCGACGGGTCTGTTCCATTTGGTCCGTGCTTGTTTCCAAAGCTGAACTCCTCTCGCCCAAAATCTTCATATTCTACAGCGAGGAAGTTTTGTTGGAATGGAATGGAATGGAACGACGACAGTAGGAGTATTGTTTTTTATATGAATGTAATGTTAACGTACCCTTAGGATGAGGTCCCACGGTGAGCTCATTTGCATATTCACCTCTGAAAACATGAATCCCTCCCTCAGAAACTGGAGAAGCACTCGAACTCCAAACAAACATGTGAAGGTCTTTGCCTCCTTCATGCCCATTAACTTTCTTTTTCACACCAGGACCAGACGCCGGAGAGAATATTCCGGTGGTTGGATACCCACCGTTAACTCGTGGTTGATTCTCTTCATCAAATCCAGTGTTTCCATAACCCGAATGCCTTGGACTAGCACTGGTAGCGCTTTTTCCATTCACCATTGAATAGAAATCAGTGTGATTGAAACTGGAGCCTCTTGGGGTTGGGTTTCTTGATGACTGAAGAGAGTAAATCTCTGCATTTGTTAAGTTGGAGGGGCGAGGAGTCAAAGTATTGGGACCATGTGATTTTCTTGAAAATATTTCGGACCTGGAACTAGCGGATTTTCGGACAGTAACATGAATCTTGCCATCTTCACCAACCTCGGCCTCTGTCTGTAGAGGCTCCTTGCCGTCCAATGAAATGATATCTGAATCAACCCGGAAGGAAATAATGTCACCGGCAGTATCTGGAAATTGCTCAGCGATAAGCATTCTTGCCCCTCTGAACTCAAACAATAAGAGCATTAAAGTGTACCAAATGATGCATTGAAGCACAACAATCTGGACCATTAAACTCCCACAGAAATCACCGTACATTCCCTTCAAGAGAGGAATTCCCATAACAAGTGTGTTTGGTAGAGATGACAAAGAAAATAGAGTAATGGACCATTCAAGCGATCCCCTGGAGCTCAACCTGGACCAGACAGCGAGAACAGCAAGAACTATAAGTTTCTGAAGGGTGTCGGCTGCAATGAAGCGGTAGTTCATGGCGTAAGGATTGTTAGTGGAGATGAAATGGAAAGAGAGAAGAGGAACAGCAAAGAGGGCGACGAATCTGTTGATCCCGGAGCATTGAGTAGGGGTAAAGATGTTCCACCACTTGACTGAACCATAAGCGAGGATCATGGCTACGTAGAGGGGAACGACGGCTGTGAGGACATGGTAGAGGTCGGTGAGGGAGATCATTTTTTCAGTTTGAAACCCACAAACCAGAGCTCAGCTCAGCCCCAATAAATGAAGATGAATCTATTGTGCAGAGATTGAGTTTGATTTTGAAGGGAGGGGAGAACAGAGATGTGAATTGAATGGGGGAGACAAGGAAATAAAAGTTGGAAGCTTTTGATGGGAAAGACATTTATGTACTGTACATGTTTCACTTCATAGGAGTAGTAGCCACAGGGAGAGGCAGACCAGCATGCTTCACCTTCATCATTATTAACAAATCTTTTTTCCTTTTACCGGCCTTTGTGCAAAATAAAGTGATTTCATCCAAACAAAACTACTTTGGATGCTGGGTTATTGGTTCACGGGATGGATATTATGTTAATTTGGTCCCTCAACCCTCACCACTGTCTGTCTCTGCTTTTCAAATTCCTTTTGCCACGGTTGTCTTGTGATATCGTTCAGACAGCTCGCTCGCTCGCCCATTCTTGCTGATTCTTTTGAAATAATGATATTGTACTATATTGAAAATTGAATTCGGTGTGGATTTATTGGGAATATGAATCATACTTATTCAATATTTTAAGGTTTGGTTTCTTCCTCATATTTATCATATCCTCCTTCATGCTCCTTACATAAAATTACTCGATTCTAAAAATTTAGCAGTGTTTAAAAGTTAATTCGAAAAAATTTTGAGTGATCTTGCCAAGGATTAGTCTGATTTAATTAAATTAATCGATTGGTAATCCACTGATTTGGATAATCAAGTCTAACTTGTCAGATAATTGGATTTCAAAGTGATGAGTTGAAAAATCGGACGATCGGTATTTCTGTTAGCTTTTAATGGATTTCACATTTTGTTTTAACAATTAAACTTAGCAAAAACTAGATGTGGAATAGGAAAAAGAACACATCAAATTTTACGTGGAACCCGAGTACCGGGAGAAAACCACAGACCAACTTCTGGTCAATCCACTATCACAAAAATAACACCAAGATTACAGTCACAAAAACTATCGAATTCTTGTGCAACTTAAATCAAAAGCTACGATAGAAAGTTCCAAACCAGAACCTACTCCTCGTGCTCCCTGCTATTATCTGATAAACCCTAATAAGATTATGATACACATTAAGGCGGCTAACACCCATTATATAATGGTTGCAAGTGAGCTTTAGGGTTAAGGTCCACTAATCCTTGTCGACTCCACTCAGTGCACTCATTCGGTTGATCGACCGTCACACCGAAGCATGCTGCTTTCAAGGCTGGAACCTGGTGCTGATCGTCACTTCAATGTCGATCATACTCAGACTGTCGATTGTCCCTTTCCATGAAAAGTGTCGATCGCCCCAACAATTTCGACCGGTACCTCCGGTATCAGGTTTCCGGGTCAAACCGTAAATAATAAAAAATTAAGTAATTTTTACTTGCGGTATACCGGTCCGGACTGGTACGAAATTCCAAATCGATATGAAAACATTGGTTTAAATAGTTAAATTGTCCCATGGAAATTGAATATGATGGGTATTGGTTTATAAAAAAGAAATATGAATTATGGTAAATAATTTATTAAAGTACTTTAGGGTGTGTTTCCAAGTATTTTGCAACTTTAAAAATTAAATCAATTCTAAAAATTTAAGATATTAATCAGAAGAAACGCAACCCTGCAAAGAAAAGGAGCCCCCATTAAAAATTCCATCAATCTTAATGCTATAGTCGCTCGGCCCGGTACCGTACCACAAGGAGGCTGCACCGTTGATGTTGGAAATCCGAAATAACAATGAAATGGGATTATCGAGTTAGACTATAATCATTACTCAAACATCTATTTTGAAACACAGCACGTGAGGAAGAGTAAAACTATTTTTAAAAATTAATATCTAATAAATAGTCTCCTTGAAAATTAAATTATGGAATAATCATTTACTAAATTATTCTTAAATACTATATGATTTGAGAGAGAAAAAGTATATATTTTATTTATTAATATTTTCATAGCTGGTGATATTTACAATATTGAATTACATTGTTGTATACCGATCATACATGAAATAATGAGTGGTATTGATTCGGTTATATAACTCATATACTCAATATATTGGTTGATACCAAATTTAATTATTATATTAAAATAATGATTGTATTCGAATTTTAATTTAAAGGCTGTGAATAAACATATGAGTTTATACTGTTGGATCATAGGTTTTCAGGTCTGTCCTTAAAATACGAATATAATTATTGTTAATATAAAAATTAAATTTGAAATCAATCAATATACTAATTATACTATTTGAATCAGTATCATCCAATATTTCACATATCGATCATTATCTAATACTATAACATAGATTTCAGTTGTCATCCTATATGAAAATAGTGCTAGAATATTATATATAAATAGCGATATTTCATGTTATTGTGCAAATGTTTTTCAAATTAAGTTATAATTTTAAAAAGATGATATTTAGTAATATTCCCCGAGTTAATATTGTTAGGTTTGGATCCTTAAATATTTCAACCCATGACTTTTCTTATATATTTGAAAATTTCTTTCTTTATTCCACTTTGTTCACATCTCTTATCGCGGATGAATGCAATGTTTTAAATACTTGTATCGGTCGGTATACCGGACAAGCTCATTGGATCGGTATATCGGATAAGTTTTGGGTATATCGGATATGTATAGGATCCGTATCATATCGGGAATATTAAAATAAATTAAATTATAAAATATTCATATTATATTTTTTTAATATAAAATCGGACCCGACCCGTAAAAACCCGACTCGACCCGAAAAATACCCATATCGGCTGGTATTTTGGCAAAATACCGGTCGAAAGCGATACTCTCGATATTCCGGAAATTTAAAACACTGGATGAATGTGTGTTGATGCTTTCTTCTTCTTGCTTGTATAAATAGTAAATACTAGTCAATGTGTTAATATTGTTTTAATATCCTACAAAATTCATTATAGATTGATTATTTTAGAATAAGATCATTAATTCTATATATTAATTATTTTTAAAATAATCAAAATGGGTTTCCAGGTTTATCCGACATAGTAATCCATAACAACCAGTAGAGATGGCAATATATCGGCAATCATCGATATTTGACAATATGATTATCATTAATTTGCAGTTGCAAGAAGCTCTATATATCAATATCAAATATTTTGCTTTTAGTGAAATTTAAAATGATGAGATAATTGAATTAAAGAAGAAGATCAAATATTTTGCTTTTAATCTAAGACTTTTTCTCATATGTTGGAAAAAGTTGTGGGAGTTTTCTTAAACAATTCCTTTATTCGTTCTAATATTTTTGGTTGAACTCGTGTTGTTCCTTTCTTTTTCTTGTTTGCATAAATGTTTGACTTTAGTCATATAAAACTATGAAAAGTTAATATCTTCCTCTCTTTTTGCTTCATATTTTATGCCTTTTTTTGTTTGGTAGCAAAAATCCATTATTCTTTCAGATTCTTGTTTTCTTATCTCATTTCATTCTCCTTAAATTTATTTAAGAAATGTGTTCGAATATAACATATAATAAAATAAAAATATATTTGAAAAAATCATTTATTATGATCTATATTTTCTTTTATAAACCAATTCAAATAACATCCCACTTTTGATATGAGATAATTGTTACTATTTCAACAATTCTACATTTCATACCAAAAAATTATTAACAGTCATTCACCCGGGCGAAGATCCTTGCAAGAATGCCATATTTTTTAGGGAGATATGTATTGAAAAGAATGTGTTGGATGGTATAAGTGTGGATGCAGAGTGGTTTGTGGGTCTTAGATTAATCCTTTAAATTGAATTTGGGTATCACTTAAACTCGTCTATACCCAAATCTAATCTATGCAACTCAAAAATTTATTGATAACAATGACATAATAGTCGTATTCAAGATAATACAAAATAAAAATAGAAAAAGTCAAAGTTTAAATATTTAATATATTTAAATTTATTTAAAATATTCTCCATCAATTTTACTAATTCAAATTGTTTTTTACAAATTTTCATTGTTTAGAGATTGAAATCTTAATTATACAAAATCATTTCCGTTATTACATCCGAGATTGATTGAGTTATGGAGGGTGTTGATATGAATATAAGTTTCTTTTCACCCCATCCAAGCCATCGTTGAGTTATATGCTATACCCAACAAATTCTTTTGTTTTGTTAAGAAGACCTTTGGCAATGCCATTTCCACCCATTTAAAATGAATGTGGGCTGAGAAAGGCCCAATATCAAAGTGGATGTAAATGGCAATTTGCAATTTAATAATAGTTAGTAGGTGAGGTGAGGCTGGTTTGGTTGCCTTCCAAAATCAAAAATGAAAAAAAGCAATTGGTGGGGCTGTTTCAAGTTATCTCCTTGTGGCCACGTACTACTCAATCTGGATTACCAACATGTGGGATGTTCTTGGGTGTTACTTTAATCTCCCCTACAAACTAGAAACACCGGAACTACACTTTTGTTTTCGATACATGGCATGCATGCATATGTATTATCTATATATCTACCCTCACTGCAGTGCAGATACTTCAATTGAATCCAGAGAGGATGAAAAATCATGGCGTGGGGAGAGAGAAGAGGGAAGAGAGCTTGTAGTTTTCACTTTTCGGTCGGCAGGCATTGTTTAAAGCAAGCACATGGAGCTCTTCATGTCTTGTTATTATCCTCGTGCCTTATTCTATCATCTTCTACTTTTACGTCCCTTAGCTTACCCCCTCCTTCTACAAACGGTAAGCTCCCCTCTTCTTATTCATCTGCTCCCTCTACTTTATATTTGATTTTGATGGCCTGCTGAAAAAGCTTAACTTTTTTTAAATGTGACTTGTGACTTTCGCCTTTTTCTCTGGCTTAGGGCTAGTAGAAAGAATAACATTCAGACATCGGACGGGTTTTTTGCTGATCAATTCTGAGACCATACGGCATTTGCTTTTCTCGAAAGCAGTAGAAGGTTTGGGTGATTCTTTTTCCTTTTGAACTAACTAATGGAAGGGTATGTGACTACGATTTATCTCTGTTTGCAGCCGATGAAAAGGGTTAGCCCGGTATCCGTTGATGTAAACTTCAAATTACACCATTTTCCAAAGTATAAGCTAGGACATGATAATCAAGTTTTGGAGGAGATCAATGAACACATCAACGGCCCCCCTCTTATGGAAGTTGTTTTACATGAAACAAAACATTTATCCCAACAGCATAAACGCCTCTCTGTTCGTGATCTTGCAAGCAAATTCGACCAGAATTTGGCTTCTGCATCAAAATTATCTGGAAAGGTAGTTTATGCTCAAATACTTCAAATTCCCCATATGCAAATCTTACTTCAATTTGAATATCAGACCAAGGTCAAGGAGGTGGCATCTTTTGATGGATATTTACTTTTGAAGAAGCTTAGAGATGCACTAGAATGCTTGAAACGAAAATTACCCCGTCCTAATAGAGATGATGTAGAGAAAGCTATTTCAATGGTCAGCTCTTTTTTATCTGTAAATGTTTTTTTTTTAACCTTGAGTGTGTTTTTCTTCAGGTTGAAGCTTTGGCGGTGAAGTTGACTCAGAAGGAAGGGGAGCTAATTCAGGAAAAGTTCCAAGTCAACAAACTAGTAAACGTTCTTAAGCAGGTTAGCAATCGTTACTACCCTTAAGCTATCTACTATTATTTATACTTTTTGGAGAATTGAACAGGCTTCTGAGGATGCTAAAAAGTTGGTAAACCAAGAAAAATCTTTCGCTTGTGCCGAGATAGAGAGTGCAAGAGCAGTTGTGCTAAGAATTGAACATGCTTTGGATGAACAAGAACGAAATTGCTGCTCGGGGAAGAAGAAGAAGCAGGTATAGATACTAATGTGTTAGTGGTTGCTTAAGAAACTGAAATGAGTATTCATTCATCTTAGGAATTGGAGAGTCTGATTGAAGAGGTACAACAAGCCAGGAAAATAAAGTTAAAGCACCAGCCTTCAAAGGTTTGGTATAAAAATTGAAGATACTTATTATCAACATCATTATTTCATTTGTCTACCACTTGATTTTAAAAAGGTTGCTGAAATGGAACATGAACTTCGAGATCTGAGACATTTAATTAAAATGAAGAGCTTGGCTTCTTTGAATCTTCAAAAAGAGGTAATTGTTGAAATACTGCCACATATCGATTTTGGAAATAGATATAGTATGATATCATAAGTAATTGATTGTGCACTTTTTTTATGGACTGGACTACATGGACATTCTCTTGGCCCATTGAATCTTTAATATCTAAAGTAATTACATACATGTAATGTTTTTAGATACATGAAGGGTTGGTTTTTTGTTTGATGCAGCTGGTGATGAGTAGGAAATCGGGTGATAACATGTGCTCTGTTTATGAGGTGATAGGGTCAGTAATGTTAGGATCAATTTTACGGGTTCAGGCATGTTCAGAGGCAGCGATAGAGACGGTGAAATGTTCATTCCAATGGTTCCGTTTGTCATCTGGATGCAGCCGAAGGGAAGCTATTGTGGGTATGAGCTAAAAATACAGAGATTTGTAAATTTTGGTGCTACAAACATATCGATTGTTATTCGTTGATGTGTTAGGTGCCAACAAACAAGTTTATGCACCTGAGCCGATTGATGTTGGTCGAGTGGTGGAAGTGGATATTATGTGTAATGGGATTAAGTTTGTGGTTAGTACAAGAGGGCCAATTGTGGAAGGTGAGTTGTATTTTCTTAATGTTTTATGAGTTGATGTGTGTATAATAATTAATGTTTAAACAATGCACAGGGTTGGAGTTGGAGATGTACTTGGAGACACTTTTAAGGAAACCAAACAGTGACTTTAGTGTATGGTTTTGATTGCATTGTGTTTGTGTTGTGAGTTTAAGGAGTGTGAAATGTTTGTTGGATATTGATGCAGGTAGTGATTTCCCAGATGAATGACCGAAATTATTCGTCGATTTCGACACATTTATTGAATGTTGGGAAAACAAGGATAAAGCTTGCAAGAGGATGGATCACTAAGGCTAGAGAATCATACTCTAACTCCATGCAGGTACCTCTATCCTAATGGACAGATAAATCATCATAATTTGTATGATTTAACAAATTTGTCATTTTTTTAGTTTTGTGAATATAGTTCTCAATTTTTTTTGAAAGCAAATAGTTTCTATATTTTGGTAAAATTAGTGTTGAAATGTCAATTGTCCCACATTGGATTTGAGAAATAATTTGGATTTGTTTATAAGAGGGGAGATGTACCATAGTAATTGACTTGATCAAATCTTTTACATTGTAGTTTCCTCCTCTTATAGTCGTATCCAAGTACACTCTCGTCATAATTTCGGCCAAATTCTAGAAATTTAACATGCTATCAGAATTGGTTTGGTTCATTTCAAGTCGAAATTTTATGGTTGGACTTAAGGGGGAATGTTGGAATTTGTCCCACTTTACTAAAAGAAGTATGATTGATTAGGGTTATAAGGGTGGAAATTCTATCACATAATGATTTGTTCAAGTTTTTTAAATGTGTGACTTCCTCCCCTTAATACCATTTGTTCACGCTATCCCGTCGTTATTTCGACCAAACTCTATAATTTCAACATGGTATCGGAGCTGCAGGGTGGGTTTCGGGCTGGTCCATATCGTTTTAGACAAAAAAATCTCGAGTAGAAAAGCGCATTGAACCTAAGCGACAAAAATAGATCGATCTATGATTCGAGCACTACCGAACATAATGAATCAAGTCTGAACCGGACCAAGACCAGTTCGACTTGAGGGGAAGTGTTGAAATAATGTTCCACATCGGATGTGGAAATACAAATGTTCTAATATATAAGTGGAGTGATATCATAAGTAATTGGATTGGTCCAAGTCTTTTCAATGTGATTCACTTATCTTATGGACTGAACTATACTCCCGACCATTGAATCTTGAATTTCTACATGGTATCGGAGCTGGTTCGGTCAAAATCCTGATTATCAATACCGGGAAAGATCGGTTCATTTCAATTCACAAGTCCAAATTTATCAGGTATTTGGACTTGAGAGGGTCTGTTGAAATGTCAATTGTCTCACATTGGATTTGAGAAATAATTTAGATTGGTTTATAAGAAGGAAGAGGTGTCATAGTAATTGACTTGATCAAATCTTTTACATTGTATTCTCCTCCTTTTATCCACGCACACTCTTGTCATAATTTCGGCTAGACTCTAGAAATTTAACATGGTATCGGAGCTGGTTGGGTTTATTTCAAGTCGAACCTTATGGTTGGACTTGAGGGAGAGTGTTGAAATAATGTCTCACATCGGATGTGGAAATATAAATGTTCTAATATATAACTGGAGTGATATCCTAAGTAATTGGTTTGACTCAAGTCTTTTCAATGTGATTTACTTCTCTTATGAATTGGACTACACTCCCCGACCATTGAATCTTGAATTTCTACATGGTATCGGAGCGGGTTTGGAAAAATCCTGAGTGACCTTGTCGGGGGTTAGTCCAGTTTATTTGGTCGGTTGGTAATCCACCGATTAGAATTGTCAAGTCCAACTTGTGAGGTGGTTGGACTTGAGGGGGTGTGTTGAAATATCAATTGTGTTACATTGGATTTGAGAAAATAATTTGGATTGGTTTATAAGAGGAAGATGTACAATAGTGATTGACTTCTTCAAGTCTTTTACGGTGTGGTCTCTTCCTTCTTATACGTTATATCCAAGCACACTCCCCATATAAATTGACCAGACTCTAGAAATTTAGTATGATATCAGAGCTGGTTCAGTCAAAATCATGATTATCAATACCGGGAAAGGTCGGTTCATTTCAATTGACAAGTCCAAATTTATTAGGTATTTGGACTTGATGGGGTGTGTTGAAATGTCAATTGTCACATATTAGATTTGGGAAATGATTTGGATTGGTTTATAAGAGTGAAGAGGTACCATAGTAATTGACTTGATTAAGTCTTTTACATTGTGGTCTCCTCCTCTTATAGTCGTATCCACGCATACTTTTGTCATAATTTCGATCAGACTCTAGAAATTTAACATCGTATCTAAACTGGTTCAGTTCATTTTAAGTCGAAAACTTATGGTTGGACTTGAGGGGGAATGTTGGAACTTGTTCCACATTACTAAAAGAAGTGAAATTGATTAGGTTTATAAGGGTAAAAACTTCATCACATAATGACTTGTTCAAGTCTTTTAAAGTGTGGCTTACTCCTCTTAATACCGTTTGTTCATGCTCTCCCGTCGTTATTTCGATCAGACTCTATAATTTCAATAATTAGTTTTTAAAGTTTAATATATGATAAATTTAATATTCAAAATTTAAGAATTAGTTTTTGTCAAAACTATGAAATTATTGGATATTATAAATGTCAAATTAAAGTTTGAAGATCAATGAACTTATTTTGGTTGATGATAGTTATGCGGGTTTAGAGGAGGTGGAAACTATTCTGCTAAGTCATTGTTATGGGTAGCTCGGAAAGGCCAAAGTTTTGTGCTTGTTTTCGAGTCGGAGCAACAACGAAATGGGGCACTTGTTCTTGCAAGAAAATACGCTTCTGATTGCAATGTAAGTAGATATTATTTATACTTCAAGAAACACAGAGTAATGAAATGTTGTTGACAGGTTTTTCTTGCTGGCCCGGACGATGATGCGCTAATCTAAATAATAAAGATTAAACTTAGGCACTTGATTTTATTTGTTATGAATAAAATAAAAACCCCAATAATTCAATTCACATGTCCCATGTACGTATGTTGTATAATGATCCCGTGCCATTCTTTATTACTGATTAAATAATGGTTTCTATTAATAAAAGGATGCTACGGTGCGCGCGTTCGTAGAGAGTCATAGCCTACACAACGGTAACTTTGGATAAAAAAGGACTTGTTATCTATCGACGTCGAATTTTGAACCAATCCAACGGCCCTAATTAAAAAACGATAAATTGGACCGTTGTGTATCAAGTTTTTAAATGACTCTCCTCTTCTGGGATTTCCACAAACAAGACTCCATTAGAGAAGATTTTATTTCAAATTTTCTCCCATGGCGTCAAGGAACGTGGTCCAAGAGAGCAAAAAAGGTATTGGGTTTTGAATTCTCATGGTTCTTAACTTGTTGATTGCGTTGGCTGGGACTTGAAGAAATTTCATTTTACCCATCAATGGAATCAAACAATATTCTTTAGTTTATCTTTTCTGCGACAATCTTTGCTTCATTTTTTGTACATCAGTAGTGTGAAAAATTTGTGGGGTTGTTCTTCAGATGTGTTATATGAATCTGTTAAAACTTTTCAAATTACTCTGATTCACAGGAGATGTAGCGGCTGGAGTAACCAACAAAACGAAGAACGTTGGAGTGGAAAGAAAAAGCAGGCGTGCCCTTGGAGACATAGGCAATCTTGTGACAATTCGTGAAGTTAATGGCAAACCTATTCCTCAGGTCACTCGTCCTGTTACAAGGTATTTATTTAATCTTGGTTCTTAATCACATATATTTTATTCAAAAAAACATTTGTTTCAGGAGTTTTTGTGCTAAGTTACTGGCTGAAAATGCAAAGGGTGTAGCAGTTGCAGCTTTGCCAAAAAAGAAAGATGTAGCCGCACAGAAGAAGGGTGTAAAAAAAGAAGAGATAATTGAAATTAGCCCAGATTCAAATGAAGTACAAGTAAACAAGGAAAAGTCTGCAAAAAAAGGCAATACAAAAACTCTCACTGCAACCCTCACTGCAAGAAGCAAGGTTTACATCCTTCTTTTACAATCTTGAAACTCGTCATTTGCGTGTTTCCTAATGGTATTTTTTTCAACAGGCTGCTTGTAAACCTAAGGTGCATGTAGTCGATATTGACGCTGCAGATGTGGACAACCACTTGGCCGTAGTGGAATATATTGAAGACCTGTACAAGTACTACAAGTCAGCTGAGGTATCACAATGGATATAAATTTGAGTTTTTTGATTCATTCATAGACTTGATTTTATGCAGATTGAAGGGCATATCCTCGATTACATGGATTCTCAGCCTGAAATAAACGAGAAAATGAGAGCCATTTTGGTAGACTGGTTGGTGCAAGTTCACAACAAACTGGATCTATCCTTAGAAACTCTGTACCTTACAATCAACATTGTTGATAGATACCTTGCTGCTAAATCAATTCCAAGAAAAGAACTTCAGTTACTGGGCATAGGCTCACTTCTTCTGGCTTCCAAGTATGAAGAAATTTGGGCACCTGAGGTACTGTAAAACAGATCATATTTACAGTAGTTGCTTCTCATGAAATTTAACTAAAAGTAGTGTGCATTTGATATTGTGCAGGTGGATGAGCTAGTATGCATGTCAGATGGAACTTATTCACACTATCAAGTACTTATAATGGAGAAAACAATACTCGGCGAATTGGAATGGCAACTAACAGTCCCCACCCCTTATGTTTTTCTGGTTCGCTTCATCAAGGCATCCATGGCAGAACCAAATGTAAGTGATTCAAATGCACTAGGAAATGATCACAGATTGACAGAATCCATTTGTCAAACAGGTGGAATACATGGTGCATTTTCTAGCTGAACTTGGGATGATGAACTACCAGATTCTCATTAATTGTCCCTCAATGATTGCCGCCTCGGCAGTGTACGCCGCTCGTTGCACATTAGAAGAGGCACCCGTTTGGACGGAAACGCTCAAAGCTCACACAGGATTCTCCGAGGAACAACTCATGTGAGGGATAGAAAAGCAGTTTTTCTGTTGTTTGTTGAATCCTTTGGCTTACAAGAATTGTATTTTTTGGATAGGGATTCTGCAAAGTTGCTGGTTAGCTTCCATCGCAAGGCGGCTGCGCCAGATCATAACCTGAGAGGTATTTACCGGAAATATTCTTCATCGGAACGAGGTGCAGTGGCGCTCTTGCCGCCAGCCAAGTCTCTCTCGCCCGCTACAATTTGTTAGTTGGGCCTAACTCCAAGCCCATTAGGCCCATATTTTAGTGTAGGTTTTAGAATAATTTTGTGATTGTTCGTTTATTCAGACAAGTGGTGCGACCGCGGATGTTAATAAGTAGACAAAAATCTTTTGGACATTAATGTCCTAAAACATGGTGAACGCATGGTCCTATTCAATCTGGAAGTTTAGATTTTAGAAAATGGAAAGGAGCCCCAAATGCCGGGAAAATAGAATCTTAGCCACATGATAGATACAATCATGGCTTGCGAACCAAAACAGAAGAAAAAAAGAACACCAGCAGCAGAGAGAGCATCATCAGCAACTGTAGGAACACAAGAGCTGAAAAAGGAGAATATTAGATCCACCTCGATCACTCCCCCTCGAGGGTCTTCTTCTTCCTTGTCCTTGCACATCTTTTTCTGTGTCTTTCTTATTGATTGAAAGGGGGATTCCCGCTGGGACTGGATTCTTTTCGTCATAGAGTTCTTTTCTGTTTGGTCTTCTTTTAGCTTTTTCTGTACTTTGAGATGGTGAATCTGGAGTGGGAATTCTTATTTCTGAAAATCTAGTGAGGGAATTTTGTATATTCATTCAGGTGGGGAGGGGGAAAAAGGAAGGATTACAAGATGAAAGAGGAGGATTCCAATTGGTTTTCTAAATGGGAAGATGAGTTGCCTTCACCAGAGGACCTTATACCCTTATCCCAATCCCTAATAACTCCTGATCTAGCATTAGCTTTCAACATTACAAGTCCCAACCATTCGCCGGCGCTGTTTCTCCCTACCTTCTCATCCCAAGCTGAATTCGACTCGCCGGAGCTTAGTGCGGTCCCCGGAGGCGGTGGACCTAGCGGTGGTTCTGGGTCTGATGAGCTGGCGAGGACCTTGAAGCGCCCGCGTCTTGTTTGGACTCCTCAGCTTCACAAGAGATTCGTTGATGCGGTAGCACATTTGGGGATAAAAAACGCTGTTCCAAAGACAATTATGCAGCTTATGAGCGTTGATGGGTTGACCAGAGAAAATGTCGCTAGCCATTTGCAAAAGTACCGCCTTTATCTTAAACGGATGCAGGGGATTTCCAGCAATGGTAGCGGTGGAGCTGTTAGCCCTTCAGCCGGGATGGATCCAGCGACGGATCATTTGTTCGCTAGCTCGCCTGTGCCGCCTCATTTTCTTCATCCCAACCGAGCGAGTTCGGACCATTTCTTGCCCGCGGTATCGGCAATATCGCCGCATCACCACCAGATGAGGGCAGTGCCTCCGTCGCCGCACCACCACACTCACCTGGGTCAGCATCAACAATTTAGGCAGTTAGGAAGCTCTCCTCCTAATGGGCAATTCGAGCATCCCTTTTTGAGACAGACAGCATCACAAGTCCCGAGAGTATCTACACCCTCCGGTCGGGCACCAGCGTCCATTGAAGAATTTGAAACGCCAACTCCCACAAACGGAAGAAAAGTTCTCACCCTTTTTCCAACTGGCGAAGATTGATGAATGATCTTGCCCTCTGAGAATGGAATTATGGTGATCTTTCATTCCATTTCCATTGACAGTTGACACACATATATATGGGTGAAAGAAAGCTTCAGTTTTTCATGTCGATTGGATGAACATTAATAGTCACACCAGAACAAAACATAATATAAAAGATGATGTTTGAAGGAGCCGGTCCGTGTTGAGGAAGTATAAAATGGAAGATCGGAATGGATTCATATGATTGCTGCTGGGTTTAGGAAGAGATGATGCAAATGACATTCTCTTAGATACTGGAGACCGACCTTCTCTCTTGTTGTTCTTTAGACTTTAGTCCTTGTCTCACCCTATCAATGAATAATTGCTAGTATTTTCGCTAACACATTGTCTTACACAAATCCTTGTTCCTACTTCCTAGAAATGAACAAGCAATAACACGCTCGAATCAATGTTTAAATTCGTCCAATTTTAAACACAATACCTCAAATCAATATGCCAGCGTACCTTGGATTATTGGTGAAACATATTTGCTTCCCTTTTTTTAAAAAAATGCCAAAATAGTGATAGAAGAATGAAAATTGGTTCACCCATTCTTTTATAAACAAAACTGGAGAATCTTCGGGATTCTGCATTTCTCCGCTCCCCTCTTTTGTCTCGTACACAGGTTACAGACACAATCTGGCGGAGAAATGCCTTCATTCCCTCATCCCGGCACCGTCACTATTTGCGAAATCAACAGAGAATTCGGTATCATCTTTTGCCCATATAGTTTTCGTATCCTGTATTTCTGAGTTTCAGTAATCGACCAATATTTTTTTCTGATGTGAGAGCTTCTTCTTTTCACCATATCAGTTACTGCAGACAGCCTTAGTAATGATCAAGCAAGAAATACCTACGGAAAAATACTCGTAATGTCTTGTTTATTTGTTTTTTTCATTAATGTGTTGCCATGGAGGTTTGATTGAAGAATTATTGCAGGGAACTGTTTTTAATCCGGTCCCTTTTGAAGTAGAAAATGTGTCGGATGCATTAGCAGAACAAGATACTGGTTCACGAAGCCAGGGAAACTTTGGTATTTTATCGGCAACTTTACAATCTGTGCTGAGTGGGTCCTTGAAAACTCTCTTCCAACCGGCAGATGTAATCATTCTCTTTTATATGGTTGAATCTTTCTTTGGTTGTTTATGCTATAAATTTTTGCTTGAGTAAATTTGTTTTATTTTTGGAATCTTTCTTTGGGATACAATAAGGAAGAGTTTAGAGTCAATAGAGCATTCCTGACATTCTCAGCAGCTTTGAGATTTACAGGGAAAAAAGGGGTAGGATTTTGATGTATCCAATCTTAGTGCTTATTCTTTTGGGGTTGACAGGCCAAATTGTTGAAGAACATTGACCTTCAAGGTGTGAGTTGGCACATTCACAAACAGATTCTGGCATTTATTTCTGGGCCTCATCATGTGGTAATTTGCGACTACAATGATGACTCAGGTGACATCAATTTTCACTAATTTATCGAGCTGTTGCTTTATTTTGTTTTGCACAGATTCATAGTGTATTCTGATTAACTTTTCTTCCATTCTTGCATGTATCAGATGGCAAGTCTCCTTGTATCCTGTCAAATGAATTCCAGAAAGATGTGAAATTTATTGAATGGAGACCAAATGGAGGAAAAACACTTGCTATTGCATGCAAGTTAGTTTATTATAATCCTCCATATTTCTGGCGCAGTTTACCTCATACCATTTAATTTAATTTTTTCTGCATACTGATAGGGGTGGCATTTGCATCTGGGCTGCTTCTTGTTCTGGTAACGTGGCATCAGTCCGAGCTGGGAGAAGTTTTAGTGTATTTTCGCGAACTTGTGGAACATGTTGGACCTTGGTAGATTTTCTAAAAACATTGAATGAGCAAATAACTGCACTTTCATGGAGCCCTGATGGAAGATATCCGCTCGAACCACAGATTTATTTTTTCATATTAATTTGGCTAATACATCCCGTATTTCACTTATCCACACACTATTTTTCCTGTCAGTAATAAATCTGTTCTAGTCTAGTTTGATTTTTTTTAGATCAGTAATGGGAAATTTGAGCTTTTGAAATTTGAGCTTTTGAAATTTGGGAAATAATGGACCTTATAAAGACAAATCATTTTATTTATATCTGTTGATCTCTTTTTAAAACTTTTATTTTGTTAGCTAGTTAGTACATATTGCTAGTAAAAAGCTAATCGTAAATGCTGAACACAAACAGTCCATTGTGAAGTTTTTTCTTGATCTATATTACATATTTAGCTTCAGCTTCACTTGCAAGCTCATCTTTCACTATTTGGGATGTTTCACTAGGTAATTGATGTTCTACCTTTTTTAGAAAATATATAATTTTGTCTTTTGTTTTACCTTCCTCTCGTAATTGAATTGTTACAGGCATTGGAACACCTATTCGCAGAGGTTTTGGGGGTGTATCATTGCTGAAGTGGTCTCCATCAGGCGATTATTTTTTTGCAGCCAAATTGTAATTTTAGTAATCAAAAGTTGCTTACACTCCTGTCATTGCTCTGTTGAGCAGAGTTTTTTTATTTACAAGAAACACTTAGGGATATCGTATTTGTTGCAGTGATGGAACTTTTTACCTTTGGGAGACAAACACATGGACATCAGAACCATGGTCTTCGAAAAATGGATTTGTTACGGTCTGTCCATTCCCCTTTATTTCGTACTAATTACTATAGGGATCCACTGTTTTATCTTTTTATTTAATCGTGTTTATATCGCTTTAGAAATAGGATATAATGCTGTGTTGATATTATTATAAATGCTAATTAATCATGTTTTTTACAGATGGTATTGTCTCCTGGAAAATATTTTATAGATTCTTTCCTTTGAGTATTTATTTTTTGTCATTTTGTGTTTCACCATTAAATATGTTCTTTGGACAATATTTGTGTCTTTTGCATTTCATAGTCAGTACCCTAGATTGTTTATTTCCAATTGCGATTCGAGGTGGATATTGTGGTTAGCAATTTGTTGTCTTCAATGTCATTGAATGTATAACTTTGGCAACTATACTTAGCTTCCCTGATACATCTGAAGCGACTTTTCCCTAGATACATCTATTCACGAAAATTTTTTAGATAGCATATTTAAATGGAAAACTAGACATTGTCTCATTGTACAGTTGGATTTTTATATGTTGTGGTTTTCACAAAAAAAACTTGTGGTCTTTGGATATAGTTGCTTAAGATCACCTTCTGGGTGTTGATTTGCTCTAAAGGTCCGTATTACTGATGGCAGGGAGCCACATGGGATCCTGATGGGCGCATGATTCTTCTTTCTTTTTCGGAGTCCACTACATTAGGTTCAATCCACTTTGCATCCAGACCCCCATCACTAGGTATTCACATTTCACAATTCTTGATTACTATTTGATAAGGTGTTTTATAATACTTCTGATATGTAATTTCTGATAATTCAACCTTATTGGCCTCTTTATCAAACAAAGGAAAATATGTGCCAACTTGTTCTTCGGTTGTCTTTGTGGGATAACCATTTCACCTCCTCCTTTGCATGATTATGTTGACGAAACATTAACTTTGTGACATTCATTTTCCATGGTTTTTTTGTCTCAGATGCACACCTCATTCCGATTGATTTGCCTGAGATAAAATCTTTGACTGGCAGGTATACACTTATGAGGATTTGCCTCAGTAGAGAGGTGTTTCTTTTTTTTTCACCTCTCTACTAAGATTTCTCTACAAATGTTCATGTATTAATTGAATCCTTGTTGAACAGTTAAGAGTATTTATTAGCTTGGTTTGTATGTGATAGTTTAAGGAAAATAATATCTTATCTTGTGTTGGGTGTAGCGATAAAATTGAGAAGATAGCTTGGGACGCTTCTGGAGAGCGTCTTGCAGTATCATACAGAGACGGTGATGAGTTATATAGAGGTCTAGTTGCCATATATGATGTAAAAAGATCCCCCTTAATATCAACATCGTTGATGTGAGTGAATAGTGATGTGGTGTTTTTGGTTGGAAATGCATGGCCAGAATGAATCCACCCTCACTTATGTATTGTTTTTGTAGTGGATTCGTGAGAGGTCCTGGGGAGGGTCCAAAGGCTCTAGGTTTTTCATTCCATAGCAAATACAAACAAGGGCCTCTGCTTTCTGTGGTGAGTGATTCCTCTGAGCTTTCTTCTTTGAGAATCCCTGGCAGTTAGTTGTCTTAAATATGTATTTGGTGCAGTGTTGGAGCAGTGGAGTCTGCTGCACTTACCCACTCATATTCCGTTCCAATGTAAGTTGATGTTCATGGCTTGCTTGGGTGAAGTTAAGTTTCTTTCTTGGGTTGATCAAATATTTTAATCTTCTAGTAGTTGTAACTTGTAGCCAGCAGGCTTACCAAGATTTGATTTCCTAATAGGATTTTCAGTTAACAATCCATCGATCACATGTTAATATTACTTGCATAAAAAGAAGCATAACAAGTAACAGTTTCAGTTCCAGGTGCACATTTCTTGTTCCCTTTATTAAGAGGATACGCTCACAGAAGCTGATCCAACATTCTTATTGAGGTTGTTGTTAGACGAGTTGATTAACATGTCAAATGAAGTCAAGGATTGCGGGTAAACGATGACATCCATTTCCTCTCCAACGTCGTCCAGTTGACTCTCCACCGGCACAACCTGACATAAAATCCTCAGCAGGGAAACAAACATTAACAAGAAGCAAGCAGCATGAGAAAATCTCCACTTCATTTTCCAACCTTATTTGGTGATTGGAAAGAATTTTCATCCATCACATTATCAGATTTGAGCTCAGTCCTTGTTGCACCAACTGGTTGTAACGAGTTTACTTCCAGGCCCTCGATCGATATTTGAAGTTTCACAACATTAGAACCAAAATTTACCACCTGGAACGAAGTAGAAGATGAATGTAATTGAGAATTTGAAAATACATGGAATGGCATACCTTGATTCTGAGGTGTAATTTTCCCTCCATATCTTTCCAAGTAATTGCAGATGCAGTGAGCGTAGTTGAAAGATTGGATTCAAGGGTAGTATTCAGAAGCAGGGCACCATTGGATTCAACGAAAAACCGCTGCATCCAATAACTTGGAGTTCCATATGACTGGTGAGAGTTGAAAACTATGGCATCTGGATTCCATCTGTTGCGAACCAGCTTGTCTTCATATCCAACAATTCAAATACAAGAACAAATGAGTGTACGTACCTCCTGTCGTTGCTATTCACAAGTAAAGGTGCATAACATGCCATTTCAATGGCTTGGCTGCAGTGCAAACAAGGGAAAAATAAGGAAAGATCAGACTACACAACTAATTAACTAGATTAAATCCTATGCACTGTAATCAACCTATTTGTTTCCAGCCCGATGAGAAAACCAGCTTCGGCCAGTGCTGCCAGAAGACTTCCCTTGCCAGCATTATCTCCAGTAACAGCATATTCGCTCACAAAAGCCTGCTCGTCCATACATAACATACTTATTCACACAAAACCCTGCTCGTCCATAAGTCAAGTACAGTACAAAAAATGAAAAACCTTTGGGCTATTCCTAGATTTCCCATGAAAACGACGGGCAGCATCGAACATCGTACTTGCGCTGCTATAGATCTATAACCATGCAATTAGTAGCCATGAAATTACAAATGTGTGTACATAACAATCATAAGAAACGGATTTCTTACATGAAAATCATAAAGATCAGCTGGATGATCTAGAGGCTGGGATGAGGCGTCACAGTTGGATATTATTTTGATTTCTGGGTATGCTTGCTTTATGGCTGAATAGAACTTTCGGTAGTTTCCTGAAAAAAAAATCAGAATATTGCACTCATTCATTCCCAAAAACTGCTGAAATTTGTTGTATAAGTACATGCAACCAGATGTGGAAGTAATGATGAAATTTATCCTTGTATTTTCTGGTAAAAAATATGTGCAGCTTAAGATGTACATCAGCGAGAATGCTGGATCATAAGACTATCATGAATATTTAAATTTCTTTTTGCTGTGATCATTTTAATTATAAGGACCATCAACATAGCGTTTATAATACTGGAAAAGTAATATGTCATACCTACGTAATTTGGCTTGCCACAGTCTTCATTTCCTACGGCAACGTACTGCAAATCAAAGGGTTCAGGATGCCCCATAGCCGCTCGAACAGAACCCCATTTTGTGCTAGAATCACCCTTGGTGAACTCAATGCCATCGAGAATTTCCTAATATTTTGATGTATTAAGAGAATATAAAAACAAGGAAACAAATGATTAGGATATGTTATGGTAGTTACAAATATGAACCAGTAGGAGTAGAGAGAAATACTTGTACAAAAGGTGCAATGTTTGATGTCTCAACCTCATCTGAATGACTGATCCCTAAAATCATTAGATATTATAATGAAGGGAAGATAACATTGACAATATAGTGAAGTTTCAAAATAAGAATCGACTATAAGATAGCATAGATGTGTTTGGTACCATTGTTGAAAACCCATACTGGCAATGCACCCAAATCCTCTGCAAGCTGTGGTAGAATTGATAATCACTTAAAAATCTCAAGCTTATGAAACCAAATGCTACAAAGAAATAAAATTACCTGAAGGAACTCAAAGTGACCCATACCATCATCCGTCCAGTAACTCCAAACATCACCGAAATGACCTGGTCTCTCCTCCCATGGCCCAATGGTTTCTTTCCAGCGAAACGCATTCCTCAGCCATTCACCTTCGACAAAGCAACCACCTGCCAGGTTTTTATGTGAAGAGTATGTTTTAAAGTTAGTTCAGCAGTTACCAGAAGTCAAAAGTAAAATTAAGAACTTTGCAATCTTGATGTGGAGACTAAGATGAATGCAAATCACCCGGTATTTGAACTTCTTGTTGATCATGTTAAGTAGATATGAATTAAGAATACCTGGAAATCTTAGAAATGCGGGCCTTAAAGTTTTCAGCATATCAAACAGATCATTGCGAAAACCATGACCCTGCATTGCAAAATGTAGTATACTCTTATTTTTATCACCCAAAATGAAAAAAAACACAATCAACAGCAACAAACGACATTTCAAGTGGCTTACATTGTATGTGTCAGTTGGCATTAATGACACCTGATCAAACCAAATGGTACCATTCCTGGTGGTTGTCAGTTGAAGCCTTGAGTTCGTATTCGTCTCATTGGCTTTTAAAGTAACTTCTACCTTAGTCCAGTTGAAAAAACCAGAAGATCTGCCAGAATACATATTACTAAATAATAAAAGTCTTCTTGACTCGAACAAAAACAGGGGCAAGGAGCAACATACATGATTGTCGTGTTAGCCAATGTCTGTGACCCTGCTGAGTCAGTTAACGAGACATTCAAAACAAATGAGCCTGATGAGCGAGTGTAGAAAACCAACTTATAACTCTTTCCTTTTCCAATATTCTAAAAAAATAGAAATGAGCTACATATTATTCAATTCTTCTAATTAAACAACGCTAAAAGAGGTGAGCCGCATATTTAGCTGGAAAACCTAATAAGATATTAGACAGTGGCAAAAAATCAGTAGTTATCGACTTCTGTGGAAATGCAAGGTGAACCAACAGCTAAAAGAGAGTATAAAATCTCAATTTACTGTACTAAAAATATTATGCTATTTGGACTTCTAGCAGCAACAAAGCAGAATATGGTCATACCATTCCCCAATATCCAGGATTGTATATTCCAACTCCTTCAGCAGGGCAAATATTGGGACCTTCCTGGTCACAATACACATCCACTTTCAGTGCAATCTTATTTCGATCAAAGCATGAGGTGGGGTCTGTTGATACAGTTAACAATGAATCATTTCCAATTATTGACCAAGGGTCAATATTTGAAGGAACATTGGAACCACCAGCTTCAAAGCCTGCAGAAACAGGCAAATGTTGTAAAGACATGCATCAGTGAGGAGTCAGCAAGCCTGCAGTACGCTATATGATAGAGAAATCACTGTACAGAGCTTATGACCACTTAAAAACAAAATTTAATCACTAACTACGATCAATAGAATTCATATACATTAAATAGAAAAATATCAAGAGGACCTCTGTTGCTGACCATCTCAGCCCACAGTCCTCCAGCACCAGCATGGTTGATCTCCTGAATATATTAGCAGAGACTTTTCAAACTCCAGTATGAATATATCAAGAAAATGATCTCATGGAAAACTAAAAGTTTGTGAAAAGACAGGATAAAAAAGAGAATATTTCTTCTCAAAAATATATTAAAATAACATAAAGTAGAAAATTATGGTAGTTGAAAGGATTTTCACATTTCCATTTCTCAACATAATTGACCTCGATTCATTATTATTTACCATGAATTTCAGAAAATGAAATGAAGGAACCTAAAACAAGAAGAAACTATCAAATAAGCCTTCTGGTGCTCTAAGAGCCATTTAACTTAAGATACATTTACAAACTCAGTAAGCACTAATCCTGCTTACCTCAAAAAATATACCAAACATGGTTTCTGGAATCATGCTTGCCAATGCATCAGAAACATTTATAAAAAGTGCAACTGTCTGAGATGCGTCAATTGCACCAGACGAAAAAGATTGACCGTCACCGGCACTCAGAAGAATGAAAAACAAAAGCAGAATATGGAGCAACTGAGTAAATGCACCCATTGTCTTCCTTTATGCAAAGACTCTTGCGGCCTATTAAGAACCAACAAATATAATTTAGATATCTTTTCACAACTGAAAACTAAAAAGCTTTCACAGAGTAAGCTATATATGCAGAAGTTTACAATCATAGTTTCACAACTTAATTAACCTTCACAAGGCATAAAAATAAAGACCTCCCATCAACATAAAATGTTTGTGTAACAGCTTGTCTCTATGGTTCACGCATTCTTCTGTTGGATGTTGGAATCCAACAATGACCATATGACTTAGCGGTGAGATATAGTATACTTTATCTATTCACGAAGAGTTTGAAACATATAAGCATGTGTTTATTACTCCTTACTGGCATTACACGATGAAGGAAGGGCCTTCGTACACAGACACAACACAACTCAAGTGTTCTTCCCAAGAAGTGACGCTTGAGTGAGATCAGAAAATTACACAATATTGAAGGTATAAAAACCAGCTTAGCTATACAAAAATTAGAAGCAAACCCCATTTTCGACTCGGCCTATCTATAAGGGACCAAATAATCTGATAAAACTCGGATACGTATGTCCAATCCAAGCAAATACCATTTCTTTTGGGGAGCAGGGAAAAGAACTCCTTACAAACTAATGGAAAAATCACTTATTCGAGGGTATTCCCAGATTTTCACCTGCAAACAGGTAACCAGAGAGTCGCCCCCTTGTCTTAGTCAATGTAGCAGAACCATGGGCTCCGCTAGCACTGCAGATACATCTTCTATGGAAGGAGATAGAGGAAAGACAATGAGCCGAGAGGGTATTGCTTCTGTGCTTTATCAATGTTACGATCTTATAACTATCAACCACTTCAAAACCTTTTCCAAACAACCAGTTCAAAAAAAACTTCTTGCTCACGTATCTGTCATCACTCCCGTGCCTTTAAATTGAAAAATACAGGAAAGCATGATGATCTTATCTTTGCCTTAACGCAATCAGATTTCTGAGGTTTCGTGCAAACCAACTACTTGAGCTTCCTTCAAGCATCACGATTATCATGCAGTAATCCATTATACACATCATTTATACAAACAACCTCTCTTGTCAGAGAGATGCCTATAGTAACAAGAACTGAAGAGAGGAAAAAGACCGTGCATTCATTCTTCCCCCTCTAGATCAAATTCATCTAATACGAATTCGGGGTTGTTAAAAAGTCATATGATCCCAGAAGTAAGTAGTAATTAAGGGACGCGATATGAGAAAAACACAGAAATGAAAATTTAAAGTAAAAGATACGAACACTCCGATGCTTTTGCTGAGAGACAGGAGCAATGTAAGTAAAATCTCTTGAACAGAAACCCACATTCAATTCCATAGAGCATTTAATTCAACTGAAATGACATCGATAATTTCAAGGTAAGGCTGGAACTGGAGGGGTTTTATTTTAGTTCAAGGGGGTTTGTTGCTTTCTTTGTTTGAAAATTTGAAACCATAAAAAATCCTCCATTTGGAAGAAAGCTTCGACCTTGTGCTAAGTGCAGAGGCCCGTTAGAATTCAAGGGTTTCCACTTTCTTTTATTTGTCTTGGAAATCTTTACTACTGTTATTGTAGTTATCAGTTTCGCTTTCAATTTTTGTTTCATTTTTCAGTATCCTGTTTCTGTTGTCAAATTTGTAATTCATACAACCATAATTCTTGATTTTGTGGATAATTATTTTCAACTCTCATTTGCAATTGCAATAGAAGGCTCAAGCAATATGAAAGGAAATGAGATGTGGAGAATTTCAGGCCACTCCATTGTCCGGCGGGAGCTGGACAAGGCACACACCTCTGTAATCAAAGTGGCCCATCGTAATGTGCCACGTGTTATACCCATCTAGTTCTTGGATGAGATCAGATTTCATCCACTAGTTTATAGAATCGTTCTCGGGCGATTACCATCGAAAATGGCTGCAGAAATCGCATTGCTGAAGTCGGTATGCAAATTCAATACTGGCCTATCCACAAACGGTGGTCCGAATGTCTTAACTTCAAGATTTTTCACCGTCCGAATGTCAGCCACAGCCACTCCGCCTCCAGCACCAGCGGTCACCGGCAAGAAGAAGAACCAGAAGCAAGAAATAAAGGAATCCCTTTTGACCCCGCGGTTCTACACCACAGATTTTGATGAAATGGAGAAGCTTTTTAGCACGGAGATTAACAAGAACCTGAACATGGCTGATTTCGAGGCTTGCCTGCAGGAGTTCAAGACTGATTTCAATCAAACTCATTTCGTGAGGCATAAAGAGTTCAAGGAAGCGGCTGATAAAATGGAGGGGCCTTTAAGGCAGATTTTTGTAGAGTTCCTGGAAAGGTCTTGCACTGCTGAGTTCTCCGGTTTTCTTCTCTATAAAGAACTTGGAAGGAGGCTCAAGGTATGGTGTTTCATTTCTTCAGCAGTTAATTTTGAATGTTGTCTTTTGCTCATACCGTTATTCTTCTTGTTTTTGGGGGAGCAGAAAACCAACCCTGTGGTGGCTGAAATTTTCTCTCTGATGTCAAGGGATGAAGCTCGCCATGCTGGGTATGTTTAAATTTTATGATTTGGTAAAAAACAAGCAAGCATTCTGGTTCTGGTTCTGGTTCTGGTTCTGGTTCTGGGTTTTTGAACAAGAGATGGCCTGACTTTGTTTCTTAATTATCAGCTTTTTGAACAAAGGCCTTTCTGACTTCAACCTGGCTTTGGACTTGGGATTCTTGACCAAGGCCAGAAAGTACACATTTTTCAAGCCGAAGTTCATATTCTACGCAACATACTTGTCTGAAAAGATAGGTTACTGGAGATACATCACCATATACAGACATCTGAAACAAAACCCAGAGTTTCAGTGCTATCCCATTTTTAAGTACTTCGAGAATTGGTGTCAAGATGAGAATCGTCATGGTGATTTCTTTACCGCATTGATGAAAGCACAGCCCCAGTTTCTGAATGACTGGAAGGCCAAGCTATGGGCTCGTTTCTTCTGTCTCTCGGTAAGATGAATGAAGTTGTTCTTTCTTAGGGAAACTAAACTAAACTAAACCATTGATTTGTTTCTTGTATGAAGGTGTATGTGACCATGTATCTCAACGATTGCCAAAGAAGGGAATTCTATGAGGGGATTGGCCTTGACGCAAAGGAATTTGACATGCATGTTATCATAGAGGTAGGTAAAGTTGTGTTGTGATTCAGACAGAGTGGTGTTTGTTCAATTAATTACTTTGCAGACAAATCGTACAACTGCGAGAATATTCCCGGCGGTGTTGGATGTGGAGAACCCGGAATTCAAGAGAAAACTGGACAGGATGGTAGAAATTAATGAACAACTGCAAGCAGTAAGCGAGTGTGATGACATTAGTTTAGTGAAGAACCTTAAGAGGATTCCCCTTGTTGCTGGTCTGGTTTCTGAGATACTGGCTGCCTATCTCATGAAGCCCGTCGAATCGGGCTCTGTGGACTTAGCTGAGTTCGAACCACAGATGGTCTACTAAGTTTGTTGTCTGTGTATCACTATTACCACATTTCATTTATGAAATGCTGTCTGTATTCAAACTTCAAAGTAATGGTGAATTTTCACTCTGATTAAACCCTCACAAACTAACACTAAATGGAAATTACACAAACATTGGGATTCAACGGTCACAAACACAGACACAGAAAATTGCATAAGATCATCATTATAACTTACAAAATTTAAAAAATGACAATTAAAATTATTAATATCGTTTATTTATTGTTTAGATTTTGAAAATAGCTTCATATATCTAATCTGTATACAAAACCAATATGTGATTAAAAAAAATCATAGCTTTTTGAATTTGTAATTGCCGACAGCTTTTCAAAGTGGTTGGAGATGTAACGGTAAAGTTCGACTGGCGAAAGCAAAACCGAAGTGGTGATATCAAAATTCCGACTTTACTATATACATTCAAATTATTGTTCAACTTGTCAATTTGGTTTGAATATTTCTTCCAAATTTGTCGAATTTTCATTTAAATACTTTTATTTGATTGATAATATAATTAAATTATTTACTAGCATATTTTATCATTCGAGCATTAATTGGTGGAATGCAAACAAGAATTTCAAATAGCAGATCCCTAATCACTAAATACTCACGATTTCAAGACTCTCTTTCTCTCTCCATTACGCTCTCTGCCTGGGTAGTAGAATTCTGTGAATCAATTCGCAGAATTAGTTCACTGATTCTCCCGATTTTGAAATTTTTGTTTCTGATTTTGTAAGATTTTTAGCCTTCTTGGCCTTGAGTGCCTGTCGGAAGATCCTAAATTGTGTGATTCAGGTTGCATTCAAATTTCATAAATTTGTACAGCTCCGGGAGTTTTTAGAAAAAACCCGGATTGGGGCCACTAGCTTTCATACCTGAACTGGGACCTGAAGCGTATTGGTTTTTACTTTCATGATCCATCGTTTTTTCCATGAAAAATGCTATGTTATTTTTTTTAAAAAATATTTTTCAATTTTCAAATCTGGTGTTTTTGGCTTGTCCAGGGTCTCAAGTCTGCATTGTATTTCCCGTTCAAAAACAAAGTATGCATTGCATTTTTTAGAATATCCTCATACCAACTTTGAGATTTTAGTCTTTATGTTGCTTTTTATTTAGATTTGTCATGCTTCCTTATGTGTGCGAATTTATGTCAGAAATATTGGTTTAAAGAAGGTTTTTTTTTGTTTTTTTATCATCCTGTCGATGGAATAGTGTGTGGTCTGCTTTTCTCAATTGGCCATAGAATTGTACTGTGTAATCTTAATCACTAGTAAATTTTTTGGCTTGTATTTGCTGTATTATGTTTTATATTGATTTGGTATTCATTAAGTTGCACAGCCTATTCGAGTATGTTCTAGTTTGTGATGTATTTGATTTTTTTTAGTTATGCACATCTGTTGTGTCTGCTTGACTCTGAAGTTGCTTGCCTGGAATTTTATGCTAATACTCTCTTTGCTGATTATGATTCCCTTAATCTTGTATTGCAGCTTTGTAAATTTTTCGGCCCAGAGTTATCTACCATAGTTCGAAGTTTTTGTTCAGAGAGTGAAGAAAGTAGCTTTTGATTCAACAAAATTTGCCCCATGGTAATACTACTTTCTTCCTGTATCTAATTGGCCTGTACCCTATCCAATGTTCAATTATTTCCGTTGTTCTCAGTCTAACAGCCCTACTGTAGGGATGGATGCTAGTGTAGACTTATTCCTCATAATGAGTTATTTGCCATGACCGTAGATAAACAATATTTGGATTTGTTTCTGATGGTTAACTTTGTACTTTGAAATGACTCACAACCTCATGTCATGCATTTCTCTATGTTGTCTAGGCAACGAATGAGAATCTTCCTCCAAATGTTGTTAAGCAACTGGCAAGGGAACTGAGGAATCTCACTGAAGTCCCTCCTGAAGGCATCAAAGTTGGCATAAATGAGGATAACTTCTCAGTCATTTTTGCTGACATTGAAGGCCCTGGTAGAGTCCCTTTAAGATTGTGGTCTTCCTTTCTAACTTTTGATGTTTGTCACTAATAAGTTTGTACTCCTGCAGCTGGCACTCCGTACGAAAACGGCATTTTTCGCATGAAATTGGCATTGTCTCATGATTTTCCTCAATCACCTCCAAAAGGTATACATAATTCTTCCAGTGCAAGTTTAATTCTTCAGATCAGTTGTGATTCCCTGTGCACTGGAAGTAATGCATGTTAATCAAGGGATTTGATATTGTAAATCATAATCATTTTATTCTGTCAATTGAATGGGGTACGTGGAACCTTGCAACTCTTACAATCCATTGAATTGTCATTGAAGGTTACTTTTTGACCAAGATTTTCCATCCGAACATCTCAAACAATGGTGAGATTTGTGTGAATGCATTAAAGAAAGATTGGAACCCAACTCTGGGGTTGCGCCATGTTCTGGCGGTAAGTCTTTTCAGTTGGCTCACCTTTTTTTCGTAAGCGTATCCCCTTATTAGTATGATAGATAGAACTGTTAATCATCTGAGTGCGCACTGTTTAATGGACAGGTTATCAGGTGCTTACTTATCGAACCATTTCCTGAATCTGCTCTCAATGAGCAGGCTGGGAAGATGCTGCTTGATAATTATGACGATTATGCAAGGCATGCCAGGTAATGGGGGATTCATCATTCATATGGGTTATTGGTATGTTAGACTACTACTTGGAGATGATTTTATTAAATTTGTTGGGATAATTGCAAATTCATATTGTTGTGTATATGTATGAATCAGCTTGCAGCAGCTAATTTGTTGATGAAAAAATTCAGGCTGTACACGGGAATACATGCTCTCAAGCCTAAGCCAAAGCTCAAGATGGGGGCTATTTCGGAGTCTACCACTACTGTGAACACTGAGCAGACAAACACATCATCCAAGTGCACTGATGCAAAGAACGTTGCCTTTTTTCCAGCTTCAACTGTAGCACCATTGTTACCTTCCCCCCTGGCTCCAAAAACCGAAAATGGCCATGAAAACCTTGGAGCTGCAAATGATATGGGAGTAAGTGAATCGAAGGTAGCTACATCATTGATGAGGAAGGAACCAGGGCTAACTAAAGTTCCAGCCGAAAAAAAGAAGATTGACTCAAGAAAGAAAAGCTTGAAGAGATTGTGAGAATTTGAAGTATGCATGTGCTGATGAACATGAATTCGCTTGCCAAGCGTTAAAAGACATTCTTATTTCTCTTCATTCTAGTTCTGTTTATCTCTTTTGAAACATTCGAGTATAAAATTTGTGTTCCTTCACTTGATATAAGACAACTGTAATGCCCTTCATTCTGAACACTTGTCAAAGGAAAACTACAACATTGATAATGCAGATTGTAGAGTATCTGGGGGGACACTGAATCCGCTACAATTCTAAGCCTTTATACTTCTCCGTAAGAGTCACATCACAAATTATCTTACCATCTGTATAACTCACATAAAAATCAAATAGAGAGTTAACCATTTGAATTTCTACAAATCTTATTGCTCCAATTGAATGATATTTATCTCATCCATGAGCAGTATTACGCATTTCCACTTTTGAAATCCAAAAACCTCGTAAGCAAACGTTCTAATTTAGTCTTGCGGCTGTCTGAGCACCATTGGAAGGTACCAACTGTCTGCAGATACCTTTATCACACAAATAATATTGTGGAGGAACAGTATCAATCTTGCAGGGCGAGAACTGAAACCTGCAATCACATATTTATTACCATGGAGACAGGGGACGTATAGCCAGTCATTATGTAGTTTCATTCGGGGCAGGGATTGTTCTACAACTAATTGTTGGAACAAAAAATCAATTTCTTGCTGGTGCTACATTAACTTACAATTTCGCATTCCTGGAAAGCAGTTAAAGCAAATCCAATTTCTACATAGGAACTTCCACCAAATTCACTCTCAAACTTGGCCAAGTGATGTACTTTTGAATTAATGTTGAATGAAATTCCTACTATGTTGCATGCATCCCATTGGTAATCAAATAAAATGAACATAGATAACACAGTGATCAACAAAACCAGACATTTATGTTCGTATATATACTTTATGGATAAAATCTCATAGCCATCTTCATCGAGAGTTGCATCCAACTTTTGCTAATACAAGATTGATTTTACACGAACAAGGCATACCATAAATATACAACATTTTTTCACAATGGAGCTGAGCTCGTCCTGCGCAGCTGGTATCTTGGCTCCTGTAGTGGTAGTATGGTCGGCAGTAACTTCTCCAGTTCCTGCATAAAGAGGATGTCTTGAAAATAGGGTAAGCAAAGTAAATCCGTAACAGGCCAGCTATTGTCTGATAAGCAAAATGAATGGAAGAAGAACCTGTTGTCTCCTAAGCTTCTCGTTCTCGTCCTCCAGACGAGACACTTTACTCTCTAGCTCATGTGTATAAGCCTAAAATCCAAAAAATAACAACAAAAACATCAGCCAATTGTTAACACCGAAGTGTAATCAAGCAGAACTGCGTAAGTTTTAGTTAAAGCACCTGCTTTCTGGCTCTTGATCTTGCTGCTGACTCACGGTTTTTAATCATCCTTTTCTGCCTCCTTTCAACACTCTTTTCAGCAATATCATCAGGAGCAACCCTTTTTCTCAATGGTGTCTGAGTATCTGACAGAGTACCCATCAAAGGGGAAGAGGACATGGATATTTGAGTTTCAGGGTAGGCAGCAAGAGCAAAATTCTGATGACTAGGCATGAAAAGGGGGAGCATGTTCGGCTGCTGCTGAGAATGCATTGATGGGGCCTGATGACCTATCCACTGAGCTTGTTGCGACAACCCCACTGTATCAGTAATGCTGCACAAATTTTTCCTTCCACCAGATGACTCAGCAACAATCCCAGCTTTAACCAAGAAGTCCTCTAACGTTATTTCCCCCAACGTAGCTTTCCTATCAAGATTGCTCCTTTTGTGCCCGTCCTGAATGTCCTGCCACACCTCATCAACCGTCTTCTTGCTAAGCTCCAGTGATAGCATAAGACCAGGATTTTGATTCAAGGACAAACCCGATGATGAAGGAGGGGGTTGGTGAGTGGCAGTGTCGTAACCAACACCTTCATAATTCGTCTCATCAGTCCATACAGACTTGAGAAGCTCATCAAGATTCATGCTACTCAAAGGCTTCCCTAAATCACCCAACTGATTCTGAACCTCATCAAGTGTAAGGCTGTACAAGGATCCTCGCCGAGCCAGGGGACTCGAAAGCGGATCCTGATTTGGCATTTGTGTTTCAGTTTGGATCCTTCCATCACAATTAGTATCGCCCTCCCGAGATCCCATTCTCCGAGCAACCATTCAATTACGTTTCGACTCAAGTTACTCCTGATATCCAACGGCAAATAGCCAATTTCTCCGAGAAATCAATAACCAAAAATTCGCGGCACTGAACAAATTCCACAATTGCAAAAAGTCTACATGCATCCCAAATTTATGTGCACAAAAGAGCAAAAGAACAGACCCATCACATAATCAGGAAAAAATGAACTTTTTGGGCACCCCGGTTACACAAAATTGGCCGAATTCAACTATAATTGAGTGGAAAATCAAATTTACCAGGAGAATCAGAGAAATCCCATAAAGAAAAAAAGGTCATCCGGAGAAAATCGGACGCCCATGCAGCCACCACACAGAAACCCAAATCCCGCAGAAGCCTGGGCTGGGTTAAGGCTTACACCAGGGAAAACCGAGCATCGAGTATGGAGACACAGTAAAGTTGATAGCTTCACGACCCCACAGCACTAGCTAATTAACTCGTAAGAAGAATGGCCTCCTGTGTTCTGTGTTCCAGCTTTGAAGTACTATTCCAGAAAAAAAAATGGCAACTAATACAAGTATAATCATCTAGTGTAGTTAATAGCTTATGACTATTGAAATATCAATCAATCATACTGTTAATTGTTAGAAAGCTGTGTGGTCTACTTTTACCTATATATAGAACAAGCAAAGCAACTCAATTGAAAATAATAGACGTGTCAGTTGTCACTGGGTACGTTTGGAACAGCGTTTCATAACAGCGGTGAGGTGAGATGACTGCACCGTGTGGTGAGGTGAACTGACCGTGATTTTTAAAAACTGTTTTTGAAACAGCGGTGCAGAGATCGCGATTTCATTAAATGTCTGTTTTGCCCTTGTTGTTAATTAATTTTTTATCATTGGCAAATTATATTTTTAATTTAATTATGATAAACTTGTTATTTAAGAAATTTCTAGAAGACAATAAGTTGTTGGTCAAAAGTATCAAAANGGCGGTGAACTGCAGTTCCAAACATGCACACTGTCAGTGTGTACACAAGTTGTAATCAAGCACACAATGACTACACTCCACTTTCATCCAAACAAACTCATTTTCGCTGACAAGTTTATTGAGGCAATCTTTCAACTCCTGTATCCCATCTTCAAGAACAGCACAGACAGGGAAAATAGAAACGCTTCATCAATCTTGTTTGCCACCACCAAAGATGGCAGATCCGACAAGCAGTTATTGTACAAATTAAGTTCCAATATCAAGTCTCTATGTTGCTTCCATGGAGGTGTGCCCTTTCTCCCAAAATCCAACACATATTGCCAACACTTTTGTGAGCTCAATATGGCGTAAAATAGCATGCTCAAAGCCCCAGCCCCATCAAGTTTTTTGATGAGCATACCACCGTCAGAAAATATTTTTTACAGCCCCATCCCCCCCTTTGTGAGCTCAGGAACTTATGGAAATATCATCATACTTTAACTTCCCTAGATTAGGCCTCAACGTGGTGAAAGAATAATCGCCAGCTTTAGGTTTAGCCATTTCTGGGCACCAAGTAGAATGCTTTTTCCAGCATTTGGCATCCCAACAAGACCCACTTCATAGTCTAGAGTTCCAGCAAAACAACAGTTTCTGAGCCACTTATTTTGTTCTTCTTTGATTTCAGGTTCATTTTCGTATTTTTGTTGAGTGTTCGACATGCAAGATTATACGTGGAACCGGAGAACCCAGAGGAAACCACGAGGATCAAGTTAACACATTGATCCTTATTTCAGTAACGAAAATTGAGAATACGAGTACAGAGATTACACATCTAAGCCTCAAGCTTCAATCTGATTCTTGGTTGCTTTCTTGACAGGTTGTTTTCTTGAGTAACTGGCATAGATCTTCGTCCTTCACCTCTGTTACCCTTTCGATAATAGCAGAAAACTTCCTTTCTGGTTACAGGTCCTTGTTTGTCTTATATGTGGTAGGATTGTGCGTCCCTTTGTAACCGTTCCTCGATCAGTTGAAGGTCAATTATTATGCTCTGATTTTTGTTTACAGATGTGCTTGAATTAAGTCCAATCCCTTTGCCTTTTCATCTCAGCAGGTGGGTTGGGCAACTGTTTGGTCATGCACAAAAGAAAAAAGTTTAATTAGAAAAATATATTTGTTTTACGTGTGTGCCCAACAAATCTTCCCCTCAGGTCATCTGCTGCGGAGGCGCCCTTCTTCTCCTGCTCCTTTTGAGTAAAACTGAAGTTTGGCGATGGTTACGGTCTTTGTGAGCATATCAGCAAGGTTCTGGTTGGTATGAACATTTTCTAGTCTTAATGCTTTTTAAACTAATCACCTCTCTTATCCAGTGAAGTCGCAGATCTATATGCTTGCTTCGATTGTGGAAGGTTGAGTTCTTGCTTAGCTCAATCGAACTCCAGTTGTCACAGTGTAGCTCTGGATCTCCCGTGTTTATGGTTAGTTCTTCTAAAAGTCCTTTTATCCACAATAGTTCCTTCGCATCCTCTGTTAGTGTCATATACTCGTTTCGGTTGTCAAGAGAGCTACTGATTTTTGCAGTCTAAATTGACAGGAGACTGCTCCATCTGCTAGGAGGGTAATGAAATCTGTGGTTGATCTTCTGCTGTCCAAATCCCCTCCGAGGTCTGCATCTGAGTACGTCCTTACTCTTAGCCCCTTACAGCTTCCCATGAATGTTAGACCACCATCTTTTGTTCCTTTTAAGTACCTTAGTAGCCACTTAACCGCTTCCCAGTGTTGTTTTCCAAGATTTGATAGAAATCTGCTAAGCACTCCTACCGCATGGGCAATATCAGGACAAGTGCAGACCATAAGATACATGACTGATTCTACTGCTGAAGAGTACGGTATTCTTTGCATTTCTATCTCTTCTTCTTTTGAGTTTGGCCCTTGGTCTTTAGTTAGTTGCACTTGGCTTGCCATTGAATTTGATACTGCCTTGATGTTTTCCATGTTGAATTTGTGGAGGATTTTTTCACATAGCTAGACTGGGATAAGTTTAATGTTTTGTTCCCTCTGTCCCTTTGTATGCTCATCCTTAGGATTTTTACAGCTGCTCCTAGATCCTTCATTTTGAAATTCATTGCTAAGTGTTGCTTTAATTCTCTTATTGCTTGCATGTTAGTACCTCCAATTAATAAGTCATCAACATATAGAAGTAGAATGATAAAGTTACATCCCATTAGTGGTTTTATGTAGGCACAGTGATCACTCTCTGTTCGTTTGAATTTTTCTTGTTGCATGAAGTTGTCAAATTTTTTATTCCACATCATAGGAACATGTTTCAGTCCATAGAGACTTCGTCCCAGTTTACACACCAGATCCCATTTTCAGTAGTTTTGAAACTAGTTGGTTGTGTCATGTAGATGTCATCTTCTAGATCTCCGTTTAGAAATGCGATTTTGACATCCATTTGTTCCAGCTCTAAGTCCATGTATGACACTAGTGCTAGGATCAGGCTAATTGTTGTGAACTTAACAACAGGTGAAAAAATTTCATCAAAATCCACTCCTTATTTTTGTCTAAAGCTCTTTGCTACTAGTTTTGCTTTGTATCTTGTTGAACCATCCGCTTCTTGTTTTAACTTGTATACCCACTTATTTTCAATTGCTTTTCTTCCAGGTGGCAGCTTCACAAGTTCATAGGTATGGTTCTTTTCCAGTGACTCAAGTTCTTCTTCCATAGCTTTCAACCATTTGTGTCTTTCATGTGATTTCATTGCTTCTTTTAAGCTTTCAAGTTCACCATTTTCTGTTAACAGAACAAATTCATTAGGATTGTACTTTTGTGGAAGCTTTCTTACCCTCATAGGTCTCCCTGTTGATTCATGCTGTTGAATCTCTGAATTTGTTTTAGGTACATAAGCATCTTCCTGTTGTGGTTGATCACTTTCAGCATGTTCCTGCACATTAGAAAGATTTGTTAAGTCAAAATGCTATGTACTATTTTCAATGGTTACCTTAGGTAGAATTTCTTCCCATTGAACAACAATTTCTCCATTTTCAGGATTTTTTTTGTTGATGTTAATATCTTGAATTGTCTGTTCCTCTAGGAACAAAACATTTCTTGGTCTAAATACTTTGTTGGTATGTAGATTCCATAGTTTATAGCCAAATTTTTTATCTCCATAGCCTAGAAAAATACTTTCTTCTATGTGACTGCCAATTTACTTCTTTATTCTTTTGGAACGTGTGTCAATGATTTGCATCCAAATACTCTCAGATATTTGAGACTTGGTGTTTTTTCTCTCCATCTTTCTTCTGGAATGTCTGAGTTTATGGTTGTAGATGGTAACCTATTTATTAAATAGCATGCCACACTAAGGGCTTATGCCCAAAAGTCCTTGGTTAATTTTGCTTTTTCAATAGACATCGTACTTTGTTTAGAAGTGTTTGATTTGCTCTTTCAACCGCTCCATTGTGTTGAGGCGTCCTAGGAACAGTCGTTTCATGCCTCAAACCAATTTCCTTAGTAAAAGTTTTGAATTATTTCGAGGTGTATTGACCTCCATTGTCGGATCTTAGAATTTTCAGCTTTCTACCCTTCTCTCTCTCGACTCCCACTAGCCAATCCTTAAAGATCTGGAATGTTTCGTCCTTAGTTCGGATAGGAAAAGTCCATAGTTTCCTTGTGGCATCATCGATGAAAGAGACAAAGTGCCTTTTACCACCTCTAGATTCAGTGTTGAGTGAACATACATTAGAGTAAACCATTTCCAATGGTTCATCCTTTTGCTTCAGAGTTGTTGTGAATGGAGCTTTGGTTTGTTTTCCATGAATGCAATCTTCACAGAATTCTGCTGACTTGTCCTTTCCCAGTTTTATGAGTCCACTGTTATGTAGTTTGGCCAGTCATGCATCAGAGATATGTAACAGCCTCTTGTGTCAAAGGTTTGCATCCTCTTTCTTGGTTATTGAATTCAATTGTCCATTGTTGAGTTTCAGAGATGTTTTATAGAGTGTATCTTTGAGATCTCCTTCTGCAATGGTGTCTTTATCTTTCATCAGGTTCCAGGTTTGATTTCCGAAGACACTGTGGTATCCTTCGATGTCCAGTACATTTCCTGATAACAGGTTTATCCTCAGATCAGATATGTACATTACATTTGAGAGAATCAGTCTTTTTCCAAGTGAAGTAGTGACTCAATTTTTCCTATCCCTTTTATTTCTGAGTAGGTATGATTTTCCATTCTAACACTTCCAAAATTTCCAGGGACATACTCTTGGATCCATTCCAGTCGAGGGATTGCATGGTATGAAGCCGCAGAATCGACTATCTAGATCATATCCAGGTCACTTTCTTGCTTAATTTCTGATTTCTCTTGTGCTGATAATAATCCCAGAATCTCTTCATGCTGTTCAGTAGTGGCATTCACTGATTCTTGGCCTTTTACTCTTAACCAATACCAACAGTTTTTCTTGATGTGCCCCTTCCTTCCACACCAATTGCATGATCTTGTGTTCCTTTTGGGTGCCACTGTTATATGTAGTTCCTGTTTGCCCTTGTCCGTTTGAGATTTTTACATTGCTTCTTTCCCTGCCCCTTCCATGATATAACAGTTGCTATAGTTTCTTTTATGGATGACGATGCCATTTCTTCTCTCCTAAGTCCTTCATTTATGAGACATTCTTTCACCACTTCCAATTTTGATCCTCCTTTTGGTGCTATAACGTTTAATGAAATAACAGTTGCTTCCCAAGATTCTGGAAGTGTTCCAATCAATATATGTGCAAGTATTTTATCTTCCAAAATACAATCAGATTCAGAAAGTTTGTTGATTATTTCTTGAAAAGTGCCAAGATGCTCCGTTATTGGAGATCCTTCTTTGTACCTCAGTCTAATTAGCCTCTTGAACAGAAAACCCTGGGATTGAGTAGATTTCGGTTTAAATATATTTTCCAGTTTTTCCTACATCTTCTTGGCATCGGTTTCTTTTGCGGCATGATGATAGTTAGCACTATCTATCTATTGCCTCACAAAACCAAGGGTCTGAATATGCTTCATGTCCCACTCTTCAGTGGAATATTTTTCTGGTTTCTTGTCTCCGAATTTTACAAGTTCATAGAGGAACCTGCAATACAAAAGATCCAGCATCCTATTCTTCCACCCTGAGTAATTTTTCGATGTTAACTTGATCATTGAATAAGGTTCTCCGGCCATCTTTCTTTCTTGATAAAATAACAGTTTCTTCTCTAGGTTTAGCTTTGTTGCAATCTGTCCTTCGTTTGTGCTGAGATCTCCACTTTCAGCTTTGATATCTGCATGATCAGGGACCTGTATGGGCCACCACTTTGAAGGGAATAATCTTCTCCTTTAATGTTCGAATACAACAGAGCCACTTATTTTGTTCTTTGATTTCAGATTCACTTTCGTATTTTTGTTGAGTGTTCGACACGCTAGGTTATACGTGGAACCAGAGAACCCGGAGGAAACCACGAGGATCAGGTTAACATCTTGATCCTTATTTCAGTAACGAAAAATTGAGAATACGAGTAAAGAGATTACACATCTAAGCCACAAGCTTCAATCTGATTCTTGGTTGCTTTCTTGACATGTTTTTTCCTTGAGTAATTGGCGCAGATCTTCGTCCTTCACCTCTGTTACCCTTTCGAGAATAGCAGAAAACTTCCTTTTTGGTTACAGGCCCTTGTTTGCCTTAAATGCGGTAGGATTGTGCGCCCCTTTGTAACCGTTCCTTGATTAGTTGAAGGTCATTTATTATGTTCTGATTTGTGTTTACAGATGGACTTGAATTAAGTCCAGTCCCTTTGCCTCTTCATCTGAGCAGGTGGGTTGGACAACTATTTGGGCTTGCACAGAAGAAAAAGGTTTAATTAGAAAAATCTACTTGCTTGTGTGCCCAACATGGAGGACGCTAAAACCCTTCGCAGTGTGCAAATTGCCCAATCCACCATTCCCACCTCTAGCAATAATTATTTGTTCGCCAGACTCAGTGAGTTCAACCACGTTGTGCTTACCCCCACCAAATCTTCCTCACACTCTAGTTCGGACATCCTAGTGTTTTTTTACTACAAATTTGGACATTACACAAAAGCACTTTAACTTATTTACTTGAATACATGAGCTTTAGTGCTTTACACTAAAAAGTTTATTTTGTTTGGGGCACGTGTCTGAGCAATAGGAATCCTATAAAAACTATATTGGGATTTATTCAGGTAAAATTAGATGTCTTTCCATCATAGCTTGCAAGCAATTATCTATATTGGCTCATTAACGGATTACCTGTACTGTGGCCCAGTGCTACCATATCTATTCACGAATAAATAACCAGATTTAAGAAATGCACTACAAAAATATTTAATTTTTCTTAGATGATTTGCATATATTCACTCATAATCAACATGCATATGCATATTAATCATTGAGAAATGTTTAGACGTATGTATTTAGACTTTAGATTGAATCGGATTGTGGTGGAATGTAACCATAAAATGTAAATTCTTCATTGTTTGGAGAAATAAATAAATCAATTGTGTTATAAACATATTAAAGAATTTAACATAAGATAATTATTAGTTATTGGGGAGTTCGAGAGTCAGATGATTTTTAAACTTTGCAAGATACAAAATAATATATATATTCAGCCTTATTGACCTATTAAGTGTTTATATTTTTGTAGATTATGTGGTAAAAATGGATTAGGATGTTAATGGACATGTTTGGAATATCGTTGGAGAAATAACGGTAAGGTAATCATGTTATAAGTAATCGTGATTTTAAAAACTATTTTTGAAACATCGGTACAGTAATTTCATGAAATGATTTTTTTTTCTTTACTTTTAATTAATTTTGGATTAAACAATAGTTAATAAAAATGCAAAGTACATTTTGATGTCGAGGAAAACCTAATGAGATCGATGTTATTGGTATTTGAATAAAATAGAATCACTACGATGATAATACTGCACCAATCACTATTGTTCCAAAGATATCCAATATTTGGTAAGTAATACAAAAATCATGATTGGTTATGGCTCGGAGCAAACCCAATAGTATTTGGATAACTATGAATTTTGAAAGGGCAGCGTAGCAGAAGAATGACTAAGGTAGAGAGTAAAGATTCGCGAGGACCAAAGCACCTACAAGTAACATATTTTGCAACATGCATACATCATTATCATTTGGTTCGATTCCTTCCTTCTTCACTCAAAAAGCCAGAAGCATTTGTACCTTGTGGTGGAATCAGTTTACTTTACTACCCTTACTTAGAATTTATTTACATTAATATTTTGTCACGGGCCTGCAGGGGTAATTTAGGGAATCATGGTCAGGCCATCTCTATATATATATAACAGTCATTGCGGATGGATACGCAATGCAGTTGATATAAAGATTTGCCCTTGGTATCCATCCAACAACGATGGCGGCGTCCATCACGATGGAGGAGATCAAGAATGAGACTGTCGATCTGGTGAGAACACACAAACACCTAAACGGCTCTTCTTTTTTTTCAATACCCGCACGAACAACAAAACCCTATCCTTTCCACGCATCGAATCACTGTGATTCTCCTCTATAAATGAGAAATCGTATTCAATATAGAATACGGGATCACATTCTGATTCTGTTGCTATTTTATCACCAAAATCCCATTTTATTTTCTTCTTCAACTTACTTTTCGCGGCTTAGGGTTACTGACCGTGTTCTGCAACTACAAAATCTACTATGTAACGGTTCCCAGTTCCCACATTAGATGGGCATCGCATGGGGCCCAGACCGGTGGTGCTTCCCCTTTTATAGATATATCCGTGAACTATCACGTGTCACACACTCAGATCAAATCTCAACCAACTCGTTCGCTTAAAATTACATTTTCAAAACAAATTTACAAGTTTATCTTTAAACAAATAGGATTTCACTTTCTTCTAAACCTTAAAATTTGCAGGAAAAAGTTCCAATAGATGAAGTGTTTGAGAAGCTGAGATGCTCACGGGAGGGGTTGGCCTCAGAAGAAGGAGCCACCAGGCTTCAGATTTTCGGACCCAACAAATTGGAAGAGAAGAAGGTCAGCCATAACTTTATTCAAGCATTAATTATTTATAGATGACGTTGATTAATATGTTTTCTGTGACCAGGAAAGCAAGATACTCAAGTTTCTTGGTTTCATGTGGAACCCACTTTCATGGGTCATGGAAGCTGCTGCCGTAATGGCCATTGCGTTGGCTAATGGAGGAGGAAAACCTCCCGACTGGCAAGACTTTGTTGGTATTATTTGCTTGCTCATTATCAACTCAACCATCAGCTTCTTTGAAGAGAACAATGCTGGAAATGCTGCTGCTGCCCTTATGGCTGGTCTTGCCCCCAAAACAAAGGTATAGTTGAATTGGAATTTGAGTCAAAATGGCTAGAAAATTATCTTACTTGAATTCATCGGTACCGTTTTATGTGAATGAATCTGACATTTGCAGGTCCTCAGAGATGGTCAGTGGAGTGAGCAGGATGCTGCAATCTTAGTTCCTGGAGACATTGTCAGCATTAAACTTGGAGATATTATTCCAGCTGATGCTCGACTTCTTGAAGGTGACCCTTTGAAGGTTGATCAATCAGCTCTAACGGGTGAATCCCTGCCTGTCACCAAGAATGCACATGATGAAGTTTTCTCTGGTTCAACATGCAAGCAAGGAGAAATTGAAGCAGTAGTCATTGCCACCGGTGTCCACACCTTCTTCGGGAAGGCTGCTCATCTCGTGGACAGCACCAACCAAGTTGGCCATTTCCAGAAAGTGCTCACAGCAATAGGCAACTTCTGCATTTGCTCTATTGCTGTTGGCATGCTCGTGGAGATAATAGTCATGTATCCAATTCAGCATAGAGAGTACAGAAAAGGAATAGATAATCTCTTGGTTCTCTTGATTGGAGGCATTCCCATAGCCATGCCTACTGTGTTGTCTGTCACAATGGCCATTGGTTCCCACAGATTGTCGCAGCAGGGTGCTATCACCAAGAGGATGACTGCCATTGAGGAAATGGCCGGGATGGATGTTTTGTGCAGCGATAAGACAGGGACTTTAACTCTGAACAAGCTAACTGTTGACAAAACTGTGATTGAAGTATTTGCCAAAGGTGTGGATCCTCTTCATGTGCTGCTTCTTGCTGCAAGGGCTTCCAGAACTGAAAACCAAGATGCTATTGATGCTGCTATTGTCGGTACCCTTGCAGATCCACGGGAGGTACAACTATTTGCCTATTACACTCCCTTTGCTTCATAACAAGTCATCACACAAGAGAAATTGGAGCTCTATTTGCTCAAGTGCTTTGTTATTGATTGGCAGGCGCGTGCTGGCATCACAGAGATCCACTTCTTTCCATTTAACCCCGTGGATAAAAGAACCGCTTTGACTTATATCGACTCCAATGGAAATTGGCACAGAGCTAGCAAGGGAGCACCCGAGCAGGTTTGGCTTCACTGCCGATTCTTGCATAAAAATGGGAATATAATTCATTTTTTAACTGATTGCTGCTTCTCATCTAGATATTGGCACTCTGCAACTGCAGCGAAGATCTCAAGAGAAGAGTTCATAGTGTAATTGGCAAATTTGCTGAGAAGGGACTTCGGTCGCTGGCTGTCGCCAGACAGGTTGGATAAACTGATTAGTTCTTTGCTCGTGGCACAAAAGATAATCTATCAAATTGGAAATATTTTTTTCCTCCAGGAAGTGCCCGAGAAATCTAAGGACAGCCCCGGTGGCCCATGGCAGCTTGTTGGAGTCTTGTCCCTCTTCGATCCCCCCAGGCATGATAGTGCAGAAACCATTAAAAAGGCCTTAGATCTTGGTGTCAATGTCAAAATGATCACTGGTAAGGTATTTCTTATTGTCCTTGAACTCTGCGAATTTAGAATTGACCTTGTCTCGCATCTATACAAATTCCAGGTGATCAACTTGCCATTGCTAAGGAAACAGGTCGTAGGCTTGGTATGGGGATAAATATGTATCCATCCGCTACTTTGCTTGGCCAACACAGAGATGAGGCCACAGCTGGCCTTCCTGTCGAGGAACTGATTGAGAAGGCTGATGGTTTTGCTGGAGTTTTCCCAGGTATATTTTTTTGAGCTCAAATTCACTTTAAAGTTTAAACCCCCTGTTTCATGTATTTAGATGAGGAAAACTCATGTTTTTTTCCTGGTTCAGAACACAAGTACGAAATAGTTAAGAAGTTGCAGGAAAGTAAGCACATTGTTGGAATGACGGGAGATGGTGTTAATGATGCTCCTGCGTTAAAGATAGCGGACATAGGAATAGCTGTTGCAGATGCCACGGATGCCGCCAGAAGTGCTTCAGACATTGTCCTTACTGAGCCTGGGCTGAGCGTTATCATTAGTGCTGTTTTGACCAGTAGAGCTATTTTCCAGAGAATGAAGAACTACACTGTTCGATTATTTTTTCCCTCTTGTTTGATTATTAGAACATATACTTTTCATGATTCATAAGTTTTATTTGTTCAACAGATATATGCAGTCTCCATCACTATCCGTATTGTGGTGAGTATGCNTGGTTGTAGATGGTAACCTATTTATTAAATAGCATGCCACACTAAGGACTTATGCCCAAAAGTCCTTGGTTAATTTTGCTTTTTCAATAGACATCGTACTTTGTTTAGAAGTGTTTGATTTGCTCTTTCAACCGCTCCATTGTGTTGAGGCGTCCTAGGAACAGTCGTTTCATGCCTCAAACCAATTTCCTTAGTAAAAGTTTTGAATTATTTCGAGGTGTATTGACCTCCATTGTCGGATCTTAGAATTTTCAGCTTTCTACCCTTCTCTCTCTCGACTCCCACTAGCCAATCCTTAAAGATCTGGAATGTTTCGTCCTTAGTTCGGATAGGAAAAGTCCATAGTTTCCTTGTGGCATCATCGATGAAAGAGACAGTGCCTTTTACCACCTCTAGATTCAGTGTTGAGTGAACATACATTAGAGTAAACCATTTCCAATGGTTCATCCTTTTGCTTCAGAGTTGTTGTGAATGGAGCTTTGGTTTGTTTTCCATGAATGCAATCTTCACAGAATTCTGCTGACTTGTCCTTTCCCAGTTTTATGAGTCCACTGTTATGTAGTTTGGCCAGTCATGCATCAGAGATATGTAACAGCCTCTTGTGTCAAAGGTTTGCATCCTCTTTCTTGGTTATTGAATTCAATTGTCCATTGTTGAGTTTCAGAGATGTTTTATAGAGTGTATCTTTGAGATCTCCTTCTGCAATGGTGTCTTTATCTTTCATCAGGTTCCAGGTTTGATTTCCGAAGACACTGTGGTATCCTTCGATGTCCAGTACATTTCCTGATAACAGGTTTATCCTCAGATCAGATATGTACATTACATTTGAGAGAATCAGTCTTTTTCCAAGTGAAGTAGTGACTCAATTTTTCCTATCCCTTTTATTTCTGAGTAGGTATGATTTTCCATTCTAACACTTCCAAAATTTCCAGGGACATACTCTTGGATCCATTCCAGTCGAGGGATTGCATGGTATGAAGCCGCAGAATCGACTATCTAGATCATATCCAGGTCACTTTCTTGCTTAATTTCTGATTTCTCTTGTGCTGATAATAATCCCAGAATCTCTTCATGCTGTTCAGTAGTGGCATTCACTGATTCTTGGCCTTTTACTCTTAACCAATACCAACAGTTTTTCTTGATGTGCCCCTTCCTTCCACACCAATTGCATGATCTTGTGTTCCTTTTGGGTGCCACTATTATATGTAGTTCCTGTTTGTCCTTGTCCGTTTGAGATTTTTACATTGCTTCTTTCCCTGCCCCTTCCATGATATAACAGTTGCTATAGTTTCTTTTATGGATGACGATGCCATTTCTTCTCTCCTAAGTCCTTCATTTATGAGACATTCTTTCACCACTTCCAATTTTGGTCCTCCTTTTGGTGCTATAACGTTTAATGAAATAACAGTTGCTTCCCAAGATTCTGGAAGTGTTCCAATCAGTATATGTGCAAGTATTTTATCTTCCAAAATACAATCAGATTCAGAAAGTTTGTTGATTATTTCTTGAAAAGTGCCAAGATGCTTCGTTATTGGAGATCCTTCTTTGTACCTCAGTCTAATTAGCCTCTTGAACAGAAAACCCTGGGATTGAGTAGATTTCGGTTCAAATATATTTTCCAGTTTTTCCTACATCTTCTTGGCATCGGTTTCTTTTGCGGCATGATGATAGTTAGCACTATCTATCTATTGTCTCACAAAACCAAGGGTCTGAATATGCTTCATGTCCCACTCTTCAGTGGAATATTTTTCTGGTTTCTTGTCTCCGAATTTTACAAGTTCATAGAGGAACCTGCAATACAAAAGATCCAGCATCCTATTCTTCCACCCTGAGTAATTTTTCGATGTTAACTTGATCATTGAATAAGGTTCTCCGGCCATCTTTCTTTCTTGATAAAATAACAGTTTCTTCTCTAGGTTTAGCTTTGTTGCAATCTGTCCTTCGTTTGTGCTGAGATCTCCACTTTCAGCTTTGATATTTGCATGATCAGGGACCTGTATGGGCCACCACTTTGAAGGGAATAATCTTCTCCTTTAATGTTCCTGATCAGAATACAACAGAGCCACTTATTTTGTTCTTCTTTGATTTCAGATTCACTTTCGTATTTTTGTTGAGTGTTCGACACGCTAGGTTATACGTGGAACCAGAGAACCCGGAGGAAACCACGAGGATCAGGTTAACATCTTGATCCTTATTTCAGTAACGAAAAATTGAGAATACGAGTAAAGAGATTACACATCTAAGCCACAAGCTTCAATCTGATTCTTGGTTGCTTTCTTGACATGTTTTTTCCTTGAGTAACTGGCGCAGATCTTCGTCCTTCACCTCTGTTACCCTTTCGATAATAGCAGAAAACTTCCTTTTTGGTTACAGGCCCTTGTTTGCCTTAAATGCGGTAGGATTGTGCGCCCCTTTGTAACCGTTCCTTGATTAGTTGAAGGTCATTTATTATGTTCTGATTTGTGTTTACAGATGGACTTGAATTAAGTTCAGTCCCTTTGCCTCTTCATCTGAGCAGGTGGGTTGGACAACTATTTGGGCTTGCACAGAAGAAAAAGGTTTAATTAGAAAAATCTACTTGCTTGTGTGCCCAACATGGAGGACGCTAAAACCCTTCGCAGTGTGCAAATTGCCCAATCCACCATTCCCACCTCTAGCAATAATTATTTGTTCGCCAGACTCAGTGAGTTCAACCACGTTGTGCTTACCCCCACCAAATCTTCCTCACACTCTAGTTCGGACATCCTAGTGTTTTTTTACTACAAATTTGGACATTACACAAAAGCACTTTAACTTATTTACTTGAATACATGAGCTTTAGTGCTTTACACTAAAAAGTTTATTTTGTTTGGGGCACGTGTCTGAGCAATAGGAATCCTATAAAAACTATATTGGGATTTATTCAGGTAAAATTAGATGTCTTTCCATCATAGCTTGCAAGCAATTATCTATATTGGCTCATTAACGGATTACCTGTACTGTGGCCCAGTGCTACCATATCTATTCACGAATAAATAACCAGATTTAAGAAATGCACTACAAAAATATTTAATTTTTCTTAGATGATTTGCATATATTCACTCATAATCAACATGCATATGCATATTAATCATTGAGAAATGTTTAGACGTATGTATTTAGACTTTAGATTGAATCGGATTGTGGTGGAATGTAACCATAAAATGTAAATTCTTCATTGTTTGGAGAAATAAATAAATCAATTGTGTTATAAACATATTAAAGAATTTAACATAAGATAATTATTAGTTATTGGGGAGTTCGAGAGTCAGATGATTTTTAAACTTTGCAAGATACAAAATAATATATATATTCAGCCTTATTGACCTATTAAGTGTTTATATTTTTGTAGATTATGTGGTAAAAATGGATTAGGATGTTAATGGACATGTTTGGAATATCGTTGGAGAAATAACGGTAAGGTAATCATGTTATAAGTAATCGTGATTTTAAAAACTGTTTTTGAAACATCGGTACAGTAATTTCGTGAAATGATTTTTTTTTCTTTACTTTTAATTAATTTTGGATTAAACAATAGTTAATAAAAATGCAAAGTACATTTTGATGTCGAGGAAAACCTAATGAGATCGATGTTATTGGTATTTGAATAAAATAGAATCACTACGATGATAATACTGCACCAATCACTATTGTTCCAAAGATATCCAATATTTGGTAAGTAATACAAAAATCATGATTGGTTATGGCTCGGAGCAAACCCAATAGTATTTGGATAACTATGAATTTTGAAAGGGCAGCGTAGCAGAAGAATGACTAAGGTAGAGAGTAAAGATTCGCGAGGACCAAAGCACCTACAAGTAACATATTTTGCAACATGCATACATCATTATCATTTGGTTCGATTCCTTCCTTCTTCACTCAAAAAGCCAGAAGCATTTGTACCTTGTGGTGGAATCAGTTTACTTTACTACCCTTACTTAGAATTTATTTACATTAATATTTTGTCACGGGCCTGCAGGGGTAATTTAGGGAATCATGGTCAGGCCATCTCTATATATATATAACAGTCATTGCGGATGGATACGCAATGCAGTTGATATAAAGATTTGCCCTTGGTATCCATCCAACAACGATGGCGGCGTCCATCACGATGGAGGAGATCAAGAATGAGACTGTCGATCTGGTGAGAACACACAAACACCTAAACGGCTCTTCTTTTTTTTCAATACCCGCACGAACAACAAAACCCTATCCTTTCCACGCATCGAATCACTGTGATTCTCCTCTATAAATGAGAAATCGTATTCAATATAGAATACGGGATCACATTCTGATTCTGTTGCTATTTTATCACCAAAATCCCATTTTATTTTCTTCTTCAACTTACTTTTCGCGGCTTAGGGTTACTGACCGTGTTCTGCAACTACAAAATCTACTATGTAACGGTTCCCAGTTCCCACATTAGATGGGCATCGCATGGGGCCCAGACCGGTGGTGCTTCCCCTTTTATAGATATATCCGTGAACTATCACGTGTCACACACTCAGATCAAATCTCAACCAACTCGTTCGCTTAAAATTACATTTTCAAAACAAATTTACAAGTTTATCTTTAAACAAATAGGATTTCACTTTCTTCTAAACCTTAAAATTTGCAGGAAAAAGTTCCAATAGATGAAGTGTTTGAGAAGCTGAGATGCTCACGGGAGGGGTTGGCCTCAGAAGAAGGAGCCACCAGGCTTCAGATTTTCGGACCCAACAAATTGGAAGAGAAGAAGGTCAGCCATAACTTTATTCAAGCATTAATTATTTATAGATGACGTTGATTAATATGTTTTCTGTGACCAGGAAAGCAAGATACTCAAGTTTCTTGGTTTCATGTGGAACCCACTTTCATGGGTCATGGAAGCTGCTGCCGTAATGGCCATTGCGTTGGCTAATGGAGGAGGAAAACCTCCCGACTGGCAAGACTTTGTTGGTATTATTTGCTTGCTCATTATCAACTCAACCATCAGCTTCTTTGAAGAGAACAATGCTGGAAATGCTGCTGCTGCCCTTATGGCTGGTCTTGCCCCCAAAACAAAGGTATAGTTGAATTGGAATTTGAGTCAAAATGGCTAGAAAATTATCTTACTTGAATTCATCGGTACCGTTTTATGTGAATGAATCTGACATTTGCAGGTCCTCAGAGATGGTCAGTGGAGTGAGCAGGATGCTGCAATCTTAGTTCCTGGAGACATTGTCAGCATTAAACTTGGAGATATTATTCCAGCTGATGCTCGACTTCTTGAAGGTGACCCTTTGAAGGTTGATCAATCAGCTCTAACGGGTGAATCCCTGCCTGTCACCAAGAATGCACATGATGAAGTTTTCTCTGGTTCAACATGCAAGCAAGGAGAAATTGAAGCAGTAGTCATTGCCACCGGTGTCCACACCTTCTTCGGGAAGGCTGCTCATCTCGTGGACAGCACCAACCAAGTTGGCCATTTCCAGAAAGTGCTCACAGCAATAGGCAACTTCTGCATTTGCTCTATTGCTGTTGGCATGCTCGTGGAGATAATAGTCATGTATCCAATTCAGCATAGAGAGTACAGAAAAGGAATAGATAATCTCTTGGTTCTCTTGATTGGAGGCATTCCCATAGCCATGCCTACTGTGTTGTCTGTCACAATGGCCATTGGTTCCCACAGATTGTCGCAGCAGGGTGCTATCACCAAGAGGATGACTGCCATTGAGGAAATGGCCGGGATGGATGTTTTGTGCAGCGATAAGACAGGGACTTTAACTCTGAACAAGCTAACTGTTGACAAAACTGTGATTGAAGTATTTGCCAAAGGTGTGGATCCTCTTCATGTGCTGCTTCTTGCTGCAAGGGCTTCCAGAACTGAAAACCAAGATGCTATTGATGCTGCTATTGTCGGTACCCTTGCAGATCCACGGGAGGTACAACTATTTGCCTATTACACTCCCTTTGCTTCATAACAAGTCATCACACAAGAGAAATTGGAGCTCTATTTGCTCAAGTGCTTTGTTATTGATTGGCAGGCGCGTGCTGGCATCACAGAGATCCACTTCTTTCCATTTAACCCCGTGGATAAAAGAACCGCTTTGACTTATATCGACTCCAATGGAAATTGGCACAGAGCTAGCAAGGGAGCACCCGAGCAGGTTTGGCTTCACTGCCGATTCTTGCATAAAAATGGGAATATAATTCATTTTTTAACTGATTGCTGCTTCTCATCTAGATATTGGCACTCTGCAACTGCAGCGAAGATCTCAAGAGAAGAGTTCATAGTGTAATTGGCAAATTTGCTGAGAAGGGACTTCGGTCGCTGGCTGTCGCCAGACAGGTTGGATAAACTGATTAGTTCTTTGCTCGTGGCACAAAAGATAATCTATCAAATTGGAAATATTTTTTTCCTCCAGGAAGTGCCCGAGAAATCTAAGGACAGCCCCGGTGGCCCATGGCAGCTTGTTGGAGTCTTGTCCCTCTTCGATCCCCCCAGGCATGATAGTGCAGAAACCATTAAAAAGGCCTTAGATCTTGGTGTCAATGTCAAAATGATCACTGGTAAGGTATTTCTTATTGTCCTTGAACTCTGCGAATTTAGAATTGACCTTGTCTCGCATCTATACAAATTCCAGGTGATCAACTTGCCATTGCTAAGGAAACAGGTCGTAGGCTTGGTATGGGGATAAATATGTATCCATCCGCTACTTTGCTTGGCCAACACAGAGATGAGGCCACAGCTGGCCTTCCTGTCGAGGAACTGATTGAGAAGGCTGATGGTTTTGCTGGAGTTTTCCCAGGTATATTTTTTTGAGCTCAAATTCACTTTAAAGTTTAAACCCCCTGTTTCATGTATTTAGATGAGGAAAACTCATGTTTTTTTCCTGGTTCAGAACACAAGTACGAAATAGTTAAGAAGTTGCAGGAAAGTAAGCACATTGTTGGAATGACGGGAGATGGTGTTAATGATGCTCCTGCGTTAAAGATAGCGGACATAGGAATAGCTGTTGCAGATGCCACGGATGCCGCCAGAAGTGCTTCAGACATTGTCCTTACTGAGCCTGGGCTGAGCGTTATCATTAGTGCTGTTTTGACCAGTAGAGCTATTTTCCAGAGAATGAAGAACTACACTGTTCGATTATTTTTTCCCTCTTGTTTGATTATTAGAACATATACTTTTCATGATTCATAAGTTTTATTTGTTCAACAGATATATGCAGTCTCCATCACTATCCGTATTGTGGTGAGTATGCTTTTATGGTATCACCAAGGTCTTCATATAATTCCTTGTCAATTAAGCATTCGTTCTTTTTCAGTTTGGATTCATGCTTATTGCTTTGATTTGGAAGTTCGACTTCTCACCATTCATGGTTTTGATCATAGCCATTTTGAATGATGGTACTTTTTCAGCCTTGAAGTAGAACTAAGCTTATGGATTTATAGTTGGTGAATGAATTTATTGAGTTGCACTAGGTACGATTATGACCATCTCCAAGGATAGAGTGAAGCCATCTCCGACACCTGATAGCTGGAAATTGAAGGAGATTTTTGCGACTGGCATTGTTCTTGGAGGTTATCTGGCCCTGATGACTGTTATATTCTTTTGGCTGATGAGCGAAACCAACTTTTTCTCGGTAAGTGGCTCTAGCTTGGATCGCTTATAGTAACAGTTAAAATACATAAAGAGCAAATTTGAATTCATTGTAAACTGCAGGATAGATTTGGAGTTAGGAATATTAGGTACAGTGAAGATGAAATGATGGCTGCTCTTTATTTGCAAGTTAGTATAGTTAGCCAGGCTCTTATCTTTGTAACAAGATCGCGAAGCTGGTCATTCATGGAACGGCCTGGCCTCCTCCTGGTGGGGGCTTTCTTCTTAGCCCAACTGGTAAAATTAGGATATTTTTTATTAGGATATTTTTAATAGAAATGGCTCATGCATAGCTGCTTCGCAGATTGCCACTGTAGTAGCTGTTTATGCGAACTGGGAATTTGCAAGAGTGAAAGGATGTGGGTGGGGATGGGCTGGTGTAATCTGGCTTTACAGCATCATCTTCTACTTCCCTCTTGACTTGATGAAGTTTGGTATCCGATACATCCTAAGTGGAAAGGCCTGGCAGAACCTGTTTGAAAGCAAGGTGCTCCTACTTCACTGACTGACTTGTCTTGTTTTGTGTGATAAAATTGTGGTTTGTGATGAGTTTTCAGACTGCTTTCACGTCTAAGAAAGACTATGGGAAAGAGGAGAGGGAAGCAAAATGGGCACATGCACAGAGGACTTTGCACGGCCTCCAAGCACCGGAAGCAACTAATCTCTTCAACGATAAAAGCAGCTACAGGGAACTGTCGGAGATTGCTGAACAAGCAAAGAGGAGAGCTGAGATTGCTAGGTACACAACTCATGACTAATTTCATATGGCTTGCGACTGGTTAATCTCTTGGTTTATTGCTCCTCAGGCTTCGTGAGCTTCACACACTCAAAGGCCATGTTGAGTCCGTTGTAAAGCTAAAAGGTCTCGACATTGAGACGATCCAACAGCACTACACCGTGTGACGTGATGTGGGCATCCCAATTCCCAACCAATAAGCGGTGGTCGGTCTAGACTTAAAGAATGGCCAATCACTTGTTATTTTATTTCCAATATGACTAGTTCTTTATCTCATGATTAATGGTAGCATTTAGGATATTTGAATTATTCGAAAAACAATTACTCATCATTTTGGGCTCTTGATCCAATAAATCTCCTCATAACAGCAGAATGAAGACAAAAAAAAGATTACCTATGCCGGCAGCCACACTTAGACCAGGGCGAAAACTGACAAGGGCATCCTCCATGATAACCACCAATCAGAGGAGAGTAGGAGGGTTAATGTACACGTTGGTCCTACAATTTTCAAACACAAAATATGTGTGAATATCAAATCCACAGTTTTGGTAGTTTGTCATCACACTAGAAACGTACCTGGAATTGTTGATTCTGGGGTCTGACGAGCGCGGGGTAGATGGCGCCTGCCCGCCAAGTGTCTTAGCAGCTGAGGCATGATCCCCAATCCCTAGCGTTAATAATCCAGCACCCACTGCCAACTCTCCTTGGAAACCTCATACTCAATTATCAGTTCAGATAAATAAAATTGTGCTAACAAAGAAAAGAAGAAAACTACAAGTCGATGGATAATTTTGGCGGTGGAATGGTTCATGACTAAAACTAGTATAGGCAGCAAATAAATTCGGAAAAAGAAATGCAAATTCTAAGAAATATTATGTAAAATATGGTGGATTTTGAATCTTTTCCGTTTTTTGTGTTGAATTGAGTTTCGAAAACGTGAAC
>RWGZ01000806.1:64704-121588 GCA_009725065.1 Utricularia reniformis | reverse complement strand
AGATATTAAAGCAATAAACAAATATTTCCAATATTTGATCATATCTCCATATATGATTATCCATAATCAAATCATATATATGCGTCCATATATACTGATTTGATATGATCTTATTTCCTTCAATATCTCCTTCCATAACTGCCGATATCTTAGACTAGTGGGCCCCACCATATCTCAGTTCGGTCCCCGACCGATTGCCTCCATCTCATATCTTCAGTCCTCGCGGTCCTCGACGTGCTTCGGTCCTCGACCCCGATCAATTCGGTCCCGTTGTCATCTTCGGTATTGCGTACTTCGGTCTTCACCCGTTCGGTACCAATACCGACCATCTTGTCTTCCATGTGTACCCCGATCGACCACATTGCCGATCATCATCCAAGTGTAACCGATCGATACCAATTTGATCTCCACACCTAACAATCTCCCACTTGGAAATCGATAATGCATATTCTCTTGATAGTCCCCGCTTACCAACTCACTTGGTGAGACCAACTAGAGCTACGCACAACTCTAGCATGTATGTACCTTTGCCCATTTGGAGATAACAACAGTTGTCCGACTCATTTCTCTTGAGTCCCCGTTCGGTCCCTAGGGAGTCAAGGCCACTGCCGATAAGCTTGTTGCAATATACAAGCTTTTTCCAGTTACCGCAAGATTTCCATTTCAATGCACGTTAAAACCACTCGGGTGTGCATTTCTTCCTCTAAATCCCATAGAAAAACAGTCTTCCCATCCATCCGCCAAGGATGGAGATTCTCTGCAGCCACTTTACTCAATCACCCAAATGGTCGACCGGTGAGAGTACCTTGGAATAGTCAGTTCCCTTCTGCAAGAATCCTTCGACTACAAATCTTGCCTCGTAACTCTTGGACCCATCGACCTGTGAAGACCCATTTAAGGAAGGCCCGATGTCCCTTCGGCAATCAACAAGACCCAAGTCTTGTTCTTCGACAAGGACGCCATTTCGTCCTCCATGTCAAGCTCCCACTTTTCCTGCTCACGAGGCTCAACAGTCTCTCGGAAATTCTGTAGCTCACCATCTTCAGTCAACAATGTATGAAACATTGCAGGAGTATACCGATCAGGTGATCTCCTCTCCCTGGTTGATCGCCACAACACAGTAGTGACTTCTTCGACATTGTCATATGTCGCCTGGTCTTCATTCTGCCTCAGCTTCTTAGGAACCGATCTCTCCAGCATAATACTGTTCGCCAAATAGTAATCTCTGAACTCTTCCACGTCATACTCACCACCATTGTCTGATTTCAGACACTTCAACTTGGTTCCAGCCTCGAGCTCCACCTCTGATTTCCACCTTTTAAATGTAATCATCAATGAAGGTGACGTAGTACTTCGAGCCTCAAAAGGACTCTACTGGTGCCATACCCCACACATCAGTATGCACGAGTTCCAGCTTGCTGGTTTTCCGATCCCGCTTCACCTTCGTAAATGTTACTCTCATCTGCTTGCCAAGCACACAATCCTCACAGAACCCAACCTCTTTGTCCTCAAAGGTCGGCAATAAATCTTTCCGGGCCATGATCTTCATGCCCTTCTCACTCATGTGGCCAAGGCGATCGTGCCACATCTTCAGCAACCTCCTTCGGTCCTCCGTGGATCGGTCCCCATGGGACCGATCGGTCTCCAGTGTAGTGAGAGTGGATCGGTCCCCATCTGGCCCGATCGGTTTCTCCACGTACAGAGTTCCCGACTTGATTCCTTTAGCAATGACCAAAGCCCCTTTGGTCACTTTCCACCGACCGCTCCCGAAAGACGTTCGGTACCCCTTGGAATCCAACTATCCGACCGATATCAGGTTCTTACTCAGTCTGGGTATATACATCACATCCTCCAAGGTCCAACAGTAACCATTTGAGGATCGAATAGGTATATCACCCCGACCTGTGATCTCCAGGAACTTCCAATCGGCAAGATAAACCTTCCCGAAATTCCCTGCTCTGAAAGACTTAAACAACTTCTGGTTAAAACAATAGTGAAAGGATGCACCTGAGTCAACCACCCATGACTCCACTGGACTCTCGAGACAGAGTACAAGTGCATCGTCAGATTCATCCACTACCGATGCTGAATTCTCCTCCTTCTTCGCTCTTTGCATTCCCTGCGGAAGTGTCCCTTCTTCCCGCAATTCCAGCAATCGGGATCCCCCCGATTCTTTGACTTTCCCCGATTCCTCGATCGGGCCCTGCTCTCGCCATTCTGCCCTTGGTTATTCTTCCGACCCCTAGAAGAATCTGCCACCAATGCATTACTTTTGGTATCTCCCTTATGCTTCCATCTCAATTCTTCACTGATGAGTCGAGTCCGCACATCATCGAAATTGAGTTTCCCAGGTTGACTACTGATAATATCAACCGTCGTTGACCAGCTTTCGGGCATGGTACCAAGAACGGCAACGGCCTGCGTGTCATCATCCATGACATGTCCAGCCAGCGACAACTGGCATGTAAGATTGCAGAAATCATTCAGATGTTCTGCAACCGAGGCACCCTCTCCCATCGTCATGGTATACAACTGCCGTATCAAGAGCACACGATTTGTCGATGAAGGCCGCTCGTACATATCAGACAGCGCCTTCATCATACCGTGAATCGTCGTATGTTTGTTGTAGTTAAACGCCACTTTCTTCGACAATGATAGTTGAATGATCGCCAACGCCTTGCGATCCAATTTCTGCCAATCTGCATCCTCCATCTTTGCCGGCTTCTTATCTTCCAATGCTTCCCCTAGATCATTCCGATAAAGGGTATTACGGATTTGCATTTTCCAATAGGCAAAATTAGATCCGTCAAACATCCTTATGCTTCCCTTATCGTCACCCATCGCCGATTGCACCACTACTACCCCACAGCCAACCACCAATTGTTGGGGATTGAACACGTGTGCGAACAATCTCGATAGATTAAGTAGAACCCGATAATTTAAAGCAAAGAGAAAACAACGACACAAGAAATTAACGTGGAAACCCGGAAAGGGAAAAAACCACGTGACCGGCGGAAACGGCCAAATTCACTATCACTTGAGAAGATTACAACACACACACACGAAGAGGAAAACTCGGAATACAAGAGTATTGAAGTTGTTGTGCTAATGACAATGAACCATGTGACCCCTTTATATAGATGAGGTGGTTGAGATATTAAGGCAATAAACAAATATTTACAATATTTGATCATATCTCCATATATGATTATCCATAATCAAATCATATATATGTGTCCATATATACTGATTTGATATGATCTTATTTCCTTCAATATCTCCTTCCATAACTGCCGATATCTTATACTAGTGGGCCCCACCATATNGGTCCTCCGTGGATCGGTCCCCATGGGACCGATCGGTTTCCAGTGTAGTGAGAGTGGATCGGTCCCCATCTGGCCCGATCAGTTTCTCCACATACAGAGTTCCCGACTTGATTCCTTTAGCAATGACCAAAGCCCCTTTGGTCACTCTCCACCGACAGCTCCCGAAAGACGTTCGATTCCCCTTGGAATCCAACTGTCCGACCGATATCATGTTTTTACTCAGTCCGGGTATATACATCACATCCTCCAAGGTCCAACAGTAACCATTTGAGGATCGAATCGGTATATCACCCCGACCTGTGATCTCCAGGAACTTCCCATCAGCAAGATAAACCTTCCCGAAATTCCCTGCTTTGAAAGACTTAAACAACTTCTGGTTAAAACAGGAGTGAAAGGATGCACCTGAGTCAACCACCCATGACTCCACTGGACTCTATAGACAGAGTACAAGTGCATCGTCAGATTCAGCCGCTACCGATGTTGAATTCTCCTCCTTCTTCGGCTCTTTGCATTCCCTGCGGAAGTGTCCCTTCTTCCCGCAATTCCAACAATCGGGATCCCCCTGATTCTTTTGACTTTCCCCGATTCCTCGATCGGGCCCTGCTCTAGCCATTCTGCCATGGGTTATTCTTCCGACCCCTAGAAGAATCTGCCACCAATGCATTACTATTGGTATCTCCCTTATGTTTCCGTCTCAATTCTTCACTGATGAGTTGAGCCCGCACATCATCAAAATTGAGTTTCCCAGGTTGACTACTGATAATATCAACCGTCGTTGATCAGCTTTCGGTCATGGTACCAAGAACGGCAACGGCCTGCGTGTCATCATCCATGACATGTCCAGCCAGCGACAACTGGCCTGTAAGATTGCAGAATTCATTCAGATGTTCTGCAACCGAGGCACCCTCTCCCATCGTCATGGTATACAACCACCATATCAAGAGCACACGATTTGTCGATGAAAGCCGCTCGTACATATCGGACAACGCCTTCATCATACCATGAGTCGTCCTATGTTTGTTGTAGTTAAACGCCACCTTCATTGACAACGATAGTTGAACGATCGCCAAAGCCTTGCGATCCATTTTCTGCCAATCCGCATCCTCCATCTTTGCCGGCTTCTTTTCTTCCAATGCTTCCCCTAGATCATTCTGATAAAGGGTATTGTGGATTTGCATTTTCCAATAGGCAAAATCAGATCCGTCAAACATCCTTAGGCTTCCCTTATCATCACCCATCGCCGATTGCACCACTACTACCCCACAGCCACCACCAATTGTTGGGGATTGAACACGTGTGCGAACAATCTCAATAGATTAAGTAGAACCCGAGAATTAAAGCAAAGAGAAAATAACGACACAAGAAATTAACGTGGAAACCCGGAAAGGGAAAAAACCAAGTGACCGGCGGAAACGGCCAAATTCTCTATCACTTGAGAAGATTACAACCCACACACACGAAGAGGAAAACTCGGAATACAAGAGTATTGAAGTACATAACAATGAACCCTAAGACCCCTTTATATAGATGAGATGGTTGAGATATTAAGGTAACAATCAAATATTCCAAATATTTGATCATATCTCCATATATAATTATCTATAATCAAATCATATATATGCGTCAATATATACTGATTTGATATGATATTATTTCCTTCAATATCTCTTTCCATAACTGCCGATATCTTTGACTAATGAGCCCCACCATATCTCAGTTCGGTCCTCGACCGATTGCCTCCATCTCATATCTTCGAGTCACGTGCCATCGGTCCTCTACCGATTGCTTCGGTCCTCTTTGTTACATTCGGTATTGCGTACTTCGGTCCTCGACCGATTGCCTCCATCTCATATCTTCGAGTCACGTGCCATCGGTCCTCTACCGATTGCTTCGGTCCTCTTTGTTACATTCGGTATTGCGTACTTCGGTCCTCGACCGATACGTACCAATACCGACCATCCCGTCTTCCATGTGTGCCTCGATCGACCACATTGCCGATCGTCATCCAAGTGTTACCGATCGATACCAATACCGATCTCCACACTTAACACTTCGCAGTTCCACTCATTGAAAATAATGTTGAGTTTCTTTTCCATAAATTGTCCTATGATTAATAAATTGTGAGAGGCTTTTTGAACGTAGTATGTTTCCTTGATCTGAAGTATACTGCTTTCTGTTTCCATAACGATTGTTCCCATTCCCAATAATAATAGATAATTCCCATATGCTACTTCAATCTTTTTTTCCGAATAATGGGTGATAGCTTTTGAATATTGAGAAGTCATTGGTTATGTGAATCTTGCATCCACTGTCTAATTGACATGTTTCTCTTGCTTTGACGTCTGTAGTTGATGCTAGTATAGTTTCCTGACGGAATGAGTAAATATTAAATGTTTCTTATTCATTTTTAGCAACACATACACAACTCATAGCTTTTCCTAGATTTTCAATGTAATCATTCTTATTTCTAAAGTCTTCAGTTGGTTTGTTTCCTTTTTATTGAGACAAACTCTTTCTATGCGGCCTTTTTCCTTACAGTAGGTACACAACTTCTCCGAGTGCAAGAAGCAGATTGGGGGAGTGTGGTTTTTCTGTTTGCAATAGGACATTGAAGGAAGATTCCAAACTTTTCTTTTTTTTTCAGCATGCCTTTTGTCATGAAAGTGAGCTTTGTAAGCTCCTTCTTTCCTCTCTTTTGCTTCACAAGTCTTCATTTTAAGTTATGCACTATAGAATGAATCAATGAGTTGTTCAGATGAGAAATTTTCAACGTTACCAGATGATTCCATAGACACTATAACACTGTTATAGTTGCTTGGCAGAGCAGCTACTATTTTTTCTTTGAACCTTTACTCGTCCATATTTCTTTAACTGCCCCAGGATATCATTTAAAGCTTCTTGTAGAGAGGTGATTGATTCTACAGGTTTGTGTTCACGACTTTGCAACAGTCGCCATTGCAGATTTATTTCATTTTCCATCTTGTTTGCTGTGATGGAATAGTTTTTTTATTGAGTTTCCCATGCTTCTTTTGGAGTATTACAATCAATAATAAGGTTAAATACATTGTCCATTACTATCAAATGTTCATGTGATCGCATTATGTATTTGGATGAGATGAAACAATTTGAAGAACGCACAAGCAGCTTTGGACAAACTCTTGCATTAGAAGCAAACAAAAGACAAAAAGCTTGTTTTTTTTAAAATTGAACTACTTATTTAATTCACTATTATGTTCTTGCATTGAAATTTTTATTTTTATGATACAAATCAATGATGGAAGCATTTTTTGTTCTGGTACACATGCACATCAAGAATTAGCAATAAAAATATTGGGTTAAACAAGTTCTTCGGGTTGTGAGAAAAATTGGAGCGTGTTTGAGAGTTTTCATACAAAGAAAAGAAATAGATTGGAGCATCATCGACTTAATGATTTAGTTTTTGTGCAATATAATCAAAAGCTAAAGGATAAGTAATACTAGGATGCTAATTTTTTTTATTTAAGATTCATAGTATCTCCACCATATTGATTTTATTTTGTTTTAATTAGTGGTATGCAAGAGTGGAGTCTTTTGACTCCATAGATGTTGATAGCATTGATAGTGTGGACACATGGATAGTAGATGAGGATGATTTGGTGGACTCTAATGCTATTATGCAAACATCATATGAAGATCTTCATCCTCCCAACGTAGAGTTATTTGAAAATATTGTTGATCATGATATTTTAACTTTAGAGCATTCTTACTTTATTTTAATAAATTCATCTTCCAAAGTTCGAACATAATTTATTATGTAGGTAATGCACTTGATAAATCAAGCACATATATTCCAACACTGTTGGATTTAACATCATTTGAGAATTTGAGCATAGAAGAGGTTGAAGAACCTGGAAACAAGTAGAATATCATCTAAAATCTATGTTTTAACTTAAATTTAACATCATAACATTAGTTATTTTGTACTTGTTATTATGTTTTAATTCTAAGAATCAATGAATCATACAATTTTCTTTTATGATTTTTTTAATATTAAACGTTTTTAAATAGTTCAACTACGTTTTTTTAACGGTCTAACCTCTAAAAGATTGAACATTTGATATTAACGTTTCAATTGAACATTCCGTTTTTTAAAACATTGGTTTGAATATTCAAATATGTGCTCTTCCCTTACCATTACCCGTCCCACGGAGTATAATCCAACCCACGTAAAATTTCAATTAATAAAAAATAAAAAATAATTTTTTTAAATTTTTCCGACAATTTTTTTTAATTTTTTAAAAAACTATTTAAAATAAAAAGTAATAAATATTGTAAAATAGATTGTTTTAATTTATGACAAATATTTATAAACATATCGAAATTCTAAAAAAATATAAAGAAATATCAAACTTAAAAAATGATAAAAATTGTTATAATCAAACAATTTTAAACTCAAAAGGTTTGTAAATTATTTTTCAAAGTTTGAAAGAGTGTATGAGTAAAGATTCGTTTATGTCTCCACCTTCCGCTCGGGAACCTTTGGTTTTATATTTTGCAGTATTCAATAAAGTCATATGTACTGCCTTGGTTGGACACAATGACAAGAAACAGTGGCTATTAATTATGTTAGTAACAAACTACAGAGAGTAGAAATTTGATATACCATCCATAGTTCTATTTGGAGAAGAGACCTAAGATATTATGAAAGTTAATCTCATGAGAGTGAGTGTATATGCATAACCATCTACTGACACGAAGAGACCCAGTATTATTTTCTTTCAAAGAAACGTTGAAGATAGTGTGTAATAGCCGAGAAAAAGGTATGTCGAAACAAATAGTAGGGAATGTAACGGTAAAGTCTAGACGAGAGATAATGAGAGATACGAGAACGAAAGAACGTAAAAGAGAACGAAGAATAGAAAAGTAAAGAAAAAGATAAAAGAGGGGTCAAAAGTAAAGGAAGGAGGGGTCAAAGTGTGAATTAGAAAAGTTAGGATGTCTATAAATAGGGGTGAGGAGGCCCAAAAACGAGCTAATCATCATTAAGACCCGAAAATTCGAAAACCCCCGAGAAGAAGGAAATTATCGCGAAAATCTCCAAGGCATAAAATTATCGCGAAAAAATTGAAAGCAAGAATTTTCGCGAAAATTTTGAAGAACAAAAATTGTCGCGAAAATTTACGAAGGCAAAAATTGTCGTGAAAATTCACGAAGAGTAAAATTGTCGCGGATTTCCAGTAAGGCATAAATTATCGCGGATTTCATCCCAGTGCAATATTGTCGCGAATTTTAATCCCAGGGTATTATTATCGCGAATTTCAGGGCAAAAGTAGAATTGTCGCGAAAATACTAAGTTCGAGTGTTTTCGTTACGTCCCGAAGTCGGATCGTGGGAGGAAAAGTACACGTGAGGTCTACGGTAACCACATAGTCAACNATCAATGAATGGTATTTATGAACAGTCGCTCGGAATTACCACATAAATTGTGAAATGTTTTCATTAATTTTTATTTACGATCGTGTTTTCTCATTTATGACCGAAGTGATTTAATGAGTGGCCAACAACAAAGAATATTTTCTTATATATAATCAAAGTATCATGATTATTACATGAGAAATTATGAGAATATCTTATGGCGCTGATATTTGGATATTATGGACTAAGGAGTCTTATTGAGGATATCTTATGACACGGCTATTTGCTTATTCATGAATAATGAATTTTGTGGACAGTCAAAAACTCCCTGGAAAGATTATAAGGCGACATATAACGTGAGGTCGTTTTGGACGTAAAGGAAAGACGCTTGTCTCCTCCGAGACCACAATAGTCATTTGTTAAGTCGATAAAATCACCTCACAAGAAGGGGCATCTTTTTCATATAATGCAAACAACATTCTATCCCTAGCCCATTCTTCAGAGAAGAACATGATGAGTCAAAGAAATAGAAGCAAGTTATTGTTGGGAGGTTGGTTAGGTCAACGCAAATATGTTGAATCTTTATTAAGTGGATGAGTTTGTATTTTTATCCAGTAATTGTCTCGTGAGTATCTCGTATTTTCTTGTTTGCAATTGGAAGAACCAGGAATCTTGCCTGGACGTATTAGGAAATGTCATTTCCTTAAACACGGATGCATTTGTCAATGATTTCCCTCATTTATGAGATCCCTACCCACGATCTATATGAAAGTGTTCAAGTAATTATCACCTGAATGCCTAGAATATTTTTACATATGGTGGAATGACTATAAGTATTTTATGAATGGCTCGGGTTTCCTTATTTATGATTAGAAGGATCAACACGTTATCGTATAACGTGGATGTCCTTGTTTATGCAGAAGGTTCAAAGAATTATAGTCTGCATGACATAAGTTTTCCTATTTTCCATGAGAGATATCATAAAGTCGTCTTGTGGATGACATGGATTTTCTTATTTATAATCGGAAGTATCAAAAAGAATCCTAAGTATAGCAACAACAATCGACCTTGATCAAGTTGCGAGATTTACGAGAGATAGAACGGAGTGAAGACAAATCTTACAATTACGAATAAAGAGAAGCAATTTTAAAGAAAACTTGGGACTTCTTTTATCAAATGAAACATAGGAGGAATGGATATTGAGAAGATGAAAATATAAGAGTTCTTAGCTTTCTTATGAGGCAGTTTTACGTTCTTGCCCTAGTTTTATGTTGTTTCTTGGATAATTCCACGTCAGGACTCTCGATGTTATTTTCTTATAACTCGCAGAGTTCTACTAACACTTGCCAGGACGAAGCTTCCCCCGCAATAAGGATTTCTTCCAGGATAGAATCTTAATTCTCAAATAATATATATGGGAAGCATGAATAGAGAGAAGTTAATGACCCTATCTCAATCGGCATGTCCTCTACATAATATTCGATGACCGACAAAACTATAATTCAGTTGAGCCGTCCTTTAGTTACTTAAAAGTCGGCCAGAGACCCTTTTTGTTTCATGAAATCATTTCTTAAAGAGAAAATAATTCATCATTTCGCTCGTGAATACATCTAGGATCTGGAAAGTTGGGGACTCGACCTCAAAGTGTCCCACGTTAATTTTTTGAGTGTGAATTTGAAACATAGAGACCTCAATGCAAGCTCAACCGTAAAGTTCAGACACTCTACCTTTTCTATTTCAACGGCCTCTTACTAAGAAAGCAATTTAACTACCGACAAAAGATGCACAGGATCGGCTGTTAGCGTAAGTTAATTGCCCCGAAGTAATGAGTATGGCAAAGGAATAAGATCNATATATATATATATTTATGATTAAATAAAAAATGAAGATAATCAAATATTGATAAAAATATAACCATATTTTTATAGATTTATGTTTTTTGAGTTTTGCATATTTATAATTATTCAATAATAATTATTAATAAATATTTATCTAAAATCATAAAAAAGATAACTCTAAATTAATGTAAAAATACATTAAATTTGTATGATTTGCACATAAAAAATAAGTAAATTAAATATTTAGTTTAAAAATATAAAAAGACATACGGTGTGTGATTATTTTTAAAAATATATTATAATTATTTATTTACAATAATAAATATATATGTGCAATTATATTTAAAATAGAAATGACATTAATATTATGATAAAAACCCTTTCCGGGTTCAATTTATAAATTCTGGAATCTGGATAAATATTTAATTATTCTTAATTTATTATATTTAATAGGATTGTATAAAAAAAATATAAAATAAAATAAAGAAATATTTTACAACTTTTATTTAGTTTTTTGCAGAAATTCTATCATGACTTAAAGAGAGACTCATAAGTAATTTGTCAAACATGAATGAATTGAGTGGGTTCTTTGGCAAAAAAGCTAGAATGATAGGTATTACGTGTAATTTATTACACGATCTGTTTTGCTTCAATTTAGTTTGATGATCGGCGAACGGACGGAATCTGGCCATAAGACTTGATGTATTGGCGGAAATACGGCCATTTCCGCCGGTTTGGGCGCCACATCGGCGCCTAACATGACATGGGCGCCGATGTGCGTCCGTATGAATACAGGGCGCGGACAGGGGCTTGGGCGCCCCCTATCCGCGGAAATGATTTTTAATTTTCGTTTTTTTTATTTTTAATTTAATAAATAATTATTTATATATTATTTATAATATATAATTGTTTATAAATATTATATATATTTAGATTATTAATTTAGTTTAATAATTTAAATATATAATTTATTTTNGCTTCTTGCTTGAGGCTTCTGTAGGTGGAAGCCCAGGATCAGGGATGCAAAACCAGCGATTGAACCAATCCACCGCTTCGGGAAAGAGTTTTTTGCCGTAGAATGTAGTCTTGAACCAAAAAGGTACGGTCAGGTACTTATCTCCACGGCAAGCTGCGTCAACAACAGCCTTGGCTAACCGGTGTACGGGTTTGATCGGGACGATGCTCATAGCCGCCTATTATGATCTCAGGTAAATAAGCTGAACTTCAATTTCAAGCTGATTTTTGAAGAAATCTAAGTAGCTTACATATCGTAGATCTTGGTCTACTATCATCTTGCCTTCGTTGTTGATGAACTTGCCTTTTGTCATCTCTGATTCTATCAAACCTGGTGTCACTAGCGTGATTCCGATATCCGATCCAAATTCTACTCTTACAGTCTCAAAGAAATTCACTACTGCTGCTTTACTAGCCTGCAAAAAGGTACACATTTTAATGAAATGATATGAAAATTGACAAGCTCTTGAAGTTTTTTCTTTACATTGTAGAAGCTCAGCCTGGGCGCATTCAACCAGCTAGCACAGGATGCAATTACAACAATCTTGCCTCTCGTTTTCCTCAAGTAGGGAGCAGCAAAGTAAGTCAAGTAGACAAATCCCCAAAAGTTTATATCCTGTAATTTGATCGTTCTTCTATGCAGCAGAGATAACAGAATCTGGGATGCAAATAAAGACTTACCTCTTAGCTTAAAATGGATTTTACCGATTCTTTACCGATTACTTTTTCCGTTAGAACTCAGACGCACACACACGGCGGAATGAAATAGACACACAAAAACTTTTATGTGGAACCCGAGTACCGGGAGAAAACCACGGACCAACACCGGTCAATCCACTATCACCAAATTAACAACAGATACAGTTCAAGAACTATCCCGTTCTTGAAACACTGATATCGAGCAACAAACAATAAAGATTATCTCCGCAAAACTCCTTTGCAACCTTTGTTGTTCTCCCGCTCCCTCTGTGTTTTTCTCTCTAGTGATGATGATCCTTGTGGTGCCGCATTAAGTGCGGCTGGTTGTGTATAAATACACTCCTGGAAATGGGCTTAGGTTTAAGGTCCATTTCCCCTTCTGGCTACCGATCGGTATCAGATCATCCGACCCCGTCGGTATCTAGGTCATCCAATACCGGTCGGTATCTTCCTTTACTTATGACCCCAGCTCAGTATCTTTCTTCGGCTGACAATGGGGTAGCTGCCACCGAAGTTTCCATCTGCTCTAAGGCTGGAACTTGTGAGAACGCCATGCTGTCGACCATGCAGATTTTCCATCCTGTGTCGACCTGCAGTTTGTCGAACTGCAGTCTGTCGATCGGCTGTCTTGACTTGCAGTCTGTCGATCGGCTGACTTGACTTGCAGTTTGTCGATCGCCTGCCTGGACCTGCAGTCCGTCGATCGTCTGTCTTTGACTTGCAGTCTGTCCATCGGCTGGCTTGACTTGCAGTGTGTCGATCGCTTGCCTGGACCTACAGTCCGTCGATCGCCTGTGACCTGCAGTCGTCGATCGCCACTGACCTGCAGTCCCGTCGATCGCCACAGACTTGCAGTCCGTCGATCACCTCTGCAGTCCCGTCGATCGCCACAGACCTGCAGTCTGTCGATCGCTTGTGACCTGTAGTCGTCGATCGCCACTGACCTGCAGTCCGTCGATCGCCATGCAGAAATTTGGTGTTCCACTCAACAATCTCCTCCTCCAGTCTTAGAGCAGCTTTCCGATCACTGTCTGGTCTTTCCAACATGTTCCAAACTAACCTGTTTGGAACTATGTTGACTCCTCCCGATCGTCACCTCCTTGACGACTGTGTTGAACACCTTGTCAAGATCTACCCCTTGCTCCTGACTGAACCCCTTATGCACTAACCTTTCTTTATACCGATTGCTCCCACCAGCTTCCACCTTTCGCTTGAAAATCCACTTGCTCGAAAGCGTCTTCTTCTTGACCTGTGCCTTAACGAGCTTTTCTCCGGTTCCTTTCAAACTAGGTGAGCTCCTCCTAAATTGCCATTTTCCTTTGCCACTGTCATTCACCAACAGTCGACCTTTGATTGGCTTAGGAGGGGCAACGGCATTCCTTGGTTCAGTGTGGATCGGCCCTGCCGATCGGTCTACCTCGAGGTTGGTCGTCACTTCCGACTTGGGTTCCTCTGTGTTCATTGGGTCTGTCTTTGACTCCTTTGCCATTTTTACCACGTTCCGTCGAAATCGAACATGTCTTTGTTTATTCTTTCCAGATCGATCTCCTGATCGATCCGACTCAAGTGTTGTAACAGGTTCGCTCCTCCCAGCGTCAACCTCCACATCCACACTTCGAGACATAAACCCCTTTGACATAGTCTTCGACCCATTCGACATCACCGTTCGGTAATGGGTACGATCCAGTACCCCTCTCGCAACCACTAACGATCCCTTCGTTAGTTTCCACGAACCTTTTCGGCACACACTTGTGTACCCTTCCCGATCGAAAACAGTTCCCGAAAGCAAATTCAAACGCAGTGTAGGAATGTGTCTTACTCCATTTAAGACAATTTTCATCCCTGTGTTGGTCATCAACTCTATGCACCCGATGCCCACGATTGGCGATGCACTAGTGTTACCCATTTTGACCATGCCGAACTCCCCATCAGTATACGTCTTGAAACTGCTCTGGTTCGGTGTCGCATGGTAGGAGGCAGCTGTGTCGAATACCCACTCCTCCTGTCCCTCTTGAGGTACGTTAGACTCCTCAGACAAGACTATAAGCTCGTCATCATCATATGACGAGCCGACCATATTAGCCTCCTCGGTTTCCTTGTTCTTTTTCCCGTGTACCTCCTTGGACCTTCGGTAATGGACACAATCTTTCTTCAAGTGTCCAACGACCCCACAATGAAAACATGCTCTCCCTTCGCCACCCGCGATCGGAGCATTTCCTACACCCTGTTTGTCACCCCCTTGTGACTTGCCTTTCCTATTTCCCTTCGACCGCTGATCCTGACGATCGGTAGTAGTGGCCAACGTCCCGTGACCACAAGTGCTCGACTCTCGTCTCCTTTCTTCCTCGTTCAGGAGACTTTCCACCACTCCCGTCAACGACAACACTGGTGCCGAATTACTCAGTGCCACCACCAGTTTTTCCCAAGTGTCGGGCAGTGTGCCGAGGAGCAGCAGCGCTTGCAACTCGTCATCCAATTTCAAGTTCGCCCGAGTTAACTTGTTCACCAAGTCCTGAAACTTATTCAGATGCTCGGCCATCGGACTCCCATCGGCATACCTCAGGTTCACCAGCTTCTTTATCGTGCCGACCTTGTTCTGCACGTTCTTTCTCTCGCAGATACTCTGAAGCTTGACCCAAATAGCCCTCGGGTCCGTCAACTCTCCGACGTGATGAAACAATGACAGGTCGACCCACGACCTAATATGCGCTAGCGCTTTCTTATTCATTATTTTCCATCTTGCATCGTCTATTCCCGTTGGTGCAGTCTTCGACTCGATTGTCGACCAGAAATCCCGGCAGGACAACAAGTCCTCCATCTTCACTTTCCATATCGAATAATTTGTGGAGTCCAACTTTATCATCGGTACCCCTGAATCCTCCATTTTCACGCTGACTTGCTGGAACCTGTTGCTAGAACTTGCTGCTACACCTGTTCCAGAAAACCAGCTCCGATACCACTTGTCAGCTTAAAATGGATTTTACCGATTCTTTACCGATTAGTTTTCCGTTAGAACTCAGACGCACACACACGGCGGAATGGAATAGACACACAAAAACTTTTACGTGGAACCCGAGTACTGGGAGAAAACCACGGACCAACACCGGTCAATCCACTATCACCAAATAAACAACAGATAGAGTTCAAGAACTATCTCGTTCTTGAAACACTGATATCGAGCAACAAACAATAAAGATTATCTCCGCAAAACTCCTTTGCAACCTTTGTTGTTCTCCCGTGCTCCCTCTGCGTTTTTCCCTCTGGTGATGATGATCCTTGTGGTGGTGCCGCATTAAGTGCGGCTGGTTGTGTATAAATACACTCCTGGAAATGGGCTTAGGTTTAAGGCCCATTTCCCCTTCTGGCTACCGATCGGTATCAGACCATCCGACCCCGTCGGTATCTAGGTCATCCAATACCGGTCGGTATCTTCCTTTACTTCTGACCCCAGCTCGGTATCTTTCTTCGGCTGACGATGGGGTAGCTGCCACCGAAGTCTCCATCTGCTCTAAGGCTGGAACTTGTGAGAACGCCATGCTGTCGACCATGCAGATTTTCCATNTGAACAACATGTCACCAACATACATTAGAAGGATTATGTATGTACTTTTGCCCATTCGGAGATAACAACAGTTGTCTGACTCATTTCTCTTGAGTCCCCGTTCAGTCCCTAGGGAGTCAAGACCACTGCCGATAAGCTTTTTTCAATATACAAGCTCTTTCCAGTTACCGCAAAATTTCTATTTCAATGCACATTAAAACCACTCGGGTGTGCATTTCTTCCTCTAAATCCCATAGAAGAAAGCAGTCTTCCCATCCATCCGCCAAGGATGGAGATTCTCCGCAGCCACTTTACTCCATCACCCAAATGGTCGACTGGTGATAGTACCTTGGAATAGTCAGTTCCATTCTGCAAGAATCCTTCGACTACAAATCTTACCTCATAACTCTTGGACCCATCGACCTCTGAAGACCCAATTAAGGAAGGGCCGATGTTCCTTCGGCAGCTAACAAGACCCAAGTCTTGTTCTTTGACAAGGACGCCATTTCGTCCTCCATAGCGAGCTCCCACTTTTCCTGCTCACGAGACTCAATAGCCTCTCGGAAATTCTCTGGCTCGCCATCATAAGTCAGCAATGTATGATACATTGCAGGAGTGTAATGATCGGATGATCTCCTCTCCCTGGTTGACCGTCTCAACACATGAGTGACTTCTTCGACATTGTCATCTGTCGCCTGGTCTTCATTCTGCCTCGGCTCCTTAGGGACCGATCTCTCCAGCATAATAATGTTGCCAAATAGTAACCTCTAACTCCTCCACGTCATACTCACCCTCATTGTCTGATTTCAGACACTTCAAATTGGTTCCAGCCTCGAGCTCCACCTCTGCTTTCCACCTTTTGAATGTCTGGAATACATCAGATTTTCCTCTTTAGAAAATAGACTCATACCTTACGGGTACAGTCGTCAATGAAGGTGGCGTAGTACTTCGAGCCTCAAAAGGACTCGACTGGTGCCATACCCCACACATCGGTATGCACGAGTTCTAGCTTGCTGGTTTTCCGATCCCGCTTCACCTTCGTAAAGGTTGCTCTCCTATGCTTGCCAAGCACACAATCCTCACAGAACCCAACCTCTTTGTCCTCAAAGGTCAGTAATAATCCTTTCTGGACCATGATCTTCATGCCCTTCTCACTCATGTGGCCAAGGCAATTGTGGCACATCTTCAGCAACCTCCTTCGGTCCTCTGTGGATCGGTCCCCATCTGGGCCGATGGTTTCTCCACGTACAGAGTTCCCGACTTGATTCCTTTAGCAATGACCAAAGCTCCTTTGGTCACTCTCCACCGACCGCTCCCGAAAGACGTTCGGTACCCCTTGGAATCCAACTGTCCGACCGATATCAGGTTCTTACTCAGTTCGGATATATACATCACATCATCCAAGGTCCAACAGTAACCATTTGATGATCGAATCGGTATATCACCCCGACCTGTGATCTCTAGGAACTTCCTATCGGCAAGATAAACCTTCCCGAAATTCCCTGTTTTGAAAGACTTAAACAACTTCTGGTTAAAACAGGAGTGAAAGGATACACCTGAGTCAACCACCCATGACTCCACTGGACTCTCGAGAAAGAGTACAAGTGCATCGTCAGATTCAGCCGCTACTGATGCTGAATTCTCCTCATTCTTCGGCTTTTTGCATTCCCTGTGGAAGTGTCCCTTCTTCCCGCAATTCCAGCAATTGGGATCCCCCGATTCTTTGACTTTCCCAAATTCCTCGATCGGGCCCTGCTCTCGCCATTCTGCCCTGGGTTATTCTTCCGACCCCTGGAAGAATCTGCCACCAATGCATTACTTTTGGTATCTCCCTTATGCTTCCGTCTCAATTCTTCACTGATGAGTCGAGCCTGCACATCATCGAAATTGAGTTTCCCAGGTTGACTACTGATAATATCAACCGTCGTTGACCAGCTTTCGGGCATGGTACCAAGAACGGCAACGGCCTGCGTGTCATCATCCATGACATGTCCAGCCAGCGACAACTGGCCTGTAAGATTGCAGAAATCATTCATATGTTCTGCAACCGAGGCACCCTCTCCCATCGTCATGGTATACAACTGCCGTATCAAGAGCACACGATTTGTCGATGAAGGCCGCTCGTACATATCGAACAGCGCCTTCATCATACCGTGAGTCGTCGTATGTTTGTTGTAGTTAAACGCCACCTTCTTCGACAACGATAGTTGAACGATCGCCAACGTCTTGCGATCCAATTTCTGCCAATCCGCATCCTCCATCTTTGCCGGCTTCTTTTCTTCAAATGCTTCCCCTAGATCATTCGATAAAGGGTATTGCGGATTTGCATTTTCCAATAAGCAAAATCAAATCCGTCAAACATCCTTAGGTTTCCCTTATCGTGACCCATCGTCGATTGCACCACTACTACCCCACAGCCACCACCAATTGTTGGGGATTGAACACGTGTGCGAACAATCTCGATAGATAAAGTAGAACCCGAGAATTAAAGCAAAGAGAAAACAACGACATAAGAAATTAACGAGGAAACCCGGAAAGGGAAAAAACCAAATTAACGTGGAAACCCGGAAAGGGAAAAAACCACGTGACCGGCGGAAAAGGCCAAATTCACTATCACTTGAGAAGATTACAACACACACACACGAAGAGGAAAACTCGGAATACGAGAGTATTGAAGTACATAACAATGAACCCTAAAGCCCTTTATATAGATGAGGTGGTTGAGATATTAAGGTAACAAACAAATATTCCTAATATTTGATCATATCTCCATATATGATTATCCATAATCAAATCATATATATGCGTCCATATATACTGATTTGATATGATATTATTTCCTTCAATATCTCTTTCTATAACTGCCGATATCTTTGACTAATGAGCCCCACCATATCTTAGTTCGGTCCTCGACCGATTACTTCCATCTCATATCTTCGGGTCATGTGCCATCGGTCCTCTTTGTTACATTCGGTATTGCGTACTTCGGTCCTTGACCGATCGGTACCAATACCGACCATCCTGTCTTCCATGTGTGCCCCGATCGACCACATTGTCGATCGTCATCCAAGTATTACCGATCGATACCAATACCGATCTCCACACTTAACAGGATCTACTGCATTGATCGTGGCTTACAAATTCTGAACAGCACCATAAGCTAAGAAAACCAGGAGAAAAGCTAAGCACAAAATGTTAACATCTCTTTTGTGGTTTAGGGGTTGACATTGTTCTTCAAGGAATGGGATTTCCTCTTCAGTTTCCATGGTACAGAAACAAAAAATGAATTGCTAACTTGCTAAGAAATTACTCTGATGAGTTTGTTCAAGGGAAAACAAAACACAAGAATCCAACGGCCAGCCTAGAAGATCAAGATATTCCTCCAGCCAATCAAAAGTTGAATGATAAGCCTAAATACTTTAATATAGAAAGTATCGATGGATAAAGATAAACAATATAGAAAAATCTCATTGGATAATGGATACAAATAAACCTAACATATGAAAAATGCATATAAATATTAAAGAGCAAAAACTCTTGATGTGCTGCTTATAAAACTACAGAAAATCCTATGTATGTTATTTATTGTGAAAGGTGATGGTTGGGTTCATACAATAAATTTGAGAAGTGAGTCCTTCCACATTCATCTGGTGAAATCTAATCTTCCAGATTATAAATAAGAGCATTGCATTTTCGTTAATTAAATCCTTTGGCTTCATTTTGTTAATCATCACTCTCATTTTGCTATGAACAATCAAAATCCAGGTTTTCGCTGTCAACTACTCTTCTTTCCTTTCCCTGCGATAGAAATTGTGATGGTTTCCACGAAATGCAGGGCTGAAAATGCTACTGCAGGAGGAAAGTGGTCAGGGTTTGCTGCTGCGTAGGAATCTTGTCAATAATTTTGAAGGGTATGAACTAACAAGAAGAAGAATCATTTGAATTTAAAGGCTCCCAATGGCTCACAACGAAGAGATACATAGTAAATTGAGTATAAGAATTTATAGTATTTAAATAACTTGTAGAGAACGACAAAGGGAAGTAAAAGTTGAAATTGGGCACTCGTTAATACTTCAGTTTGGGACTTGGGTTACCAATTCAACTAGGGATCTAAAGTTTGCTCCTTTAACAAATCCCGGTTTCCCATTTATTGCTATTTTGAAGTTTTGGTTAGTTTCCGTTTGCGTTTGTTGTTATTTTTAATCTTATTAGTTAGACTAAGTTCTGAAAACGTTAAAAATGACACTTAGATTTATAGTGGTATCCGATTACGTTGTCTTAGTTAAGACACGATCGTATCGGCAATCCACTGTCCAACACCTTGCAATTTATTCACTATTTTAGTTGAAATGTTCAAAACACAGAATACAGCCACAACTAAAAACACAGAATACAGTTACTTCATAGGAAGTTAAACTAAAGTATAAGGATAGAAAATGCTTAGTAATTTTCTCCTCCTTAGGATGTATTTCAGTCCGCACCCTTAATACTGAACTTCTTAATCACAAAGAAGTCAGTAAATTAACTTGCAGCTTTAGAACAAACGTTAGTCACAGAAACAGTTTGTGATTATACGTTTTATAGCCTTAACAGTGGAAAGAATATGTAATGACAGTTCTTATCGCACAAGCTTAACGTATATCAAAGATATACTTAGTGTTTTAAGGCTTCAGTACGAATCTTGGTCAACGGTTTTCCAGAAACTCATATCTGTACAGATCTAGCTTGAAAACACTTATATAGACTCAAGTCTTTGAGAAATCCAAAGATTTTCTCAAAGACATAACCCAAAACAGAATGTAATCTTTCAGTAAGCGTTTGAAGCCAAATATTAGACTAAAAACTAGCAGTTTAAGTATAAGCGTAAAATGCAGAAAGTAAAACTAAAGTTTTATTTAACCTGAGTTTTAAAGTTTCTCAGATCGACGAGGATCTGTCTGAAACTCAAACTATTAACCCAATAACTTGAGAAAATCCCAAGATTTTCTCAAGAACACTAACAGTAAAGCGCTGAACATTTAAAAAAATTAAAACTTCGCAAAAACGTAAAAACAACGCTGAAAAGTCGAAAACTATACTAGATCTAGGCAGTGTATAAGCACAGAAGCAGTATGTAAGATAAACATCAAGAACAACGCAAAGCAGTGAGCAAGTCGCTCAAAGAATTAGAGAGAAAACTAAGCAGTATGTCAAATGCGTAAATGAAAAAGTGATGAAAACTGAAGCGGCGAACGTATATATAGTTCTGGCCAACCACCTTAATGTTACCAGAGGCCCAATAGGCCAAGTTCACTATCAAAGCCCAATCATCGATACCAAGTTACAAGGCTGCAGCCCACTAAGCATATGAGGCTGAGTTATATGGCCTAACATGTATAGTTATATGGCCCAATAGCAGTAGACGAGCATAACGAAATTACCGAGATTACATAACTCCAACATTCTCCCCTTTAATCTTTGTGATATCGTAGACGAGTACCTATAACACCCGAGACTTACTCCATCAAGAGTTTAGGTCTCACACACACTTAAGAGGGCGATGAACTCCCCCTTAATTCGAAAAAATGTATAGTCGGGGAGGGATGAACAATCAATAAGACAACCTTATTCCAGGTAGGGATTTCTCCCTCTGAGTCCAGATGCGTACGCTCCTCAACGGGAGTACGCCAGGCCCCAGGAATGAAGGTGGTTAGTGAATCACACACATATATCACATTAGAGCGAAAACAATTTCAACATACACGTAACACATACACATGCAGGCATAATCTAAGGATATAGCATTAAGCCTAAACAATTTCTAAGTTGAATGAACTGTGCGTAATCCAAAGGTTTCGTAAAAGTATCAGTAATTTGGTCACACGAAGGTACAAATCTTACAGAAACAGTTTTGTTTTCAACTAAATCTCTCAGATAATGATGTCTAATTTCATTGTGTTTACTTCTAAAGTGATAGACTGGATTTTTTACTAAATTAATGGCACTAGTATTATCACAATTAACAATTAATATTTCAATAGACATATTGTAATCAAGCAATTGAGACTTAATCCACAAGATTTGAGTGCAACAATTTGAAAGAGACACATATTCAGCTTCGGTAGATGAGATAGTTACCGTACTTTGTTTTTTACAAAACCATGACATTAGACATGGACCTAAAAAATGACATGAACCACTCGCACTTTTTCTATCCAATTTACAGCCATCATAATCAGCATCATCATATACAACAAATTCAAAATCCTCAAAATTTGGGTAAAACAATCCTATATTTAGGGTTCCTAGTAGATATCTAAATATACGTTTCACAGCTTTCAAATGTGATACTTTTGGATTATATTGAAACCTAGCAGACATGCAAACAGCAAACATGATATTCGGTCTAGACGAGGTTATATACAATAAAGATCCTATCATGCTCCTATATAATATTTCACTTATACATTCCCCATTTTCATCAATTGTCAAATTTGAGTTGGTTTGCATATGAATTTTCATAGATTTTGTATTACAAACATCATATTTTTTTAAAAGCTCTTTAATGTATTTAAATTGCGAAATGAAAACACCGGAATCAAGCTGTTTAATTTGCATACCTAAACAAAAAGAAAATTCACCCATATTGCTCATTTCAAATTCAAAGACCATAAGATCACAAAATTAAGTGATTAAGAATGAATTAGAACTAGCATATATCATATCATCCACATACACGGGCACAAGTATTAAATCAGAATCTAAATATTTAACAAAGAGAGTTTTATCGACATATTTTAATGAAATGATCTGAAAACTGACAAGATCTTGAAGTTTTTTCTTTACATTGTAGAAGCTTAGCCTGGGCGCATTCAACCAGCTAGCAGATGAGGCAATTACAACAATCTTGCCTCTCGTTTTCCTCAAGTGAGGAGCAGCAAAGTAAGTCAAGTAGACAAATCCCCAAAAGTTTATATCCTGTAATTCGATCGTTCTTCTGGGTAGCAGAGATAACAGAACCGCGATGCAAAATCTGCAAAAGAAAGACTTACCATTGCCTGTGCGGCGTTGGTAACGTCTGGAATCTCCTCTAACAAGCTCACCGGCGTTACTCCGGCGCACAATACCAGGTGATCCACTGAGTATTCATTATGTTTAGAAACTGATTATCAATACAAAAAACGCTGTTGACTTGGAACGCACATCGCCCATATTGCGTGATTGCTTCTTCAATTAATCTACTGCATTATTCAGCTATGGGGATATCTGTTCGAAGAGAAATTGCGCAGGGACAACCCAAAAGCTCAGCTCTCTCAGCCACTTCTCGTAGAGCATTCTCCCTCCTTGCCCCGATAATCAAGTATGATCCTCTTGCTCCATACTCGTAAGCTAGATACTGACATTATACAATTTGAGGTTGGGATTCAAAAGCATAATATCAATAATTCGTAGGTACCTCTCCTATTCCAGAGGATACTCCCGCGATGACAACTACTTTTCCAGCCAAGCTTTCCCTGAAAAATGACCTCCAGATGTAGTTGAGAGACTTGAAAAAGAGGTAGGAAGGGTAAAAGACGAAGAATACGATGACAGTGAAAATGGGTGCAAAAATGCCAAGGAAACCATTCACCAAATCCATGATTGCAACGAATAAATAACGACAACAGCAGATATTTATCTGGGAGACTAAACAATTTGTAATTTTATTTTATTAGAAATTAGAAATAAAATTTTATTTCTATAGTGATTATATTGATAATTAGAAATTTTGATATTTAGACTAAACATAATTATATTTAGACTAAACAAAAATATTTTGATAATTATATTGATAATTAGACTAAACAACAGCAGATAATTAGAAATTTTATTTTAATTCTATAGTGATTATATTGACTAAACAATTTTAATAGTTTAACTTTTATTAGGAAACTATTTTAATAGTTTAACTATAAAATAATTTAAAAATAATACATAAGTAAAATATTAAAGTTATATAATATTAAAATAAATTTATCCACTAAAAGATAAATGAATGTTTATATAATGAGTTATATATTGATTTTTCAATTTGTAATGAGGTGTAATATAAAATTATAACCAATTGAATTTTGAACATTTTTAACTAGTTTCAAGTTATCGAAAAATATTATAATATATAATACCATCTTTTTTAATGATTTAAATGTAATAATATTAATAGATGTAAAATGTAATATATATATATATATATATTTATGAGTATTAATAAATGTATTAAAATTGTTTTATCATGCATCTGTCAGTGTTAAACTAGTAATAAGAAAAATATCACTGACTAATGAGAACTCTAGGATCATGTATCCTGCAATGGATGAGGTCCAATAACGATTGAACCGATTCATATGGTAGAAGCGAACTTGTGCAACCCAGTAGTATATTTAAGATAAAATGATCCGATATTCCGCGATGGGATCGAAGATAACCTTGGCAAAATAAAACGGTTTCTGACAGCTGGCTCCATGGTTCGGTCCAAACGGTTACAAAGCCACGCGTTCTACGCTTCGGGCCAGATCACACAGACCACGCCTCGGTCCCGGCCTTGTTTTACATCGCGCGACAACAACCTCTAACAAATCTGTCAGAGGTAGTTACAGAGCGTGAATTACACACGCCATCAACTCTTTAAATACATAGCACAACGACGGAAAAAAGGAGGACCCTTTAGACGCATAAGAACATGCCGTTACCCTGGCGGAGATCTTATTGCTTTCTTATTCCCTATTATCTTCTTAAAGTCTTTGTTGTATTCTGTAATGAATCGTTTGATTAGTGAATAGGCTAAGAGCTTATTTCGCTCTTAGCCAAGTGGTTTTTTCCCCAATTCCTGGGATTTCCACTATAAATTGTCTTGCCTCGTTATTATTTCCAGTTTCTTAATCGTTTTCCCATAAAAAACAAATCATAACCGAGTTTGTTTCTTAACGAACCGGACGACTGTTGATACCCCTAAAAAGGGACCATAACAGTGACATTTTAAAAATATTTAAGAATTCTATGACATTTGTTAAAGTTTAGGAAGGTGTTAGTGCCACAGAAAATTTTTTAAATAAATTCTTTTTTGTAACTGCTACTGCTATCAAAAAACTCAGTGATGTACGTGTGTCAGGAATTTGAGCGCGAGTTCAATCATCAATGAGATCGGGCTTATTTTTTAAATAAAATATTAAGCATCGTATCACGCACCATATTTGATTATTAAACTAATACTCAGACCGGTTTCATGGAAGCATGAAACCGGCCTCACTTGAATTTAGTTTTTTATTAATGTATTTCACCGCCAACATTCCCATTTGTTCTGACCCTACCAACCCCCATTTAACCTTCAGCCGTACCGACCCCATTTAACCTTCATCTGAAAAATTCGAATTTGTTCAACCCACCCACCATCGAAAAATTTCAGTTTGTTCTTCATCGCCACTCGTCACTGAAAAATTCCCGTACTTCTCCCATTAATTCATTCGCCATATTTTCCACAGCCGCTACTCCTTTGGGTAAGTGACGTTTATGAATTTTATAGTTTAACTATGAAATTGAAAGAAGCACCAGTATGGGGATAGAAATGGGTTCACATTCGGCTTCAAACAACATCCCTAATCTTGGTTTTTTATTCAAGGCTGTTGGCTCGCCAGGGGGCGGGCTGGTAAAGTCAGTTAATAATAAAGAAGATGGCTCGCAAGGGGGATCGAAATCTCTCTATCCACAACTGAATGAGTTGTGAGAGTAACAATTCATAAATTTCGAAATTAAATTTAAATTTTAGTATGTTAAAATTTTGAATTTATATTTATGAAATCGAAAATAGTATGTTAGATTTGTCAAATAATCTTGATTAATTTTAAATTTTAGTATGTTAAAATTTTCAAATATTCAAATTAATTTGTTTTTTGCATTTTCAAAAGTATTTTTGAATTTTTTTACATAATTTATTTGTTAGATAAATTTTTTGTGTGTATTATGTTAATTACAGTATTAAATTTCGAAATTAATATTGAACTTTAGTATGTTTCATTTTAAATTTATGTTTTTTAATTCGAAAATAGTATGTTAAAATTGTCATATTTCGAAAGAATTTTCAACTAATTCTTTTTTACATTTCAATATTATTTTAAGAATTTTGTTACATAATTGAAATATAGTTTATCACAATATTTGTATTAATTAATTTTATTATGTTTTCAGGTAAATGGCAACGTATTTTGATCAGCGACGTACCAAATACAGTATTCCCGATGAATACATTATTACCGCGCCACTACCGTAGGAAAGCATAGCTAGCATCCCACCGCCACGAGTAGGGCCTAACTCGATCAGCGTGGCGATAGAACATTTTCATTGTGGTTTGCATTTTCCGATGTTGCAGTTCATCAAGGATTTGTTGCAGTGCGTGAAATTACCCCTTAGTGCTGTGGCCCCGCAAGGTATTGCGATCATTCACGGGTACTTGAAATTTTGCGAAGAAGAACAGCTTGCTCCATCTATGTCCACCTTTTTTGGGATTTGCAATTGCAAAAAAGTCGGTAATAATGTAGACATATATTACTTCACCGGGAAGGTAAAGTTCACGACACTAGGAAAATGGTACGAAAATTTGTGTGGGTGACATTGCCAACAAGGGAAAATTGGGGATTCCCGACACTACTCCATCGTGTTCAAGGAGTAGGGAAACCTGAAGAAGTCCACGCCCTCTCGAGATCCGAGAAATTAGACCTTCAGGCACGGATTGGGGTAAAGAACTACAGAATTGAAGATGTTATTATACGCCCGATTATGCAGCGATGTAATATATTTATACTTATTCATGTTGTAAATGATATGAAAGATTTAAGTGTTTCATTGATGTGTTCAGGTACTCGGAGACTGAATAATGCCCCTACCCATTTCCGGCATGCAAATCTAAGGGAAAATAGATGGGAGGCTAGACATTTTGAAGGTGCCGGTGCCAACCCGGATGTTGGGCAATCGCAGCCTCGAGATACCGATACTATCATTTCGCTCCCGGATTGCCCAGAATTGGAATTTTCTATACATGAGAATTCAGATTCAGATCCAACGATTGCTGCTTTGCGGATAGAGATCGAAGGTCTTAAGGAATGCATTCAGAAGGCCAAGGATGACTACAATCAGTTGGACATTGAACTCGCTAGGTCGGTGAACCTGGAGCAGGTAACAAAAGAAATTCTCCATGAAAAGATGATTGAGTTGGATTTCATCGGAAGCCAACTAGTAGAAGTTGTGGTTTGTAAAGATGACTTGACTGCACAAATTGAACAACTATGAAGCAATGATGGATCCCTTGCGGAAGAGATGGACTGGATGCAAAACCGAATCTAGGATCCTGAAAAATAGGTTGCAGATTTACAGAAGAAATTGGGTGCATCGAAGCCATCATCTTCTACACGAAGGCGAGGCCCCTACACATCACGTGTTAGTGCACGAGGGGCCTCTACGCAATGATGTAGAAATCTTGCGTGAAGTGAAACAAGAAACGGGTGAATTATCACCAAACATTTTTAGACATCATTTTCATTAATAGTTTTACATTTATTTCTTGTAAATAAAATTTTTACTATAATTGAGTCACGAATGCGAGTTTCGATGCGGTACAAAGGTTCGCATCATTCTCCTTCAGACAAATCGATGCGGGTTCTCAGGTGCATAGATTTCAGGTCCATGGCCTATGTTACTCGCTTCGGGAACATGGGTAGCTGTGGGAGGTGGAAGTCTATGTTGAGATGTTGAGGCTCTTCTAGAAGACCATCGGTGATGGCTCCGGCCTCGATCCATTTGGCTCGCGAACCGGGTTGTTCGGTGTCTCCCACGTTGACAACGGCGTCGGCGCGACTCGTCTACATACAATGAAAATGGGGGTTGTGCCCAATACACTGGGTCACGCGTCGGATTAAACTGCGACATGTAAGTATTTTGCACGATATCAACCCTGTAGATTTCATCGACATACTCACTCGAATCTCTATTAAAAATGTTACATGCCTACACAAACACAAATTTAGTTCAAACTGATAAATGGAAGTAGAACTATAATTGAAAAAAAACATACCACTTGTGCATGCGAACAAGGGATTCGCAATGATGTCCACAAACCAGATGTACATGTTCTAGCTGAGATGTCTACAATGTGAATTGTTACATCACCTGTGCTACGGTCACGTGACGTAATAGAAACAATCATTCTTCGTCTATCGTATTTCTCGGCACATAGGCCAACACCTTGGTTTTGCCCATCATTAAAGATTGTTGTCGCATTTTCTGACCAAGTGAATCGTCGTGCACGAACACCTGCTGCCTCATTGGCGTACATCTCAAAATACGATTTGCATTTTTCAAAAGTCATCTGATATGGTTCCAAATTAAAATGATAATAATGGTAAAAAATTTGTGATGTGTTAATTTCAAGTACCTTCACAATACATGTCACTGATAGACTACGTACATCTTTGAAGACTGCATTCACGTACTCCGAGATATTTGTTGTCATCATACCGTATCTATACAACAAATTAGACTTTAAATTACACATCTAAATTAAATAGTAATTATGTAGTGTGATTAAGAATTATCTTTTCCCATCGTCATAAGCAAGTGTCTATTTCTCTTTTGGAATATCATTCAAGTAATTGTAGGCACCGACGTTATGTCTTTTAATTGTCTCCATCATTTTTTCACATTCAATGACTGAGTGTGAGGTGTCTGCTGCCCAACACATCGCTTTAAGATCTCTACCTTTGAATTTCTCAAGCATGTTACTACGAACATGTCGGAGGCAGAATCGATGAAATATGAATTTGGGTTGAAACCCCCGAAGGCGTTGTATAGCCGCTAGGAATCCAGATCCTCTATATGTTAGCAAACAAATCCTTTGTCGTTCTCGTATCACATACTCTTGAACTAAATTTAAGAACCAATTTATAGCCTCACAACTCTCTTCATCGACAATTGCAAACGCTAGTCGAAGTATATGTCTCATTCCATCCATTGTCACAGCTATCAATAGTTTGTAGTTGTACATATCGTATAAGTGCGTCCCGTCAACAGATATTACCGGATGACAATAGCGGAAACCGTCAATGCATGGACTGAAACACCAGAAAGCAAAATGCAAAAGTTGCCGTTCGTCATCGTTAAACGTATGTCGCCATTCAACTATTGTACCCGGATTTTGTACTTGACATCTTGTAAATAACAAAGAAGATCCATTGTAGACCAATTCCAAGAAACCATACGCTTTTTCAATAGCACGTTTGACACTTGACCAAGCCTTAGGATAAGGTATTTGGAAGCCCCACTGCTCATTAATGTTACAGTGAGCATCAGTCTGCTTGAATTTCAGGTTTGCCGACACCACCCCTACCAGTTGTCTAGAAATCCACTCTTTTGTCATGTTTACGTGGTAAAGAGTTCTCCGTCTTCTCTCAATGCAAGTATGCGAGTCTATGAAACTAAAAATAGCCCATTCACGATCATGTGTACAATACTCAACCCTTACTTTCCAAAGACATTCATTTGGTGCTGAACGACATCGAACATCGTAGTATGTACGGCTACTCCGTTGAACCACAAACTCTCGTTTGACTATCTTCACAGAGTACTTTGTCACATCGTCCTTTCAACTTTACTCCTAAAAGAAAATCCTACTGCGAGGGCAAGAGTCTCGGGATCGTAATAAACATGCAAAGATGGTATATCATATGAATATGCCCATATTGGTTCAGCCTCCGCCGTAAAAAATGAACACCCAACGAATGAGGAATACAAGAACGTCTCCGTGGTTCAAAGGGACCCGATATAATTGGTACGAATCTATCTTGGGGCAAATCCCATTGGTGCGAATGCGTTGACGAAGCCCCTAAGTTAATGCGAATGCTGGCATCGACATACATTCTACCACTTATATTTTCTGACACTCGTACTTCGTCATCATCAAGTTCAACATCACCATCATCGTACTCCGATGTCGAATAGTCACTAGGTACGAGTTCAACATCAGATTCCGAGACGTCGTCGACGTCATTCGTATACAATGTTGATCTGACATCTACCATTACATGAGACAATTTTTTATAATGTTAGTAAATAATTTTTAATATATAAATTAAATTTAATAATAATCTAAACTACATCGATATTACATATATAAATGTTATGGTCTCTTTTTAGGGGTACCAACAGTCGTCCGGTTCGTTTAGCAAAAGAACTCGGTTCTGATTTGTTTTTGTTGTGGAAGACGATTAAAAACTGGAAATAAACGATGACACGGCGATGTATAGTGGAAACCCTAGGAATTGGGGTGAAAACCACTTTACTAAGAGTAGATTATACTCTTAGCCTGTTCACTAATCAAATAATTCATAATGAATACAACAGAGGCTTAATGAAAATGACAAGGAAAAGAAAGCAGTAAGAACTCCGGCAGGGTAACGACATGTTCTTATGTGTCCAAAAGGTCCTGCTATTTCCGTCGTCGCGCCTTGTATTTATAGAGTTAGCGGCGTGTGTAAATCACGCTCTGTAACCGCCTCTGACAGGTTTGTTAGAGGTTGTTATCGCGGGATGTAAAACGAGGTTGGGACAGAGGCGTGGTCTGCGTGATCGGGCCCTAGGTGTGGTAAACGTGTGGAGGCCCGAAGCGTGGAAAACGTGAGTCTGTAACCGTTCGGACCGAACCGAGGAGCCAGTTACCAGAAAACGCTTTATTTCACCTAAGGTAATCTTCGGTCCTCTAGTTAAACATCGGGCCGCTTTTCCTAAAGTGTACAAATGGGCTGTAAGAATTCGTTTCCACCATTTGAATTAGCCCAATAGTTAATGAGCCTTACCCATCACAAGGTACCCAGTCCTAAAGTTCTCATCAATAAATTTAAAAAAAACTAAATTCAATTATTGTTCCAAAGAAATAATTAAACAACAATGACGGTAATAATATCAAATCATAAACAAAAAAATATAAGACGAAAAAGTATTATAAATATATCAAAAGTGATATTAACCGGGGATGTTTTCGGTATCACGACGCCCGGGAGCTCGTCCGACGTGGCTAGATGGTATTTTCGGTATTCTTGGTATTCTCGTGTATTTACGTCATTCTATAGTTTTGAGGGTATTCTCGTAATTTGGACTCCCCGGGCCTACATATTTGCATTCGACTAACGTTTCTAGCAGTCTCGGGCAAATTCCGCCCCAGACGGGGCCAAGGGTATTTTCGTAATTTAGCACCCGAGAAGCATGCCGGTAAGTTGTGGCGATATTTTGGCTGTATATTCGTCATCTAGAAATAGTGAATTATTTTACGAGGTCCTCCAGTATTTTCTTATCGATATTTCCGGCGAAGTCTCGATCGAGATGCATTTCCGGAGTTCTATTGCGGAATGGCATGTATTCTAATTTAATTGAATATTATTTAAGTACTTTGGGCTTAATCCAGTGAAATTGGTCTCCTGGGCCTGAAACTTGTTAATTGTGCTCGATTTCTCTATAAATAGGAAGTCACAATGCATTGAAAAGGGATTCGGATCCTTTCTGTAGCTCCGGAGGCAAGGCTTTGGCTCGAATTCGTTAAGGTACTCGCGAGACCTCGTTTTTCAGCCCCCATCCGCGAGTTTTTGCACCAAAACTCGCGGCCAGCAACACGGAGTCACTATTCGCGAGTTCTTGTCCAGAAGTCACTATTCGCGAGTTCTTGTTCAGAAGTTACTATTCGCAAGTTCTTGTTCGGAAATTACTATTCGCGAGTTCTTGTTCGGAAGTTACTATTCGCGAGTTCTTGTTCGGAAGTTACTATTCGCGAGTTCTTGCTCAGAAGTTACTATTCGCGAGTTCTTTCTCATAAGTTACTATTCGCGAGTTCTTGCTGAAAAACACTATTCGCGAGTTCTTGCAGTTTCATCGTGACGGAGTGTTTTCGATCGTTTTTCGAGTCGTTCTCATCTGGAGTATTATTGTCACATCATTGTACTTGTATCCTTTGATTATTATAGTGGAAATCAAGGTAGAGCTTCGCTCTCCCGAGGACGTAAGCTCACGCATTATGGGCCCAATCTCGTATATCGCTCGTGTCCCCACAAAAACTAAATTCCGAATAATTAAAAAATTGACTGATCTTAAAATAAATAACCAAATATTTTTAGACTAGATAAAAAAGAATAACATAATTACTCATTCTATGTGCTTGATTATGTAGATCATTATCCCGACGCTCATAATCATTGTCATTGTTCTCAATAAACTCGCGAAAATAACTCATATATTGACTACTTTCTCCATATTCACGCAATGGTACATCTTCGATTTCTGGATTGTATGACATATTCAAATCAAAATTAATCTCTATAACCAATATTAGAGATAAAAAAACATAAACTAGTTGGAGTTTTGCAATTAATTCACGATAATTGAGAATATTTCACAAACCGGGATGGGTTGAATTTTGCATTTGATATAAATCGTCTTCATTGTCGACGTTCTCGTGACAAAAACCCAACGAATAATTCAAACTTCCAAACGTTGGATCCATTTAGAACTGAATTCCTAAACTCAAAAATCAGACAATAAAACTCGAACAAATTTAAAACAGAAACTTTGAAGTACGTTATAAAATAAATGCAAATGTATTTTGATCTCGTCTAAAAATGTTTTAGAACGTTTGTTTATGATCAATCAATTTCTTTAATAATTTTTAATTTAATTATTGTGGGGACACGAGCGATATACTAGGTTGGACCCACAATGTGTGAGCTTACGTCCTCGGGAGAGCATAACTCTACCTTGGTTTTCACTATAATAATCAGAGGTTATAGGTACTATCAAGATGTAATGATAATCCGAACAAAAACGGCATGAAAAACGATCAAATTCACTACATCACACCCGGATTGAAGCTAGTCGCGAGTTTTCAACGAAAACTCGCGAGTACAAATAAAATGTAGCGACTAGCATTACAAAGTCGCGACTAATATCATAACCTCGCAACCAGGGTCAAATCCTCGCAATTCCGGTCACAAACTCGCGAACAACTACAAAATCTCACGACAACACTCATACGGTCGCGACTACGATCACAATCTCGCGAATACATGCACAATCTCACGAATACACTCACAACGTCGCGACTACGATCACAATCTCGTGGCTACCTGCACAATGTCGCGAGTAAGGGCTTTAACAAGGACTCTCGCGACTTTTTGGCAAAAAGTCGTAACTGGGGCATTATCTCGCGAAAACGGAAGCTTTGGAAAGTGTACCAAGAGTTTGAACCTTTTTTTGGGGCCTAGGGTCTTGTATTTATAGAAAAATTCGGTTCAATAAGTCAACTTAAGGTCCAAAAGCCCAATCTTAGTCAAATTAGCCAAACTTACTTAGAAAATATCCAATTAATCTGGAAGAAGTGTCACATCGCCCCGAAACTTCGAGAATGCACCCCGGTCAAACACTAGTAGCATGTAATGTCGAGAAAATATTCGGGAATATTCTTTACCAGTTTATTGTCTCCAAATGCTTAGGAGATAGCCAAAAATATCGTCTTATGTCGCCAACGAGCTTTTCGAGTGCCAAATTATGAAAATACCCCTGGCATCATTTCCGACCGAAATCATCCAGAACAGCTCAAAACACCATCAGAATCCCCATACGTGGGCCCAGCATGCCCAAATTACGAGACTACCCCCGAAATTACATTACTCAATAAATATAATAAAAATAAAAAATATCATTTAGCCACTGGGTATCATAATTACATAAATAACCCCGGGCAATATCATATTTATAGGCATGGGAAACACTTATTATTCAACATATGTGTCCTACATACCGTCTAATCAACAATGACAACCACTTGTTTATTTTATTAACGTTTGCCCCCAGCGTAGAAACGGTGCCTTAATATTTTATTGTCCACATTTAAATTTTGTTAAATAAATTATTTTTTAATAAAGTGAGTCCGGTTTCATAGAAACATGAATCTGGGCTCCTCTATTTAATGATGGACGACAAATTTTTAATAAATTATTTAATCTAATTAATTTGAGACCGGTTTCAAGGACCTATGAAAACGGCCTCACAAATAATAAAAAAATAATAAAATGAGCCCGGCATCTAGGTTGATTGAAACCGATCTGAATTATGGTGAGACGTTATCTCACATGTCCATCACTGATATAAATGTAAAAAATAAAAGTTCAGTGTTATAAACGAAATTTGGAGTATACGAGGTTCTGGAAATTTGCCCTTTTTCCCCTCTTGAAGTGACACCCATGATCGACAAGTACGCCCTCTTGAAGTGACACCCATGCTCCCTCTTGAAGTGACACCTATGATCGACACGTACGCTCTCTTTGAGGTAATTAGAGACATGTAAGTTGCAAGTGCGATTTTATTATGCAGCCAATTCAATTGCACCTATGCATCATATGTTTTCTGTTAAATTTCTTGAGTAGTCAATTTATGTGGGAGTGTACTCGAATATAATATATAAGAGTGAGGAGACTACACCGTAAAAGACGAACAAGTTATTTACTATAGTCTATATTCCCTCTTATAAATCAATACAATTCACATCTAATTTCTGATATGAGACAATTGTCTCATATTTCACCACACCCCCCTTCGAATTAATCAACTGACAAGTTGAACTTAACAATTTGANATGAAGATTTTGACTTTTTATATATGACAAGAGATGATTCATCACCTTAAGCAACTGCTTGACTGCGTATTTTCTAAGACGATCATCGAACGATGAAAGAATCTCATTCGCCTGCGTTAAAGAAACATAAGTGATGACTTTAAACATGTATATGAAAGTAGAGAGGTTTATGAAGCAAAACTTCCACAAGGGTAACGTGATATAATCCGAAACCTATATGACGACTATAGTTATAAACATGTATATGAAAGTAAAAAGGTTTGATGGGAAAACCTTGAGAAAGGTAATGTGAATAAAATCCGAAACATATGTGATGACTTTAAGCATGTATATGGAAGTAGAAAGGTTAATGTGGCGAACCTCGACAAGGGTAACGTGAATATAATCTTTTACATGAGCATATCGTCGATGAACATCTTTCCGTATGAAATCGCTCAGCTCGCCACTGAATTCAACACCTGTTGGACCACCTCCAACAACAACACAGTGCAACAATCTACGCTTCTCATCCTCGGAGATTCCTATTTCACCATCAGTTTCGTAATAATAAAACGAGCACCATGCCATTATCCACTCATTCAGATTCAAGAGCAAACAATTTGTTTACCTGGTACATCTGATAGCATAAGATTAAGCAGTAGCTTTCTCCTGATTTCTTGAGCATGATGTACTTCGCGAAGAAAATTTGCATGCTCGTTAGCACCCTTAATACCGAAGGTTGAGGCCTGAGCTCCGGAGGAAATTACCAGCTTATCATATGCAACATTGAAGCTCCAGGAATCCACAGTTTCAGCTCCTTCAGTAACTGTTTGGCAGAGGACCTAAAACGAAGCTCAGCATTTCACTCAAAATGATGAACAAAATGGAAAATGGAAGGAGCGGAAAACTAATAATAAAAAAAAACTCTGGCGTTAAATGAAGACAAATGCAGAATTCAGAAGAAAATGATTTTTCCAATTCCTACTACATACCTTGATGTTTTGTAGAGAGAAAAGCAAAAACAAAGTGGATGGAATAGTGAATCTAAGTCATTGCGGCTGTTTGAAAACTAAAGTGATCGATAGGGTTTTGTTTTTCATTTTTATAGTGGTTTTGTCCACTTTACAAAACAGGGCATTTAAGTCATAAAAGCGTAAATACGATTCTTCAATGTTGACCACTTCTTTTAACTTCCTTACTCACGTGCTTTGCATTGTCCTCTTCATTTCTTTAGATGTGGCTGCAGGCGTCGCTCCAACACTCCCCCTGACGCCTAGGTCATCATCGTCGTTGAAGCGATTTACAGGTATCACTCCAATTCGATCTCTTAGTTGTTCAAATAGAACTCTTCCAAGGCTCTTGGTAAGGATATCTGCTAATTGATTTCTTGTGTCCACATATTCGAGCTTTATGTCTTCATTTTTTACTGCTTCTCGTAATGCATGAAATCTCACTTTGATGTGTTTTGCTCTACCAAAATGTGTCGGATCTTTACCTATAGCAATTGCAGCTTGATTATCCAGTAGAAGTGTTGTAGGTTGTGTCTGTTTAAACCCTATATCCTCTAAAATTTGTCGAAGCCAGGCGCTGTGGTTTGAGGCAAAAGAGGCAGAGATATACTCTGCTTCTGCCGTTGACTGTGCTACCACACTTTGTTTTTTTGTGCACCATGAAAATGGAGAATCATTCAGAAAAAATATGAAGCCAGATGTACTCTTTGCATCTTCGGCATTTGCATAATCACTATCTGCATAGGCAACAAGCTCCATAGTGTCTTTGTGGGTTGAGTGTGGGAATAACAGTCCATATTCAAGTGTCCCTTTGAGATAACGAAGAATTCTTTTGACCAGTAACCAATGTGATACTTTTGGTTTATGCATGTACCTGGATAGAATATTAACAGCATAGTTAATGTCCGGTCGAGTATTCGATAGATAGAGTAGGCTTCCAATGGCTCCTCTGTACATGTTTGCATCGACATCTTCCTCACTTTCAAAAGCTCCTATACGTGTTTGATGATCCATGGGAACTTTTGATGAATTCGCACTTTCCATTCTGAATTTTTCTAGAAGTTCCATGGTGTATTTTCGTTGTGCAATCATGATCCCCCCTTTTCCTTTTTGGATGATTTCCATGCCTAAAAAGTAAGACATTTCACCCAAATCAGTCATCTCATATAGATCAGACATGGATTTCTTGAATTCCTGAATAAGTTTTCCATCACTGGCTGTAATGAGAAGATCATCAACGTATAATGAGACAATAATCATGTGATTTCCTTCCATATGTTTGATATAGACAGAATGATCGGCAAGTGATTTCTTAAAGCCAAGTCCAGTAAGTGTAGAGTTGATCTTTGCATTCCATGTTCTTGGTGCTTGTTTTAAGCCATACAAAGCTTTTCTTAATCTGTAAACTTTTGTTTCATTTTCAGGCACCTCAAAACCTTCCGGTTGATTGACATAGATTTCTTCTTCAAGAATTCCATGGAGAAAGGCTGTTTTTACGTCCATATGATGGACTCTCCAGGTTCTATTTGCTGCAATTGATAATACTAACTTGATGGAGTCCAGTCTCGCAACAGGGGCAAAGACCTCGTTGTAGTTTATTCCTTTGACTTGTGAGTATCCTTTTGCTACGAGTCTTGCTTTGTGTTTATTGATTGAACCATCCTGATTTAATTTTGTCTTGTAAATCCACTTTACTCCAACTATGTCCCTTGTAGGAGGTCTATCAACCAGCTCCCAAGTATCATTTTCTTCTATGGATCTGAGTTCATCTTTCATCGCTAGTATCCATTTTTCATGTTGCACTGCTTCAGAGAAAGTTTTCGGATCTGAGGTACTTAAACATACATCTGCATCGAAGTCTTCAATCGGTATTGTTTTGCTGTAAATATCAATTAATCTTGCAGTTTTGACAGGAGATTCATTTGAACTGTCTTCATTTGAATTGGCTGGTGGTGTGGGGTGTGAGTCTCCATATTCTGGAGATGCATATTCAGGTTCAGTTTCATACCCTTGAAAATCATTGTTTCCTTCTATTTCTTCAGAAATTTCTTCATGAATTCCAGTTTCAGCGGCAGCTGCTTCTTGTATATTTAATTCAACATTCTCTGTATCAACTCTCTCATGAGCTGGAGGTGTCATCTGAGTATCAATTTGGTCATCAGATAAGTCTTTTCCATTTTCAATATCATGCTCAAATATTCTGTTTCCAGAAACGATTGGTTCATTTGCAGCCTGTTCACCACCTGTACAATGACAATTGGAATTTTCAATACTATTAGAAAACCAGTTCCATTCTTTTTCCTCTTCAAATATTACATCTCTACTTATACATATGGTTTTTGTTTCAGGAAACATAACTCTATATCCCTTAATTCCGGAACAGTATCCCATAAATACTCCCATTTTGCTTTTTTTATCAAGTTTGGTACGTTTTTCCTCAGGTATGAGTACATGGCATATGCTACCAAATATTTTTAGATGTTTTACAGAAAGTTTCACTCCATGCCATAGTTCATAGGAAGTTTTTCCTTCTAAAGTTCTGGATGGTAGAACATTAAGAAGGTATACGGCAGTGGAGGCTGCCTCTGCCCAGCATTCTTTTGGTAAATGTTTTTCAAAAATCAAGCATCGAACCATTTCCACTATGGTTCTATTTTTCCTTTCACTAACTCCGTTTTGTTCAGGGGTGTATGGAGTAGTATACTGATGGATAATTCCTTCTGATTTACAAAAACACTCTAGCACTTTAGATATAAATTCGCCACCGTTGTCTGATCTTAATTTCATAATTCTGCTGCCTGATTGTCTTTCTGCTAAGGCTTTGAAATTTCGGAAAATTTCAAAAGTTTCAGACTTGCATTTCATGAAATAAATCCAACAATATCTGCTAAAGTCATCTATAAAGATGATGAAATATCTACTACCACTCCATGAATTTTCTTTGAACGGTCCACACAGATCTGTGTGTATAAATTCTAATTTCTTTTGAGACCGATGTGTACTGAGTTTAAAAGGCAATCGAGTCTGTTTTCCTTGATGACATACTTCACATTTTGAGTTCAGAAAATGTAAATCAGGTAAGTCTAGGACCATACCGTTCTTTTGTAAGATCTTGAGATTTCTGATTCCATAGTGACCAAAGCGTTTATGCCACTTTTGTGATTCATCTGTTACTGATAAACTGATTTCTTCATCTGCAGCATTCAAAACAAATAAATTATTCTCAAGCATGTTTGATGTAATAGAGCTGTTTGAAATGGTATCTTCTATTTTGCATATGAAATTGTCAAAAGATATTCTGAAATTGTTTCTTAGGAGTTGTCCGAGACTTAGAAGGTTCTGCTTCAATGAAGGTACGAAAAGAACTTCATTTATTAACATCGGTTTTGAATCCCCTTTGAGTAATATTGATCCTCTTCCTTCTACATACGCAGAATGCCCAGTGGCTGATTTTACAGTCTTCTTTTCTGTGCAGGTATAACTCTGAAAGAGTTGTATGTCTTTACACATATGTTTGGAACATCCATTGTCTAAAATCCATCTGGAGTACGTATTGAATGTTGTTAGTAAACTGATCTCGAAATCACACATATCACCAAAGAATGAAACTTCAGTTGTGTTTGCCTGATCCATTCTTTCTTTTTCTTCGCAGGACACACTTTTTCGATATGTCCCAGATTCTTACAGAATGTGCACTTGGCATCTGGTCTCCACCAGCATACTTCTGGTCGATGATTGGTCTTAGAGCAGTGAGGACAGGTATTGATTCCTTCCCTTGTGTCTCTCCAATTTGAATTTGTGACTGTTTTTACATATGATTGTGTTGGACCCATAGATGTCTTTGATTTATTTATTTGCATAGTAGCAGCTTCGAGTTGATCTTGACTTGATAGAGCTATCTCATTTCGTGGTAGTACATCATCCGTTTCATGCATTCTAATAGAAATCCTTTTCTCGGATGATTGCAGTGAACTAACGAAATCCATAAATGAAGGTTTTTTTGTCTCCTTTATACCTGCCAACTTTTTGAGCTTTTCACACTCTTCAATTGCTGAAAGCTTTGGTTCAAATTTATTTGGGAGACTCATCATTGCCTTTTCTATAATCTTGTCGTCCGTAAGGTCTCCACCTAGAGCCCTTATTTCATTGACTATTTTAGTAGTTCTGTTGTAGTATTCTTGGAGAGATTCTTTGTTTGTCATCCTGTTTGCTTCAAAATCCGCCATTCTATTTCTGATGTGCATTTTTCGTATTTGATCTCCTCCTTCATATAGTTCTTTCAGTCGATCCCATATTTCCTTTGGTGTGAGGAAATTTGCTATTTTATCGAACATCGTGTCGGTCACCGCATCGTGCAGTATAGTCATGGCTTTATATTTTTGTATGGCATAATCTTCTTGTATTTTTTTCTCTGCTTCGGTAGGTGGATCTGAGGGTGTTCCAGTTGTCTCGCTTTGTATAACTTGCCACAGGTCCTTAGATTTAAGGATTGACGTGAGTTTGATAGTCCATGTGAAGTAGTTCGTCCCATCTAGTAGGGGAGGTGCTAGAGTTCCTCGAGTTCCTGCCATCTTGTTTGATTCAGGCACAAACTAGCTGCTCCGATACCATGATGTTTTGTAGAGAGAAATGCAGAAACAGAGTGGATGGAATAGTGAATCTAAGTCATTACGGCTGATTGAGAAAAACAAAAGTGACTTTCAATAGGGTTTTGTTTTTTCATTTTTATAGTGGTGTTGTCCACTTTACAAACAGGGCATTTAAGTCATAAAAGCGTAAATACGATTCTTCAATGTTGACCACTTCTTTAAACTTTCTTACTCACGTGCCTTGTGTTGTCCTTTTCATTTCTTTAGATGTGGCTACAGGCGTCGCTCCAACAACTATCTGTGAGTCATAGCATATTAAAATAAAGAAGGCGACTTCATGCATTTTTTATAGCTTTAAACGAATCTAGATTTCGCTCTATTTTTGTTCTTTTAGTGATGCAAACTAGTGAGACGAGATTGCAGTCGAGCAATGGACTGAACTGATAATCTGTTATCTATCTTCAACAATACATAATACCAATGTACTCACAAGAGAAGATTCAATATGAAGAACAATGAGATGATCTTTATTCAAAGCAAAACAATCTCTCAGAATCAAGATACAGAAAACTTGATCCTTACATTATTAAATAGACAGACATCAACAATAATTATGGAAATTGACAAATTTATTGCTAAGTTTAACTAAAATGCATAATTTCTTCACCTTACTGAGAATAGAGAACTTCATTGCGTTGATTTCCATTCACAGTATCAATCACCTTGGTTTTGTGCATAAATCACTCTTCTTTCTTGCTGATGGAATCAGATTGCTTTCCAACACTCCCCCGGAATCTGATTCCTTCAACAATGTTCATTCCCAGTTTCATCTTCATGAACAGTTCCAGACTTAAAGCTTTGGTTAGACCATCTGCAATTTGTTTTGTTGATGGACAGAACAGAAACTTCAGTTCTCCCTGCTCTACAAAATTTCTTACAGCATGATACTTGACATCTATGTGTTTTGTTCTTCCATGGAAAACATGATCTTTAACCATTGCAATAGCTGATTTGGAGTCACAAAAAATCTCTGATGGTTCATCTTGCGGCAGTCCAAAATCAACCAATACTTTCCTCATCCAAATCACATGGTTTGCTGCTATTGCAGCTGCCATGTATTCCGCTTCTGCGGTAGATTGAGCAACGACACTTTGTTTCTTTAATAACCAAGATGTCGGTCCTCCCCCCAAGCCAAACACATATCCAGAAGTACTGTAAATAGATAAGGAGCTAGCAAAACTGCTGTCTACAAAACCACTCACCTTGATCTCATGATCTTTCTTGTACAATATTCCTTGTTGCGTGGTACCTTTGATGTATCTCAAAATTCTTTTCCCTGCCTGCAAATGCACACTTCTTGGTTTATGCATAAAACGAGAAAGTACACTTACAACATAAACAATGTCAGGACGAGTGTTGGTTAGGAACAATAAGCATCCTATCATAGATCGATAGTGGGCACTGTCAACCATATTTCCTTCTTCCAGGTATAATTCTGCTCCTGTTGTCATTGGAGTGGAAGTTGGATGACATTCTTGAAGTCCAAATTTTTCTAGAACCATATCAGCATACTTTCCTTGACACACGAAGATTCCATCCATCTGAAACGTTATTTCTAGTCCCAAAAAATAATGTATTGAGCCAAGATCAGTCATTTCAAATACATCCATCAATTCATTTTTCACATTCAGAATATAATTTGCATCATCCCCGGTTAAAATAATGTCATCAACATAAACCGATAAGATCACTTTACCTTGATCAGAACTTCTAACAAATAGTGAGCCTTCATTCGGACTTTTTTGAAATTCCAATTGTTGCAGTACTGTTTGCAATTTCATATACCAAGCTCTNACCACTCCATGAATTTTCTTTGAACGGTCCACACAGATCTGTGTGTATAAGTTCTAATTTCTTTTGAGACCGATGTGTACCGAGTTTAAAAGGCAATCGAGTCTGTTTTCCTTGATGACATACTTCACATTTTGAGTTCAGAAAATGTAAATCAGGTAAGTCTAGGATCATACCGTTCTTTTGTAAGATCTTGAGATTTCTGATTCCATAGTGACCAAAGCGTTTATGCCACTTTTGTGATTCCTCGGTTACTGATAAACTGATTTCTTCATCTGCAGCATTCAAAACAAATAAATTATTCTCAAGCATGTTTGATGTAATAGAGCTGTTTGAAATGGTATCTTCTATTTTGCATCTGAAATTGTCAAAAGATATTCTGAAATTGTTTCTTAGGAGTTGTCCGAGACTTAGAAGGTTCTGCTTCAGTGAAGGTACGAAAAGCACTTCATTTATCAACATCGGTTTTGAATCCCCTTTGAGTAATATTGATCCTCTTCCTTCTACATACGCAGAATGCCCAGTGGCTGATTTTACAGTCTTCTTTTCTGTGCAGGTATAACTCTGAAAGAGTTGTATGTCTTTACACATATGTTTGGAACAACCACTGTCTAAAATCCATCCGGAGTACGTATTGAATGTTGTTAGTAAACTGATCTCGAAATCGCACATATCACCAAAGAATGAAACTTCAGTTGTGTTTGCCTGATCCATTATTTCTTTCTTCGCATGACACACTTTTTCGATATGTCCCAGATTCTTACAGAATGTGCACTTGGCATCTGGTCTCCACCAGCATACTTCTGGTCGATGATTGGTCTTAGAGCAGTGAGGACATGTATTGATTCCTTCCTTTGTGTCTCTCCAATTTGAATTTGTGGCTGTTTTTGCATATGATTGTGTTGGACCCATAGATGTCTTTGATTTATTTATTTGCATAGCAGCAGCTTCGAGTTGATCTTGACTTGATAGAGCTATCTCATTTCGTGGTAGTACATCATCTGTTTCATGCATTCTAATAGAAATCCTTTTCTCGGATGATTGCAGTGAACTAACGAAATCCATAAATGAAGGTTTTTTGTCTCCTTTATACCTCCCAATTTTCTGAGCTTTTCACACTCTTCAATTGCTGAAAGCTTTGGTTCAAATTTATTTGGGAGACTCATCATTGCCTTTTCTATAATCTTGTCGTCCGTAAGGTCTCCACCTAGAGCCCTTATTTCATTGACTATTTTAATAGTTCTGTAGTAGTATTCTTGGAGAGATTCTTTGTTTGTCATCCTGTTTGCTTCAAAATCCGCCATTCTATTTCTGATGTGCATTTTTCGTATTTGATCTCCTCCTTCATATAGTTCTTTCAGTCGATCCCATATTTCCTTTGGTGTGAGGCAATTTGCTATTTTATCAAACATCGTGTCGATCACCGCATCGTGCAGTATAGTCATGGCTTTATATTTTTGTATGGCATAATCTTCTTGTATTTTTTTCTCTGCTTCGGTAGGTGGATCTGAGGGTGTTCCAGTTGTCTCGCTTTGTATAACTTGTCACAGGTTCTTAGATTTAAGGATTGCCGTGAGTTTGATAGTCCATGTGAAGTAGTTCGTCCCATCTAGCAGGGGAGGTGCTAGAGTTCCTCGAGTTCCTGCCATCTTGTTTGATTCAGGTACAAACTAGCTGCTCTGATATCATGATATTTTGTAGAGAGAAATGCAGAAACAGAATGGATGAAATAGTGAATCTAAGTCATTGTGGCTGATAGAGAAAAACAAAAATCACACACACGATAGAGTTTGTTTTTTCATTTTTATAGTGGTGTTGTCCACTTTATAGACGATAGAGCATTTAAGTAATAAAAGCATAAATACGATTCTTCAATGTTGACCACTTCTTTTAACTTGTTTACTCGTGCCTTGTGTTGTCCTTTTCATTTCTGTGGCTACAGGCGTCGCTCCAACATTATTCGCTCGAAGAAGAACTGATGAAAGCGAACAAAATTAATACGATCAGATTGACAGATTGTCATCTGCAGTGAATAAACGAGAATAATATAGTGAATAAACCCCTTTGAATCTTGTATTGTTTCGGACGACGTCGGTAGCTTCCAATCTCGAGCGCTGTCCCAGTATGAACTCTCCTCCGGTAACGCCGAGCCATTCCTCTGGTTCGGGTCGCTCGTCTCTCATCGATTCCTTACGGGGATGCGCAATTTCCGGCATCCCCAAGGAAGAGCTCAGGAAGAAGATCACATTCCCGGAGTATTTGAGNTGCATAAATTAAATAATTGTAGAATAACAAAACTTTATTAATCTAATTATGTAATTTCAAAAACAACAAAACACAAAATATTAAATAATTTATATTTAATCAAATAAATATGGGTATAACTGAAAAAATGTTAAATGAGAATAAACATGTCTAAATAATCACACAAACTTAGAATATAAAATAGTGTAAATTAATTGTAATATCAAGTATTATAATGTGTTGTATGCTAGTATACGATTGGATTAAATCGATAAGGGTGTCAATCGTGCGAGTTCTGTTAGGTTAGTACAAAACAAATTCAACCAAAAAAATTATCTAAACTGAAACCAAATTAAAATGAAATATTTCGTAAAGCTGTGAGATGTGGACCGATCGGTCCTAGTGAGCGGGAGAAAGCTAGGCCCTACCGATCGATATGAACGGGCAGTCGGGTCCGATTGGTCTGGCTGCGCCGTTCATTCAAGTGAGTTGGATCTGGGCCTCCAAGTTCGGTTTATGTTACTTGGGTTGGTCTAACTAAGCTTGGCCCTGATCAGGATCTGGGTACCGGGTTTCGGGAATCTCATCAGATATCAAAGTATCAAATAAATAATCAAATCGAAGATTGTACCATCAAAATAACATTAAATAAAAATACTTAAAATATCTGCCGATGATAAATGCATATTAAGAAGCAAATGAAGATATTGACATAACAAGAATATCACGAGTCATTTGTGCAAGTATAACAAATCTCATATTAATGTCTTTACAATATATAAGATATCAAATTTCGATATCAATAATTGAAGGATCATAATTCATTTAATTTTTTTAAAAATATATAAATGTTATATTAACTAATTTGATATTCGTTATATACCAATTTTTTATTCTTTTTATCGAATACCAAACCAAATTTCATTAATTTAAATACTAAGAATCGAATAACAAATATCCAAATAACAAAATTTGGATATGATATATATTATTTCAACCAAAACAAGATACTCTAAGTGGAGACAGCGGCGCCAATGTTGGAGATGATCTTACACGAGGTGACCGAATTCGTCGTAGATAATTTCGAGCATATTCAGGTCAGTGAGAAACGGATCCGGCGGCGGAGTGTGGTCCCAGTTAAAAAATTCATTGTTGATCGGAAAATCATCAAGGTCAGGAAGATTCGGCCACGTCATAGGAGGATTGGAATCGGCCGCCGCCGCAATTTCTATTGCATCGCTGCTTGTCGTCCGGCTGCTTACAGTTTCGTAAAATTCGATGCTCCTGAATGTGGACGACACCCTAAACGCTTTGGGAGCATACACTTTGATTTTTTCAAATTGGTTATTTTCTTCTACCGGCGCTCCATTCACAGCCTTATTCTTTTTCAGCTTTGATCCCTCCTTGGGTGCCGCCGGTTCTCCTTCACGAACGGCGAGTTTCTTTGATATCTCCGGTTTCGGGTGAGTCCCGGTGATGTTGAGCTTCTTGACGAGATACGTGTTCCAGTAGTTTTTTATATCATTATCGGTTCGACCCGGCAATCTGCCTGCGATTAATGACCATCGATTTCCCAAAAGTCCATGTAGACGTATGATAAGATCTTCCTCATCTTCACCGATGTCCCCCCGCTTAATCCCCGGCCGGAGATAATTCATCCACCGGAGTCTACAGCTTTTGCCGCATCTCTGAAATCCTAAGTCCATCAATACCCAGACAATGAAAAAAAGCCAGTAAATTACAAAGCTTCTTTACAGAGACAAATCATCTCAAATTTCAGACAAATTTTGTCACTCATGCACCAGAAGGACCAATTTAATTTATACTTACCAGCATTCTTAGAAAGAGACTTCCATTGTCCTTCGCCGTGTAGCTCAACGTAATTTTTAAGCAAAGCGTCCTCTTTAGACGACCACGGCCCTCTACTCAACCCTACTTTCGTACAGCACGGTGACCTACCCATCGTCTTCTCCGCCGAAAAAAGTTGGCTCCCTAGAAACACGGTGGTCTGTAGACAGATATGAAGATGAAAGTGGTCTAGGCCTTATATGAATTTATTGGGCATAACCACACTGAAACGTCGTCGTTGTCATTTATAGAAAATGTGAACCAGTTTCTTTCATCCGACAGACGACTTGAGAACGCCCGGGACATCAGTTTTCAATCTATACACATCATCATTCTTTAATTTTATAAATAATTTTCCTCTCATATATAAAACAATGTCAGGACACTTATAATTTTTAAATTTTTTTTTTACAAATCGAATACCTTATGTTATGGTTTAAAAACCGAGGGTGTCAACAGTCGTCCGGTTCGTTGCAAGACGAACTCAGTTGTAATTTATTTAATGTGTGGAAAACGATTGTAAATCAAATGTAGAAGAGACAAAACAATTTAGAGTGAAAAACATCAAAAGTTGAGAAAAAAACCACTTGACTAAGAGCTGTAAATGCCCTTAATCGATTCAATAAACAAGATGCTGATCACAAATTCCATGTTTTCTTTTGACAACAAAGCGGAGAAAATCTTATCGAAAATAAATCGACAGATGGCTAAGTAAGAAGCTAGCAAGGAGAATCAAAATGAGGATCCTTTTCTTCACTTCTCAAATGTCTTTTTTATACACCTAATGTGCTGTGTGAACAATAAGGTGTGGTTTTGTGCTTATCCTCTGCGGCTTGGTCGGCTTGTGTCAGGCGGGACAACTGTCGTGGATAACTTCATAGAGCTGCACGGCACTAGGCCTTTCGATGCTACTAGCCGGCTTTCTCCAGACTAAGGGAGGTTCATATGACTCCGCCAGACCATGGCTCTAACAGAATTGTTGGAGGTTGTTGTCGCATGTTGAGGAATGTGGATGGCCCGAAGCATAGTCTGTGAGATGTGGACCGAACGGTCCTAGTGAGGGGGAGAAAGCTGGGCCTTATCGATCGGGGCCGATCGATATGAACGGGCGATCGGGCCCGTCTGGCCTAGCTGGGCCGTCCATTCACGTGAGCTGGATTTGGGCCCCCAAGTTCGACTTATGTTACTTGGGCTGGTCTAACTAAACATGACCCTGATCAGGTTCGGGGTAACGGATTTCGGGGATCTCATCACTTTAGAATAATAATATTATCGATAAAATTATTATATAAATATTTATATTTAATAATTGTTTTAAAAGTAATTTTTAAATTTTTTTTTAATAATCATACACCCGTCCAAAAAAATTGTCACGTTGGCCACTCAGAATGGACGGCCAACTTTAAGCAAGGCCTAACTACATCTCAACCGTTCAATATTTTAAATAAATCATTTTATTTTATTTTATTATTTTCCACTTGGTTTGTATGACAACAAAGGAATATATGTTTTTCACTTCTTAACTTAGTATAAACACGGTTTCGGTTTTATCCGGTTTTTATCGAAGCTATAATAAGATCTATTTAAATATATATTATCAAACTTGATTTCGATCAATTTATAAATACAAGAGTTTATAAGTAAACCAAAGTGACATCAAATCACGCTTTTAAGTCAAAGTTAAAGAGGAGATAACTGAGAATGAATAGTTTTAGAAGAGAATTTTAAATTTAAAGTTAATATATAAAATTAAGGCAAAAAATTTACTAAATTTACTAAATTCATAAATATAAAAAACTCATAAAATTAACAGGTGTCATGACAAACCCACGTGTTTCTTTACATTTTTTGTAAATACTAAATTATGAACAGTGTATATGTGGTCCAATCAAAGGTAACATGTATGACATCTGAATTGTGATTGAGTTCAAATATTCTCTTGTTTTTCACGACAAAACAACGTGGTTTTATATATCAATTAAAGTTATATTTTATTGCATAATAATCGAGGTGTTCTTACATATTTTAGATTTATTAACTTACCCAACCACCAATATTAATAGAAAATCCGCTCACCCAAAATAATTAATCGAATCAAACCAGCAGCCATAACTACTCCACTTCATGAATTAAAAGCATCATATTTTAAGATTATCTTAGAATGTCTACAGACAAATATGACATCTCAATATCCTCAAGCACGGGAGTTCAACCATAACTACCTTTATACAACACAATCCCCTCATTGATGTTCTTAATGGATCGTATACCGATAAAAGTAGTGCATCAAATAAGTAATTACCAAATCATAGAAACAATATAGAGAGTGATAAAAACTTGGAAAAAATATGGGTGTTTTTTTCGTCTCCAATGCAATATCATAACAATCACTAGATGAGTGTTCAACCTCATTCAAATCTTCTTTAAAATATCATAAAATCCACTTACTCATGCTCATGGTGGCTTGTATACCAGTAATAGCACTACACCGAACATATAATCACCAAATCATAGAAACAACCTAGAGGGTGACAGAAGCCTAATTAGAAGGTATGAAAAATGTATATGTTTCTAGTCTTCAACGTAACATCTTGACGACATGTATATGAGTGTCTAATCTCATTCGAATCGGATCTTTAGAATGTCATAAAATCCACTTACTGAACATGTAATTGCCAAATCGTAGAAAAAAACCTAGAGGGTGACACAAGCCTAATTAGAAGGTAGGAAAAATGTATATATTTCTGATCTCCAACGCAATATCATAATAATCAGTAGATGTTCAACCTCAATTGAATTGTCTTTAGAACGTCATAAAATCTCCACTAAATCAAATATGCATTCATTATCTCGTCCAACTCCACAACTTACTCAATTAATAATCTATGTGTTTTAATTGGATTAGTTAACTCGGTTCTCCTCTTAGAATCTCGTTACTAATGTGTTGATCGTAACGATACAATAAGTTCATGTTAGTAGGTGCACTCGATGCAATAGTTCGTGTGTTTTAAAATATGTATATATTTTAATTAACAACTTAATTCAACGTCAATGTAAAATGAGAATTTTAAATCTTAATTAACTAACATAAATACAACCAAATAATTAAAACAATAAAACTAAATCTAATTTAAAAATTAATACAAAATATGCTAAAGTTCATTTAAAGTTAAAACCACAAAACAACTAATTAAATGGAATGCATAAATTAAATAATTGTAGAATAACAAAACTTTATTAATCTAATTATGTAATTTCAAAAACAACAAAACACAAAATATTAAATAATTTATAATTAATCAAATAAATATGGGTATAACTGAAAAAATGTTAAATGAGAATAAACATGTCTAAATAATCACACAAACTTAGAATATAAAATAGTGTAAATTAATTGTAATATCAAGTATTATAATGTGTAGTATGCTAGTATACGATTGGATTAAATCGATAAGGGTGTCAATCGTGCGAGTTCTGTTAGGTTAGTACAAAACAAACTCAACCAAAAAAATTAGCTAAACTGAAACCAAATAAAAATGAAATATTTTGTAAACTCAAAACCAAAGCAAATTAATCCACCCATTTTAATTTTTTTTAAATGAATTAAATTTTATGAAATATAATTCAAGTAAAAAAATCTAAAGTAGTTAAAATATAATTATTTAATATTTGAATTTTTATTTATAAAATCAAATATTAAGATAAAAGTTGAAAAAACAAAACATACGTATATATAGACGGGCCTGAGGCTATGGGCCAGTCCACTGGGTTAGCCAGAGTTATCCATGGGCCAGACCAACCCACTAGATTGGCACAATCTGTTATCATGGGCCGGTATGTGGATTAATCCAATTGAAAATTGGTAATAGTTTATGTCAACTAAATAGACTTGTGATCCAAAGGGTCAACCCGATGTGGGCGGTAGGTCGTAATGGGCTGAGAGTATGTTAACCCATTGGATTGCTTCACATGTGAGATTTATGGAATAACTAACTACATAATCTAGGGTTTTCTGTCGCATCCATTTGCCCATTTTCAATCTTTTTGTTTGCACCCAAGCCACTGCAAATTTGTGTTTGATGTCGGAAAAAATATTAGATTGATGCAGCAACACCAAATCCATCGAGTAAGGATATGATCATTTATTTGATCCAGATTTCTATTCCTATTGAATTTACTAATATCTATTATCATTTGTTAGTTAATACGAATGCAACTTAAATATGATTTGAATTACTTAGTTTATTTTAGTTAAAATTTATATTTTCATGATTATTTATTTAATAGAAGTCGATGACACACTTAACCCATTTAAATCAACATGTAGGTCGGGTTGGGGCAATGTTCCAACCCGATTGATCAACCTTAATAAGTTGATGAGTTTGATGGGTATACCTCTAATTTATTGGGTCCTACCGTAAAAGTGCAATCGCAAAAGAGATATCATGTGTACTAGATGTCAGATACCCTATACTTCTATATATTTTTTCTTAAATGATGTTGCTTAGATCAACTATGTTTTCCTTTAGATTTGCATTTAGAAAAACAAGTTTTGAATTTGGTGATATTGGAATAGATGTGTGTTTTTCTTTGACTAATTTGTATCTTCTTATAGCATCAATTGAGCATATAGTCTAAGCCAAGAACATATAGGTGTTGTTTGGAAGGGCGGTCGACCATTCGATGTGGTCAATCAACCGTATTTATATTTATGTTAATCAAACATCATTAATAATTACGTTTATGGACCACAGAAAATTGAAGTAAACTCACAGTTCATTTAACCCAACGAAGGCCGAAAGCATTTCTGAAATGCTCATTTACCCTTTTAAAATTAATAAATGATACTCAATTAATTAAAAGTAAATATGAAATAATCATTTTATAAAATCACGACTACACCGTTGTTTTAAAAATATTTTTTAAAAATCACTTCACAGTACAGTATCGTCATTTCACTTCAACGCTATTTATCTAATGTTGTTTACATTCTTAGAAAGTACTTGATGTCTCCATAATGTGATGGTTGAGACAAAGGAACGAAGATGACTGTTGAGTTGCAGCTGTATTTTAGGAGCTTTTTGGCTTGAGTGTTGGACTCTTATTGGGCTTGAGTGCTGGAATTAATTAAACTTAATGAACACTCTCATTCTTTACTTTATCCCTTTCAAGGATCTGATAACCCTCATCCTCATAAGAGAATAATTATAAAGACGATACAATATATAAATCAATGTTTTGATTATGCTAATTTATAAAACAAATAAACTTTTTATAATTGTGAATAATCATAAATAAAAATTAAATAATGGGGGAAATTTATGAGTTAGAAGAGATAGTTAGTATAGTAAGGAAAATGATTAATATGAATGACAAATAAAAAATAATGTACATTATTGATTAGTTTATGAGATAGAAGATAACATAAGTTTGATATTCTTGTGATTCTTTTTTTTAGATACCAAAGTCACCAAATTAATGATCAATACTTGGTTTTATATTTATAGTTGTTCTCCAAACAACTTGTGTTGGAAAAGCAAATAAAACATGCAAATATTTAACGTGGAAAACCTCAAATAACATAAAAAAACCACATTATCAAGAAAAAGAATCCCCTCAACCAAGGCACTATCACGATTGTGATGGTATAATACAATTGCATAAACAAGCTAAAAGCACACACACACTCTAGCATACAATAGATAGCCAACAGAAGAGGTTAGAATAACCAAGTTCGGGGTGTCAATAATCAGGATCAAAATAGAGGTCCCCCTTCCATCCAAGAGTTCATATTTATAGAGGATAGTAAGTACAATACCAACGCAACATCAAAAGAAAGGGACACATAGTCTCTTATTCTTTCCTTGTTTCACGCCACCTTTTATTATCAAATCCGTTGAAAATATGTAATTTCCCTTAATACGTGTTTACCATGGAGATACGTAGACTTCCTATAATCTCACTGGTCGTTGTAGTTGGGACTATTGAACATTGAACTAAAATGTTAGCATGCTGCTGGAAATTCGAATCAAAAAATGAAATGGTTTCTGTTTTGGTGTCTCTGCAGGGATCTGTCTGTGGGCTTTCTCATGAATCTGCTGCCTTTGACAATTCGAGCTAAGATCAGCAGCCATGATCTCCGTGCAGGCTTAGAGAATTTGCCATTTGCGTGATTACATGCTTTACTTTTCATCTTCTTAAATGTTCTAGTCTGTGTTAGTGAACCATCTGTTGTTTTTCAATTCAATTCGAATTCAAAAGCTTAGATCAAGACTTGTTCAAGATTGTTCATTGAAAACTTGCTACAGGATCATAAAAGTAAACATAAAACATAAAACTATAGCTTCTGGTACGTTGCCATCTCCCCTGCTTCTTTTCCCTGCTCTGTTCTTCAGCCTCTGTATTTTCCAACAGGGACCACTCCAATCATCCCCTAGTTCGATCTACTACTTAAACCAATTCCTTATTGGGTCGGACTGCTTCTTGGGTTGAATTGACCTCTTGGGATGAACCTCTTTCTTAGTATCCAATTCCAGGGTTCCCATCAGATATGTAAGAAACCTTATTTGTAGAGAGAATGATAGAAGTATAAATGATTTTATGCCCATAAGACTAAGACTAGAGTTGGCCTAATGACTCATTATAAATTCCTAAAATGGTTATCTTAAAGATTTATTGTAAAAAATGGCTCATTTGAAACTAACAATGGCTTGTAAAATATATTTTTTTTATCTATAATATATCAATTTTTGAATAAACCATGGGATCTATATTTTAAAACCATGGTTGGTACGGTTTTATGTTAGGTAAAATGAAAGCGTAAACCAGCTCATATTATCGGTAATATCAAGATATACCAATCACATATGATATTAGGAAATGAACTTAGAAGAAGGAATAAATGAAGATAGTTATTTAATAAGAGTATCGATGAGCACAAAAAGAACTTAAAGGCTACGGCTGTACAGATTCATTAAATTTTGTGCCCCCCTAAAGTGACACCAAATCTTTATCAAATTATTCCAAAGTATCACATTCATTTATGGACTCTAAATCTCTTCAAGGTTTAATTCCAATAACTCAAATTATCGGGTTATAACCGATTCAATATTTATACCTGAAAATGGTTGTCGAAAACTCCCTTATTTTATGAACAATCGGAGGGAGAAATCATCTAGATTCATTGTTGGATCGATCTATACAGGTTTATAAAAAATAAGGTTTCGGGCATTGTTTTTTATCATAGATTAGTTTATTTTGTATAACTCTCGTTGTGATATTTGAAAAATTATGTAGTGAAATTTATATGATATATATTACTAATTACTATACAAAAATTGCTCAATTGAACAAGTGGTATAATCATGTTTTTAAAACTCTAGTTTGATCCGTTTGAGTGAGAATCGGTAGAGCTGTCATTCCGATTCGTAATGAAAAACCAGCTAAACAATAAATCGGTTAAAAATATGTATGTTAAAACAATTAGTTAGAATCGATTATCGCAAAGCCTTAGGCATTTATATTCTTCTAAATAATTAGTTTGACTAGTAAATATATTTTATAGCTATTTTGCTAATGAAATAATAATAGCAATATAGTTTTTTGAGTTTTTGTTTTTGTTCGAATGATAATTGAAACTTAAAAAGTCAATAAATATCAGTGTTTTTGTTCGTGCAAAAGAATAAACCAAAAAATAAACTATATAATCTAAAAAATAACTTAAATATAAACCAAAAAATAAACTATAAAATCTTATTAATTATTAAATTTGAATTCTTGTTGTTGATTGACGTTATACATTCACGATTTTTAACAAATGATTAGGGTTTTAATTGAATATGAATTATTATATTTTTTATTAATTTTTCAAAAATATAAATTGCATAAACTCGAACCTAGAATTTTATCAAGTAAAGTAAACCGATCATATCAACTAGGTTTGGATGTATAAATTAATTTTATATGAAATTAAAAAAAAATTAAAACGCTGAAAGTGAATCTGAAGAAAAATTAGGTTTAAAATACGAAGTGGTTTGACTTGACGTGGACCCCTAGGGATTAAAAATACATGCTAATAAAAGACGCCACGTGTCAATGTAACCCCCACTATTCTATTCCAATTCCAACTTATCACCCGCCGTTTCATCGGTTTCTTACTCCCTCCTCGCAGCGCAGTAAAAGCTACAATTAATTCTATTCCTATTCGCTCCCGCCGCTGTAAAAAAGAAAATAAATGGTAAAAATAGAGATTATATTTAATGTTGCAGTGTGGGGAGAGAGCATTAAACACAGCACCGAGACAGATCAACAGAAAGCGATTCTAGAAAGAAAAGGAGCATAAGAGAAAGTGGGAAGTCTTTGAATCTCACCATTTTAGGGTTTTAATCAGTTGTAAGATCTTCTTTTCTTTCTTTCTGGCTTTTGATAATCGAATCTTTGTGTAATAATATCATCATCTTTTGTTTTTGTGCAGAAAATGTATGGAGATTGTCAAGTTCTGTCAACAATGGGAGGAACAGCAGCTATGCCGAATTCATCAGATAACCAGATTTACTCTTCGTCTCTTCAGAATGCTAACTTCAATTTCATGGCTAATATTAATCCATTCAACATCTTTTCTCCCATTATCCCGGTACATATTTGCTTTATCAATTATATGGTTTCTTTTAGAGATTAGGTATGGTTTGTTTTNGCCACCGAAATTAATGTCATATAATTCATACATCGTTTTAATTGTTGCAATTGTTTCGCTCTCAATCTTAAAAATATTAATTGCATATCCAAATTGCTCCTTAAAACAATTACCATACAAATTAAGTATTGTTTTCAAACAATTTTCCTTTATTATAGGATCCAAAATTGATGCAACAAAATACAATATAGGAATATTGTGAAAATACTTTAAAAATTTCTTTTGCATGACCTCAATGATTTCATTAAAAGGAGGAATACGCTCAAAATTGTTGAAAATATAATAAATACGTAGTAATGATGGAACAACTAAATGAGTAGTTGGAAACAAAGAACCACTAAGCAATTTAGTCGAATAGTAAAATACACCTAACAAAGAAACCAATGAAGAAAGAATATGAAAAGTAGAATCATCAACAACACCATTTATTTCGGGAAGATATTCTGAAAATTGAATTAAGGGAACTTTATATTCAATTAGCATAGTTATCATATCATAAGTAGAGTTCCATCTAGTTTTGCAATCAAGTTTTAATTGTTTAAATGACATATTATTTGCAATACACAAACGTTTTAGCTCCTCTTGTCTAGCATATGAATGCCTAACATGTAAAACAATTTCAGGAAAAAGTTTGATAACATCTTCAGCAATAGTCAATCCATCTTGGATACATAAATTGATAATATGACATACACACATATTATGAAAAAAAACACCATCTAAAATTGGATTTAAATTTTTTTTCAAAGAACTAATTGCATTATTATTAGATGAAGCATTATCCGCTAAAATTGAAAATATTCTAGAAGAGATACCATAGTCACGACACACATTCATAATAATATTATGTATAGATGAACCACAATGAAGATAACTCCAATGTTTAAAAGTTAGAATTTTTTTTTCCAAATATCAATCATTATCAATCCATGAACATGTCACAACAATATAACTTTTATTATTTATACCTAACCAACCATCACATGTCAAAGAAAATTTAAAATTTAAAGACTCAAATTTTGAAATTAAAAGTTTTTTGGATCTCTCAAACTCATCTAATGCCATTCTACGTGTTTTTTTTCTAGAAAATCTTTTATATGCTTGTTTAGCTAAAGTGCAAATTAATTCATTAAACCCTTCATCTTCAACCGTAGATAACGTAAACTCTCTTGAAATAAGCCAAAGAACAAAAGCATTCTGAAATTTTTCTAAATTAAAAATAAAGTTTGCAGAAAGTAATCATTCGGTTATATTAAGTTGAGTTTATCTAGAATTAGATAATATACCCTTATTTTTTTCCCATATGCCTTTTCATATTACCCATACCCCATGCTTTCCTTTATCTTTATGAAACTTATATGTTTCTCCACAATAAATGCACCTAATAGTATTCGGTGTTGGGTTATTTAATTCAAAATTATCCCACATTGCTAAACGTTTATTTGAAGATATAGATGAATTTGATCCTATATTTTCAGAAATATCATCTAAATTAATTGGTTCTTGTTCAAAATTTTCAACATTCATATAAGGACTTAAACTGTGTTCTGTACACATTTTTAATCAATTTCTACTTCCATAAAAGTAAAAATCATATTTTTACAAAACATAACCAATTTTTCGTTCGATTATTTGAAAAAGAGAAATGAGATTTCTTGAAGGTTTGTCTACAAATCAAAAAATAACCTATTTCTTACTTCCTGTTTCTCTTTCTCATTCTAAATTGAGAAATTACATTTATAACCTTAATTTTTTAGGCTAAAATAATTGTAAGTTAATTTCTTCACTGCCGCTTCACTGCCTCTTCATCAATTTTGTTTTAGACTACTTCAGGCTATTTCTTCACTGCCGCTTCAGCAATCGACAACATGTTTGTAAGATGTTGTCAATAATTGTGCGTTAATCTGCTTCTGTTATGATCGATGTTGTTTTTACTCGTCAAATTTCCGTGGAATTACTAATTAGAGAGCTAGGTTTTTGAAGTAGCGGCTATTTTGTGGAAAGAATCATTCATATCTTAAAATCTGTTCAGTTATTTTGTGGAAAGAATCATTCATATCTTGAAATCTGTTCGTATTTTTTGAATTAATGGAACGAGTTTTCATTTCTTAAGAGCATATGCGTTTTGTAATTAGAGATCTAGGTTTTTGAAGTAATCGGCTATTTTTTTGATAGAATGAAAT
>RWGZ01000806.1:8916-54743 GCA_009725065.1 Utricularia reniformis | reverse complement strand
CACCACATAGAAGAAGCCTGTTCCAGCAGCAGAGATCAGCCGCACCAATGTTGCAGCACCCTTCTTTTTTTCACCCATCTAGATAAAACACAATACAACTGTGATCAATTTTTACAAAGTAGTACACTATCAAGACAGTCTTAAATTGGGACAGCAACAACGTTGGAATGTGATATTTTACAGCTTTCACTATTGATTTTATTTTGAACCTAACAGTCACAGTTCTGATACTACTAGGAGGCTTGATTGTTCAAAAATCCAAACTTTTTGCGGGTTTTACTGTAGCTACAAAGTCGAAAATTGTAATAATTGCGATAAATTCAAGACCAAATTTGCAATTGTAATCCTAATTTGTAAATAAATCAATTTGAAAACCTAATTTTTCAAGAACCCTAGCCAGCATTTTTTGCAGAGAAGAATCCAAGATGTCTCAAAAACAACAACAACAAAAAATTAAGGATTACAGGCTTACAGTTTCAAAGTCTGCGTGATTTGGAATCCACCGGACGTCTGTAATGTTATTAAGAAGTAATTAGACTCCGAAAATGGGGGATTTTGAAAATTTTCCAGATTGAGGTTCAGAAAGATTTCTGGGAGCTAAAAAATCCCCTGAATTCACCGTCAAATTAAAAGAGAAATAGATACTAAAAATTAAAATACCTTCCGCGTTTGTTTAGGAGAATAAAAGGAGTCGAAGCTTCAAACAAAATGAAGGAGAAGCATTAGAAAAACATCTGATAAATGATGGGGGGAAGACTAGGGTTAAAAATTCCAAAAATCTAGAAAACAATTTCATTAGGTTACTGTGATTCATTAATTGTTAGGAGTAAAAATCTACTCTACCATGTTTTATAAATTAAATGAGGATACTGTTGGTATTCCATTGCTGTAACGAAAGGAAAACAAGAAATTACACGAGGGAAACTTGAGAACCGGAAGGAAAACCCACGAGACACCAAATCCAGGTAGAATTCACTAAGAGCTTAGAACTAGGAACTCTCCCAGTGAACTTGTCCTTTATCAACATTTATCGACTCCATTTTATAGAGATATCCTACATATTTTAATTGCACATAATCTAATCGCAATGTTCTGTGATCACATCATAGCTGCCTCGAGCTGATTTATGAGACTTTCGGCCACGCCGAAGCCGCACACCGCCGCATGGAGTAATGACGCGTCTTTCATTAACATTTCCTCCTAAAGATGTCGATCGTACACCCGTCTTTCCGATCATAGCAATTCGTTGTCGATCCTGCCTCGCTTCACATGATACCGATCGACTGATTCCTTCGTCCGGTCGGTAAAAGGATGGTCGATCGGACATACCAACACTACCTTCTCTTTCACACTTATCTCAGATAACCGATCTTGACCGGCTGTCATAAGTCGTGCATTAACACTAATACTATAGAAAAACACACTATTATATTATGGATCCGCTAATATTGGTTATCTTTAGAACTATGGCTAGGTACAATGTGATCATCGAATCGTGGTTCTCTTTATTACAAATCAAACATTAATATAAACTGCGTTTATTTGAACGTAAAAAATAACTGTCACATATATGTCAATAGTTTTCCTCAATTGTTAGAAACATATTTTATAAAGTTTCATTTTTATTCTTATTAAATTATTATTTAATCTAATATTAATTAAAAGTAATACAAAAAGTCTTTCATGAAATCATGATAACTATATCGATGTTTCCAAAACATTTTTTTTAAATCGTGATTATTTATACAACAATCATCTCACAATATAATACAATATTCTCACTTTACCGTTATTTCTCCAATGTTGTTCAAACAAGCCTACTATAAGCATATCAAATTTGGATTTCTTATGTATCTATTGATGTAGCATCCGATCGCATACATCGTAATGCATGTCATGGTCGCAATTTTAAAAATTAAGTATTGAACATTTTGTACTTAACAAAGATCGAACTCATGACATGATATACTTTATCACATACTTTAAACTTAAAGGAAAATTAAGCAACTCACATTAGTGTTACAAATCAAGAAACTTTAAATAATAACTATCATCATGATTATTATACTTATATAGAATGCAAACCTTTGATGTTTAGGAACATCGAAGCGGATTCGTCGAAATGGGGAAACGGCAAATCGACAAACTTAAAAGAATCAATTTTACGAAACGGTTCCGGAGCGTTTATAATAAAAATAAATAATATAAATAATAATGTTTAAATTTTAGAAATATCAAATCAAGACACATAAATTTCAAATCTAAATACGTTATTTCATCTAAATATTTATAGTTTATTTATATTTACAATTTACTAACAAAAAACACTAATAGAAATATTTATTAGTCCACCCTCTTATGTTTTCATTAGTTTATCTATTGTATATAATGATAAATATTTTTAATCAAAATAAAAATTATATACCAAAAATTTCAGAAGTTGATTAAGATAAAAATAAATGTGCTTATTATTAATATATTTTTAATAAACTATATATTATCTAATATTAATATTATCACATATACTGTATTTATATTATAAATTTATTATTATGTTTGTATTAACATTAGGACGATGATAATCTTAATATTCACATTATAACACAAATAAAAAATACTACTAATATTCATTGGTTTGAACTACGGTGAAAATTCCAGTTTGAAAGTTTAAATAATATTTTTTTGTTAATGATATATTACGAAAATAATATAGTGCACAAATAAATATAATACAATGATATCTAAGAAGAATGACAATAATAGAATTAATTAAAGTAATCTAATATGTTTTATATTTATGAGAATTTATCACAATATTATGAATATATTAATTAAAAAAAATGTTTTTTAACTTTCGAGGTGCTTCGGAGCCACATCGCCCCGCCGCTTCCGTTTCAAAAGCTGGAGCTTCAGCATCCAGAAGCTTCGGAGCTTCACAGATGCAAACAAACCAATTCGAATAGAATCGATTTAAATGTTTTTTAAAGTTCAAGTTCCACTTGAAATTTTTTAATGTTTTTTAAAGATCATTCAAGCCCGGTATATTTAACATAATAATAGTTTGAGAAGTAGGAAATTTACACAAGAATAATAGTATAAGGATTATTTGGACACAGTTGCTACTATTTGGTAGCTTTTGAAGTGAGCATGACTTGCCTTGAAAAAATCTTATAAACGATGACTGAATCAGCAGTGTAAACATCTTATTCCTGAAAGAAAAACGCTGATTCAACAACACAAGCCATTTCGCTTAGAAAAATTCGAAAAAAATGGATACCGACGAGTCGAAGAATGTGTCGTCACACAGGAGCTGTCTTGAGTGAAAGGAAATCTGATATCTTGTTGGTGTAGTAATCTGGTTGTATTTTGTTCATGGGATTTTGAAGAGTTTCCAGGGAAGTAACACCTAAAAAGAATGTACACATGAGCAACAATTGTTTTTCAATGTCTTCTAGTATCAAAAATGTGAAAATGATGCATTTAATCACCTAAGTTTAATAGTTTTGGTAAATTTGATCTACATAATTTGTAATGGTATATTTAATCCCAAAACTTTTCCAATGTGGCAAAATCGATCTTAGAAATTTGATTTTGGGGATGATCTCAATTGCCAAAATTGAAAAAATTTGGAAACCAAATATATCATGCAAACTAAACTTTGAGGACATATTTTACCAAAACTTATAAAATATGATAACATATTTTGCCATCTCGATGCTTTAAGGATCACAGCTACCACAATTATAAAACTTTGAAAATCAAAATACTAAAAAGAGACCAAATTTGCATGTGGACACATAATTTTAGGTATATGCCTCTAAACCATTTTACCTGACAGTACAAGGAGAGTTTTGCAGCCTCCGTTTTGTCCGAAGAGAATGTCGGTATCAAGTCGGTCTCCAACCATACATATTTGGGACTTGGAGATGTTGAATCTGTGAAAATCAGACAATAAAAGAGTCAATCTGAATGACATGCAGATAAGACTAAAAAAGTTGGCACATTTGAAGAAACATTCTAGCAATTATACAGAGTTCTTAACGAATCATCTATAGGTTCGAAAAACTTGGGAGAACATACTTGTTGGATAAATAGTCCATCATAAAAGTTGAGGGCTTCCCAACAACGATTGGCTCTTGTTGAGTGGATCCAAATACAGCACCAACCATTGAACCACCACCTGATTGGTTACAGAGTGTTAGGAAAAATATTTGAGCTGCCCCAAAGCAAATAACTTAAGTGCTGTTCTAATGGTGAATCTAAAGAACCTGAGGCATGCACTGTTACTGTGGATAGCTACGATCGAAAGAAACATTACGAGATACAAATTCTAAAAAGAAATGATCATGTTGAATGAGTATCATTGGATAAAGGAAATAGGAAAACTCCATAGACTTAAAATAGATGAATGGGTTAGGGGCCTTTGAAGCCGCCAGAAAGTGCAGTTTTGTATAAATATAATATAATCATGCGTTTTTCGGTTTTTGTACCTTAAGAATGCCTTATTCATAAGGCAACATATATATGAAATAACATTACAATTCAAAAAAATGTTGAATGACTTTCATTGGATAAAGGAAATAGGAAAACTCCATAGACTTAACATAGATGAATGAGCTAGGGTCATTTTGAGGCCGCAGAAAATACAGTTATATAACTCCATGCGTTTTTTCAATTTTTGTACCTTAAGAATGGTAACATATATATGAACAGTTCAAAAAAAATGTTGAATGAGTAACCTGCCCATTCTTGAGCATCTGTGAGATGAGTTACAGCATCACGGTTTGTGGCAATGAAGAGGCAACCAGGATTTTCACGGATGCATAATGTTGCGTACCTTCATGAAGGAAGATAATATTCATGAAGAAAATAGTTTTTCCACTTTACTGAACAAAAATGGAGCTGGGAGGGGAAAGATGCTTCGTTGGTTAATTATTAGAATAACTTACTGCACTTTGTAATAGTTGAAGTAACGATCGAATCCGACTACGACAGCTCCAACCTGATCCATGAAGATTTCAAGTGTAATGGAGAAAATGTTCATGAGGATAAAAGTACAAAAAGTGTATACATCTTCATCATGCTCCATCATAAAACCTGGTGTCAGTTCGATTTTCTTGTCACCATCTACCTGAAAGAGCGAAAGCATCACATAACAGATTTGAATTAAATTGAAACAACAAAGAAGAATAACAACTCTAGAAGAGCACATTCAAACAGTTTCATTAACAATGAGCAAACATAAATTAAATATCTCTGTTGATTGAAGGTAAGAGCATACCGGGCCACCGAGGTACTTAAACCCTTCTGATTCCAGCTCCTTCAAGATGCCATCTTCACCAATAACATAAACCTACATACAGCCAACAACAGTAATTAGTTATACACACTGTAGTAAGAAAATCATCAAATAACATAGAAAAGCTTCCATGATATCATGAGAAATGGATCCATCTTACACTGCAGTAAAATTAGTAGTGGTATAAATAACAGAGAAATTGCATAACGCATCTACAAAATGGAAGAAAAATGAAGATAAAATTCTGTAATAGAATCTGTACCTAATGGATTGATTAAAGACAGGAAAAAAATATTTGCCAGAACAAAATGGGACATGAAGGATAAACAGAAGTTAAAATCTCACATCAGTTCATAAAAAAGACAAACAGAAGATTGTGAAAGAGAACCCAATAATAAAACGTTAAAGAATAAGTACTTTTTAAAAGCAACATATAAATAACAACACTAGGACCCTCTGATTAGAAGACAACTAGCAAAGCAAGAATAGTTTCCTTTCTTAATTTTTCTTTTCTCCGCCTGACTGGAAGAGGAAATAAACTTCGAAAATCAGCAACTCCACAACAGTTCTATTTAGTTTGCTAAGATGCTAAACTTTTACAAACCTTTTTTTCTTTAGGGAAGTTAATAGACTTCAGGTATGCAGCAGCAGCAAAAGAAGATGCAAATATTTCCTCCTGAGAACACCATCATCAGTTAGAGAAACTAACATTAAATTGACAAGTGTTGAGATTGCAGAAAGTGGGAGAGGAAATTCACCTCGCTCACGTCAAGACCAAGAGTTTCAAACTTCTTTCCATACTGTTTTCTAGATTTTGTTGAATTGTTGGTAACAAAAACCAACCTTTTTCCCTGGAACAAGGAAATAGGAAAAGGAGCGTGCAATCCCAAGGCATTCTTAAAACTCAATAATATTCTCAACTGCAAACCTTCGAGCGAAGCATGTCAAGAGTCTCTGGAACTCCATCTATTAGCTTGTCTCCCTTCCATATTACTCCTGAAAAATATTAAGAAGAAAAAAATACGTCCCAGAATCAAAACAAGAAACTGAAAGAACAATTCATCCGATGAAATATATTAAATGTTAATGCACTACTCAGCAGACAAGGCAGAATCTCTCCGTCCCCACTTTTGAAGTCCAAAGCAGTAAAAACTTCCGGTAGAACATACAATGGGGAAAGAAACTGACAGAATCCTCTTACAAGCTTTTCCCAATTATCATCTAGGACCACATAACTGACCGAATCCTCTTAGAAGTTTTACCCACATAATATAATGTCTGAGTTGACAATATTATTGAGTTTTAAAATGTCTTGGGATTGCGAGTTTTCCGGCTGGTGCATTTAAGCATCTTTTTCGTTTAAAAAAATCTTAATATATAACTCTTTTACAGATACAACAGCGTAGAGGTTTGCTACTGTAAAATCTAAATATGTGATTAAAATTACTCCGACAGTCATTTCTGTAGGGCATTCACAACAGCATCAATAATCAGGCACAATAAGTAATGCAATTAAGGTTGAGTAAAACCTGACCATCACAATCGAAGATGAAAGTCTGGACGGCGTCAATGAGACGATCGGCGTCGTTGAGGCGTTGAGCAGAAGCACGAATACTCATTCTACGGGCGTTAGCGTTGATCAACGCCGGCTTGGCAAGTGCACGGATCCTCCTCAGAAAGAGTGTAGACGGAGAGACAATAGCAGCAGAGGAGGAGAGCTGGATTGTAAGCATAGTTGTTTTTTTGTTTCTCTTTAGCAATTAGGGAAGTTGCTCGATTGGTTGTCAGTTGAGTTTACTCCGTGTATTGGATATGGTGTCAAATATTATGTGGACTCAGAACCTTACCCCTTTTTCTTTCAGTTAATTGATCGGTTTATATTGGTGGGTTTGTCGATTTTTTGAAAAACTTGAAAATACTTAAAATTATGAAAGAATTCATAACTTACTATATATATGTATGCATATTAAAGTTTAAATATATTTTACAACAAATAACTTAAATAAAATCTGACTCTCCATCATATCAGTATATACATATTCCTAATCCATAACCAACTCATAAATAATTTAACCAAACCTTAAAAAACTTAGAAAAATCATTTACCCCACTTTCATATTCTGAGGTGGAACAAATCTTCATATTTCAACATACCTTTCCACTCTCGTCATTCACATACATATTTCACACCAATTATTCGTATTGCCATTGCTATAGTGAAAGGGTTGGAATTCCATAATGAACCAAATGAATTGACATAACATAATATACATAATAGACTAATCAGTAGTCACAGTCAAAGTGTATAATATAATATATTATATAATACCACTAACATCATCCAACAACCTCATACATTACTCAAAAGAATGCACCAGCAGCAGCAGCAGCAGCAGCAGCAGTAGTATAACTTACAAGTTGGATTTCATAAGCTTCTGTTTAGCTCTAATGGTTGTGTCTCCACATGGATTTTCTTGCTCCAAATCAATATAGTCCCTAGTTTTCAGAACCTGCGGAGATCACAAAAAGCACAATCTATGTTTTTAAACTGGTACAAATCGTAATGAACCGTAAATATTTTAAAATATCATCTATTTGAACCAAACTGAAAAATCTCCAGTTTACTAAAAACCGGTTCGACCATATGGTTCAACCAGCTGTTTTAAAGCATAGCTGACAGTGAATGATGATTTGTTGAATTGGAGAAGTTGAGACTGAATACCAGTGCTTCGAAAAACATTCGTGATGCCTCTTTTCGTGATTTCCCAGTTAAGAGGTTTGCCATCGAGAGAGACTCCCGTCCGAACTCCGCCTCTTTGATAAATAGTGTGTGAAGATACTTGGAAACAGCCCTGCAGAATGAATGCAAAACAATATCCTGATCTTAAGGATTGAGAGAACTCTAAAAATTCTCAAGATGTATTAAAATCAGTCACCTTGTACGAGAAGACCATCCTGTTTTTTCAGCAAATTGTGTGTCTTGATCGACCGGAGGAGGATTGTCATCGACTTCTGCTTCATTTTTCTCATCATCATCTTCGTCATCTAAGTTCAGGAACCCTGACGCAAAAAATGAACAGATTTAGCAGAGTTATCTTGATAAAACAGAAATAGAGAGCAGATTTAGCAGCCCTGCAACAATGTGCAAATTTATATGAATAATGTAGGCTTGAACGCTGAGTCCAATGTAACTTTATGCTTATGAAAATAATAGAACAACATTTTCTATCATTCATTGGAATATCTAAAAAGACAAATAGCGCACCAAAATATTCTATCATTTCTCTACTAAGAATATCACATGTGATTAAGAAGCTAACCTGTGTCAATTCCAGTGGGAGAATACTCGAGTGCCTGCGTCACATAAGGGCAACGTTACACGCAGGATGCAAAAGTTCATTCACAAGATCTTGAGATAAATTATTAGCAGAAAGAAATAATCAAAAGACAACAGCTATCATTGAAAGATAAGATTCATCAATAGCGATAAAAACAAGCCATTATTGCACTAGAACTTCATAAAAAGGATAGCAGAACTGACTTATTTCTCAACAACATGAAATTAGTGATATGACATTGTAATTCTAAACTAATCATAATGTATCATAAGGTTAGAAATAAATTTGCTAACATAATGAATCAACCATAACAGCATTAACAGCTGAGCTTATTTTTTCATAACAGCATCAACAAATATTAAATCTAGTTGAATTAACCAATCCAAACCAGTTACATCACTCCACAAATCTCTCACCAGGGACTGGAGAATATTTTATTATTATTTTAAATAATCTATGCTTGGTAAAAAAAGTTGGGCAGAAAAGAGCAACTTACATCTTGATCAGGGTGATACTGCACAGAATTTTCTGCACCTACCATGTTATATACGTAGGATCCTAACTCTTGGTTCCCAACAGTATCATTGAAACCATCCTCTGGGTGCAAAAAGGTTGCACTTTTCCCCAAAAAATCATTGTCTATTTCACTATGGACGTTATAATTGTAGTCAAACTCTCTGTGTTCATTTGTCAGCAGGTCTGCCACAAAATCCGGGTCTACAGGTGGCAAAACATCCTCAGGCTCTGTACCGACATTCACGTTGATGTCTGTTCTTTCAAGTTCGCCCACAATAGTACGTTGTTCAGTGACAGCTTCCATCGGAGAAGATTCCAGTTCAAAAGAACCTTCCACCATTCCTTCAGATGTAATAGTTGAAGGAACTGTATCAAATGAAACTTTCATCTCGTTCTTCTCTGCTGCAAAAGATGAATTTTCATCATCGTTTTTTCTTAAGATAATTTCTGGTCCAGTTTCATTCAGCAGAAGCTCCTCAGTGTTAGTCATTCCAGTTTGCTCATCAATAATATAGGCATCTGCATTCAGTTCTACTGCATGAATGTCATTGCTATTGTAAACAGAATCTTTTCCTGTCTCGGCAGCCTCACTGTTCCCTCCTAACAAAACCTCGGTGGTCATCCTGGGACTTGTACAACTGTCATTTTCTATATTCAAACTCTCAATAGTTTCTGCATAAAATATGAATCATCAGATATGATGCTACTTATATTTAACATTGGTCCAGCAAGAATCTATGGGAAAACCTACTTTGATCATTGTTAGCCATGATCTCAAAGGAACTACCATCCTGATCGCTCTTGCACACTGTGATTCTAGTCAAATCATGAATTTGATGTTGCAAAGATATCAAATCATTTGAAATGCCTAGGTGAGAAAATAATAAAAAAATGAAGTCAGATTCAATAGTCGGGAAGTGGAAAAGTTTAAACTGCAAATAGTACTGTCCTCCAAAGATAACTAAAGAGAAAATAAATAGCCTCATCAAGAAATCCATACAGAAAGACAAAGAATTCAAGTTGGCAAAAGACAGTAAGGCATGCCTAAATATTGACACAGAAAAGTGTAGAAGTAATTTTATTTTTTTGAGTGGAAAGTTAAATTTTGCAAATCTTGGAAATAACAAGTGATTATTCTTTGAAACGGAAAGCAAGCATATTTTCACCGTTGCATATTAAAGCACATAAATGTACTGCACATAATTCTACAACCAAATATGGATTTAAAATTCGAGAAGAAAGTGTCTTCATTCATCAAGATTGCAACCTCTTGAACATAAAATGCGCATAACTTACTGGTCATGAAACGTAACTGAATGATAATCAACATTTTGAACTTCAGAGTGCAGTTAAGAGCACCTAACCATCAATAACAGAATAAAATGAGAAAATTCTCACCACCAAACATGGGATCAAGAAAAACTTCATCTTCCGAGTGCTGTTTATGTATCATTGAGACTTCAGGGCGTGAACAAGGAGCTTTTTTTCTAACACGGCGTATATCTTCTGTATCTAAAAGTTGTTGCCGTATCATGCTATAAAGAAGATAGATGGAAATAAGATCAAAATATAATAAAAACAAGCTAGTAAATGATTCACATGCCATAAGAGGAAAACAAAATCTGCTATTAAAATCAAATAACAAATTAAAATTTATGATTATGAAATTCATAAATACATGCTAAATGATAAAGTACGCAAGCTGTTTAAGACATTTCTATCCTAGATGATAAAGAGTGCAGACTGAATTCATGTACAAATTATGGAAAAAATGAGGAACTTACTCTCCATGCAAAACCATCATCTCGTCCATAAGTATTTTTCTTTTCGGTGCACCAGTTCTTGGGGCTGATTGAGTTCGTTTCACCGATGTAACCTCAGATAAACGGGGAGTTGGTTTTACTTTCAGAGCAGAGGATCGTCCAACTAAGGCAATAAATGGCACTAAATCAGATGTTGCCAGGGGTAGTTCTCAATTACATAAGAAAGGAAACACACGTTACCCAGAATAGAAGACAACAGATCATCATCCGCAGGGACAGAGTTAACAGTTTGTTTAAATCGCACTAGCCTAGAGGATTCAGCAGAATTCAGGCTCTTCTCTGTTAGTGTACTTTCTGTAAAACTGCGCTTCTTGCCTGAGCTAATTTTGATTCCATCAGTATCTTCTGTAAGCCCTACAAGTTCCCCAGGGCTACCATCTAACAATGCAGGCTTATTTTCATCCAAATTCACATCAGGGGCAGACATCAGTTTTTCTGGTTCATGCAGCTCAGTTTGTTCAAGGGCATCTTCCACTGACGGAGTTTCTTGTCTATGACTTTCCCTCATTTGCGTATTGGCAATTTCAGATGCATGGACTACTTCACCTGAGACATAGAATACCTTGAGTATCCAAACAAAAAATATTCTCAAGCATCTCTCAGCCGTAACACAGTCAATCTCTTTTCAAGCAAATTATCCAAATGATGGGATGGCTTAAATTGTTCAATGTTCCTTCCAAAGGGATTTTTATGATTCTTCCCAGTTACCATAACCTCCCAGTAATGTCAACTAATCATGTGAAACTATCCAAAAAATTTGAAATTGCTATAACTTAATAATAATTCGGAACATGCTCAGGGACAAAAGGGATTACAATGCATAATGAAGGCAAATAATGCACAAAGAAGCACATAGTGAAAAGTTCAGGGGCATAAAAAATGTATAGTACATTTTATAATCATTCTAGTTAGGCATCAAATAATCATGAAACAGAAACAGCATCAAAATGCACATTTTTTCTTTAGCTGCTTAAGATTTAAGACAGACCTAGTTTTGAGTTTTCTGCCACCCCAGAACTTTCTAATACAGCAGCATCAAATTGCACATATATATCAGGATACATGCCAGATTCCGGAATTGATATGTCATGTGATTTGGTGGTGGAATTGCATGGTTTAAGAAATGTAGTTCTAGATGAATCCTCCTTTTCATGCATGTCGAGCAAGACATGATCCTTACAGTAGTTTCTAACTTCATCAAAGTCTTTTCTCTCTATGTCCTCTGTAATACAAGCTTCAGATACCTGAAGAAGGGTATCATCTTCACCAAATGGATCAGTAATGGACTTGAAATCGGATGGATCATCCTTCTTACATCGTAAATCTGGAATGACATCATCATCAAAGCTCACATGAGGAAACCATTCGGCCTCATGTTTTTCCACATTAACAATTTCTTTTGCATTATCCATCATGCTTGATTCCACTAAGTGATGCTCAGATTCCATGTGGATTTTAGACTCAGATAAATTTGGCTCTTCCACGAGTCCAGGGGTCGACGGAGCCTGTGCATAGTAAATTAGATAAGTATGGAAATCGACATTGGAATCCTGCAACAAAGCCAAGATTCTCAAGAAAAAAAATGGACACATCACTGAAATTCATCAGAAGTTGATGAAACACACTATCAATTTTAATAGTAAATACTTGCAACAAATCCAAGATAAGAAAACACGTGACATTAATGAAATTCATCACAAGTAAGACATTGATGAAACATATTGTCAATTTTTAGAGTAATGTTCAATTAACGGGGAAAAGGGCAGAAGGGAACCTGAAAAACTTGATAAATTCCATTACAAATGTTATAACTCCTTTCAAAACCATATTATACTTTTGGATCTACGACGAAAAGATCACGCTCTGTAGGATTTGAACCTACTGACATCGGGATGAATTTTTTTTTGATAGGAAGCATCTCAATAAAAGAAGCCGGTATTCAAACAATTGATTTTAGACTAGAGTTTTTCTTGGAGAAATAGAAGGCGCATGTATCACACGTCTAACATTTTTTCAATGTGAAACACTCAACAAATATAATGCGTGCATATACCATGCTTCCTGAATTCACAGCGGTAGTTTCAGAAAGATCATCTAGCTTGAGGATGGCTACAGAGATTCCAGGATCATCTCTGCAATGAAGAAAAAAGGCAGGATGATAGGTGAACAGTTAATAAATATTAAATGCCATTGACATGAAGCTATGTTTCCTGATATGGCTAATAATCACAACAATGAAACTTATAAGAAATATAGAAGTGAAAAATAGCTCAAAGCATTTCTTTATATCATAGTTGAAAGGGGCTTGCTCAAAAAAATAGTATCCCTTCACCTTCCTAGAACCAAATGATAAGAGGATGCAGATCATACATTGCATTCAATATTTTGAAGATGGAAAATGTACACTTCTCAATGCATTTTATGTCTGGAAATTTAATCAAATCCAAAAAAACAAATGAAGTACCCTGTCTAGAAGAATTGTCGAGCTATGGGAGGATGTGTTAGAGTTAACTTATTGACAAGTTTGAGTAAAATATTAAAAACGTAAGTGGATTATTTATATGAATAAGCGACTACTAAAGATACTTTATAAGTTCCAATGAGGGAATTGTAGTATAGTTCTTAAATAATGGGGCTAAGTCAATTCCCCACAACAAAATTCAATCTTCGATAAAAATATAAAATAACCACCTATTTAATAATAGATGGGGAAACACCCCATAATGCATTGGGTTAGTTTTTGTATTAAATCTCTTAACAAATGTATTTTACCTTAAAAAATTAATATATTGCACCATCAAATACAACATCCTAATCTATTTTAATAAAAAACAAGAATGCAATTATGACATGCCTAGCTTGGATTATGCATTACAAGAAGCATTTTAGTTTCTAGCGCCCCCAAAGAGAGATAACAAACTCCTATTTTTTTTAATCCCATACAAGTTGAAACATCTTACTCATTCAAAGAAGTAACCGGTGTATAACATATCTTCTCAACTTAAGACCTTTTTTCAAATGCCAAATGCCAAAAAAGACTACAATATATAATTATTTTGGGAAACAAAAGGCAGCACAAGTACCATGAAATTACTGTTTCAGAGCCAAATGCAGAATGAATATTATACATTATAGTCAAGAATGTACTTCAAAAACAAATTAGCCATAAGAGTGTGAAGTACAAAAAAACATATATTACAAATACCAAAAAAAGCATATATGGCCATCCTTAAGTACCAAAAAAAGCATAATATGAGAACTATTACCCTGGATTTGCAGATTCTGTAGTCTGGGCATTTTCCAGCAGAAATTCCTGTAATGAATTATGCATATGTATGTTAGACACGCATTCTCTTCCAGTATCATCTACAAAGAATACAATAAATTTTAAAGGAAAAGCTCAAATTACTACTTTTTGGTTTATGATGCATCTTTACATAGCAAATATTGGTCAGTTCTTCTATTGAATTCTATGTAAAAAACGTAATAAAAAAGCATATACATGTGCAAATGGCTGATGTCGAGGTAAAGCAAAGAAAGAAAAAGGAGAAAACAAGAAAAAAACCAAAAAAGTAACTAATTATAATGCAAACAGGTAGAGTGACTATCTATGGGGTAGTAAGAAAATCTTCAATTCCCTCTTTTCATTTCATAAAATGCATTTTAAAAAAATGAAAGTAAAGTATAATCTCTCTATCTTGCCTCTATGCTTAAGCAAATCGAATGTGAAAACTTGGATCTTATTGCATAGTTGAGCCGGATGGCATGCAATCTCCTTAGACATATGCTGGTTCCGGATGAACCAGTGCACCTTCATGGTCACATTTTCGTAACATGCAGTTAACACTTTCATTCCTAACTCTAGCCATACTAGCTTTTATTTCCTTTAAGTTAAACTGTTCATCTAGACAGACTTCAATAGCAACATATTTAAAAATATGAATGCTGTAAATATGAAATCACCTCATCAAGATCCAGCTCACAAGCACCACCATCACCGAATCTCTCTAGGAAAAAAACAGGTATTAAAGGGACAAAATATAACTCTGAATCATAGCTTGCTTTTATTCCAAAATGTAAGTCTGAGCCATTTTCCCTCTAGATTTTTTTCTCATTTCCAAACAAACAGTATAGATACACGTCATTTAAATACATGTGTCAAGAAGAGGAGAGAAATGCAAAGTCATTAAACGGATAAAGAGTGCTAACCATCCAATCCAAACTTTGAAGTGGAGTAACTGACACCCTCTATTGTATCCTGAAGGGTAATTTGCTCTCTTGAACTAATATGATGATCCACGAAGTTACTGTAGCACGAATTACAGTATATTAGCAATGGGCCAGTTTCAACCTGAAATATATTTCAAATGCCTAGGACAAGATTATGAGCGAACTTAATAAAAAATTATTTAAAATCATCAGTGTGCTTTGTCATCTTGATTCCTTCAAGAAGAATGGTATTGCTTCATAACCCATGTTCATGGTATTTTCACACTAACCCTTGTACAATGTCATTTTCTGGCAGCTCAAAATCATCAAGATCAAAGGTTTCAGGCATGGTGATGGAATGGTATGGCGCCTTGGACTCTTCAGGGGGTAGGTCAACAGCTGCCGAACGGAAGGCTTGCTTAATTTTGAGCAAAGCCTCACTACAGTCATCGAAGAGATAGTTCACCTTTCTGGAATAAATTCTAACCACACCAAGCAAAAGATGACTGGATAGTCGGAGCGCAATAGGGACATCAGGAGAAAGGATAGAGTCTGGAAAAGATAAAAAGCTTAAATTAAACCAGCGATAGAATACTTTGGCACCGACCCAATCTTAAAAATCTAATTACAAGTTGAAAGTTTTTCTTAATTTATAACAATTTCTACTGAGATTCGAGGGGTTATAGGCATAAAACATTAACAGCTAAAATTCAAAAAATAGAAAAATAGTTCTTTAAACTTTTTGAAGTACATTCAGTTCTTTAAATTCCACTTATTTACTGCGAATGAGCTATCAAACAAAACACTACTGAATAAAGAACCATTGATCCCGAAAACTAATGAATAATTGCTGAACAACACATGAAATAAGGCCAAAATTTTGGCCTAACCTTTTCCTGATGACCACAGGAAAAATACATACACCATCAAAGAATATTAAGCATATCGACAATAAAGACACATTAATGATAAAACTTACCTACAGAGATTCCAATATCTGTATCGGCAATCTGATTCTTTCTAAGCTTCCGTTCTAAATGTGCTGCTACCCAAATAGTCCCTAATGGCCCTTTTTTTGCCAATATAAATTGTGAGTAAAACATTTTTCCAGCTCCCTCGTTCCAATACCTTACAAACCAAAACTCACTCCACCAAAAGAGAGAACCCCAAGTCAGCTTGAATCCCACTCACCTGCCACTTCGAAAATCGAACACCTATACAAATCCAAGCATAACCTGACCACATACGAAAAGAACCCGACTTCCCACCTCAATCAGGAACCACTTCTCACACCAATGACCAAGAAAATATTGAAATCTGTACCCATTCCCAAACTTTAAATGAATCCAATGAACTTCAAACCCTAATTTTGATAAGCAACAGTACCAAAAACGAAAAACAAACAAAACCTCGAGAATTTCCAAAAAAAACACTTTATTAAAAAAACATCACTTCAATAAACTTAAATCACCCAGAAACCACGAACCCATCCCAGCAAACTCCAATTCGAGCTGAAACCTAACCCCTGCCCGGAGCGCAGCAACAAGCTAACTCGTAGAGTAAGTTAAGCCAAAACAAACAAATGATCCACGGGTTAATAAGAAGAAAGCTGAGCCCCTGAGCGGAAGCGCGACGAAGATATCTTGTGTTGATGTTGGTAACTGGTGTTCTAATTTCTCTCTCACACAGTAGCAGAGTTTTGAATCGCTTTCTTTGAAAAAAGGTCAGCTAACCTTGGGGCAGTTTGGGAAGCCAATCATTCCTACCAAATGGACGGATGGATTCGAATCAGGCTTAACTATAAATGGACGATGTGGATTTGATTTAATTTCTTCGTCGGATCGGTGTCAGCTTTTCTAAGGGCAACAGTTTAACTTTAGTTAACCTAATATACCATGAAAACGGGAAGGCACATACATTTCCTGGGTTTCCCGGACATAATCCAGTTTTTTCTTGAATCCGAAAAAAAATTTAAAAAATTAATATAATTTTTGGATCATGAAATTTCGAATTCATATAAAAATATTATTTAATATATCATAATTTAATTTATTATATATTTTAAATTAATATATATAAGTAATATATAAATTATTTGATATATTTTAATTAAAAATATATAAAAATATGTTATTTAACCAATATTTTATGAAAGAATGTTATTTTGCAAAGTTTTTATGAATAATGCTATTTTGACAACAAAATTATGGTATAGATCTATTTGGCCAAATTGCCCTCTCTTCTACTAAAGAAACCAATTATCGTCAATATATAAATGAACCAAAACCTAATCGAGCCAAACTTTATGTTTTTTTAAGGTTTGGGTTCGGTTCAAAATATATAAGATGTTAGGAATGGAGGTCGGGTGATAGTCGAAGGGTTCGATGGTGAAAGACCGACCCGGGGAAACCTAACATGAAACGGTGATGTTGATCGACTTGATGGATCTCGGATCTATTAAGGATATCGATCGGACGATTGTGATGAGTCTATTTGATAGAGGNACATACATTTCCTGGGTTTCCCGGACATAATCCAGTTTTTTCTTGAATCCGAAAAAAAATTTAAAAAATTAATATAATTTTTGGATCATGAAATTTCGAATTCATATAAAAATATTATTTAATCAGTGTTTTCATACCGGACGGTATACCGCCGGTATACCGTCCGATACGTCAAATTTCGCTCGGTACCGGTATTTTTTTTCGTACCGCTCGGTATCGGGTATTAGGGTCGATTTCTGGGTTTTTTCGGGTCTGATCCAAAAAAACTAATTAAATATTATTTTTTTAAAATATAAAATAAAATAAAATTTGGTACCGACCGGTATACCAACCGGTATACCGATCGTACCGCTCATACCGGTCCGAACCGGTACGTAATTCCGGACCGGTATGAAAACATTGTATTTAATATATTATAATTTAATTTATTATATATTTTAAATTAATATATATAAGCAATATATAAATTATTTGATATATTTTAATTAAAAATATATAAAAATATGTTATTTAACCAATATTTTATGAAAGAATGTTATTTTGCAAAGTTTTTATGAATAATGCTATTTTGACAACAAAATTATGGTATAGATCTATTTGGCCAAATTGCCCTCTCTTCTATTAAAGAAACCAATTATCGTCAATATATAAATGAACCAAAACCTAATCGAGCCAAACTTTATGTTTTTTAAGGTTTGGGTTCGGTTCAAAATATATAAGATGTTAGAAATGGAGGTCCGGTGATAGTTGAAGGGCTCGATGGTGAAAGACCGACCCGGGGAAACCTAACATGAATCGGTGATGTTGATCGACTTGATGGATCTCGGATCTATTAAGGATATCGATCGGACGATTGTGATTAGTCTATTTGATAGAGGTCGGATTAGACTTGGATCGGGATTCGAAAGTATTGAGGGGAAATATCTTTCCTTAATTGACGCATTAAATATATGGAATAAAGATATGAAGATATATTCTGTTGGCGATATATATGGAATAAGATATGAAGATATATTATGGAGATATATATGAAAGAATATATGCAAATATATTTTGTTATATATATGGAATATGCGGTCAAAGATATAGAAAGAGAATATTGTAGAATATTCGGTAGAATATTTCCTAGATTAGATCCTAATTGGACTCTATAAATAGAGGTCTCATGAAGACAATTGTAATCAATCAATTAAATTATTCTTGTGATAGTGAGTTCAGACCGAGGTTTTTCGGTCACGTGGTTTTTTCCCGGTTTTGTGTTTCCACGGTAAATCTGGTGTCTTTTACCTTTCTTCATTTACATTCGGTTCTCATCGCATTAATTCGATCCGACCCCGGATAACGGGAAACCCCGGATAACGGGAATTCTTTTCTTCTCCGGGAAGGAGGGAATTTCCCAACAATTGGTGGTGGATGTGGGGTTGTCCCGTGGGGTAGGTTGTGACGGATCGTGGCGATGGGGGAATACCGAGTTATCTCGAAGATGTTTGATGGCGACGACTATCGGTATTGGAAGATGCAGATTAAAGGAACTCTACGACGGCATGATATCGGAGCGGCTCTGAAGAAGGATAAACCGAAGAGATGGAGGATGCCGAGTGGTCGAGAATCGACGAAAAAGCTCTTGGGTTCGTGGTGGAGACTATAACGAGAAACGTTGCCTTTAACGTTTTCGATAAAACCACTACGTACGGGATGATGAAGGCGATTGAGGATATGTACGCAAAGCCGACATCAATAAATTTAGTGCACCTTGCAAAGAAACTTTACACCTTGAAGATGGCCGAAGGTGGTTCAGTTTCCAAACACTTGAACGAGTTCAATAATCTTGCCGGACAACTTGCATCGATGGAGCACGAAATCAAGGATGATCAATTGACAGTCCTTTTACTTGGAACATTACCAGACAGTTGGGGGACCACGGTCGACGTGATCAGTAGCCAACCGAGCAAGTTAAAGTTTATCGACGTGTGGGATCGGTTGATCAGTGAGGAAGTGCGGAGATCCAGTCGGGAATGCAATGACCCTGCTGCTTTGGCAATAGAGTCTGGTCGGTATAATAATCGATGGGGCAAGGGAGGACGTGATGGCGATGACGATCGGGATGATCGGTCAAAGGGAAAGACTTGGATGAAGTCTAAGTCACGTGGCGAACCGGAGTGTTGGAATTGCGGAAAGAGGGGGTACTTGAAGCGAGAGTGCAAGGAGAAAAGAAGGGATGTATCGGCGTCGGTTGCCGAGACGGACGATGTACTAGTCGTGTGCATTGAGAGTCCGATTGAGTCATGGGTATTTGACTCGGGAGCATCATTTCATATTTCATCCGATAAAAGTATATTTGTTAATTTTGAGGGAGGAAATCATGGAAAAGTCTACTTGGCGGACGGGAAGGCGCTGAGAATTACAGGTCGGGGAGACATACCGATCACATCTAACGGTCACAGTTGGTTGTTAGAGGATGTAATGTATATTCCCGGTCTTAAGAAGAATTTGATTTCGATAGGTCAGCTTGACGCAAAGGGGTATCGAACGACTTTTGGAGGCGGATGTCGCAAAGTGTCGAAGGGATCAATGATCGTGGCCAGGGGAGTTAAGTCTGGAAGTGTGTATGTGGGGGCCGGATCCATAGCGGATCGATCAGGTATCACAAAACGCAAGACTAAACGAGGACATGTTCGAAATCGACACAAGAGTGAAGATGCGGTAAAACCGGCATTGTCGAGTGGGAGTGGAACACCGGTAAAGGTGGATCGGTCGGAGAGGCCTTCGGGAAAATCAATCGATGAGGAGATCGGTGATAACAAGGTTGATCGGTCGGAAACGGATCCGGGTATGGTCGATCAGACTGCAGATCGGAATACAGGGGAATCGTTAGCTTCTGCGGTTAGGCAATGGAGGGCGAGGAAAGATTCCGAGGAGTGGGAGTTTGCCCTGAAGGACGAGAAAGTGTCATTGGAGGCCAAGACTTCGGTTTTGGGGAAGTTGACAGGTTTTGTCACTTCGGTTAAGTTAGAGATGGGGTATGCCCTAACTTGGTTCACCAGGTGATTTGGCGAACGGGGACTTTCGAGGGTGGACACTTACCTCGAAAGTCGGAGGCGAGAGTTGTTCAACTCTCAAAGGGCATCGTGTCGGTGCATAAGTGTTGGACGGACTACTTAAGAAGAATAAAAGATCACCCAACTCCAAGTGTGAGATTGTTTGGAATGGAGGTCGGGTGATAGTCGAAGGGCTCGATGGTGAAAGACCGACCCTGGGAAACCTAACATGAAGCGGTGATGTTGATCGACTTGATGGATCTCAGATCTATTAAGGATATCGATCGGACGATTGTGATGAGTCTATTTGATAGAGGTCGGATTAGACTTGGATCGGGATTCGAGAGTATCGAGGGGAAATATCTTTCCTTAATTGACGCATTAAGTATATGGAATAAAGATATGAAGATATATTCTGTTGGCGATATATATGGAAGAAGATATGAAGATATATTCTGGAGATATATATGGAAGAATATATGCAAATATATCTTGTTATATATATGGAAGATGTGGTCAAAGATATGGAAAGAGAATATTGTAGAATATTCGGTAGAATATTTCTTAGATTAGATCCTAGTTGGACTCTATAAATAGAAGTCTCATGAAGACAATTGTAATCAATCAATTCTATTCTTCTTGTGATAGTGAGTTCAGTCCGAGTTTTTCGGTCACGTGGTTTTTTCCCGGTTTTGGGTTTCCACGGTAAATCTTGTGTCTTTTATCTTTCTTCATTTACATTCGGTTATCATCGCATTAATTCGATCCGACCCCGGATAACGGGAGACCCCGGATAACGGGAATTCTTTTCTTCTCCGGGAAGGAGGGAATTTTCCCAACATAAGATTCGGTTCGAATTCAAAAACCCAAAAATTTATGGTTCGATGTTCGGGTTTGGTTCGAATTAATTAAAGAATATATATTTTAATATATATAACATAAATTAAATATTATAATATTATTGGCTTGTGAACCGATTCAACTCGGTTTGTTAGAAATTTCATGTTCGAGGTTCGGTTCACTAGAAATTTGTCAATTCGGTTCTAAAATATCGAACTCGAACTCAAACCTTGACCACCTCAACTCAAGAGGTTCGCGAATCTGTGCGATTCGTTTTCACCCCTACCCATCACCCCTATCTCTAATTATGTTTATTAAGAAACATTTTTAAAAATAATTATTCTCTAATGCTTAATTTTACTTGTACCCCTTGACTTTAAATATGTGACTGTAATTAACAAGCTTAGACTCCATTTTTATCTAGTTTTATAATTTTTTGTATTATTTGAAAATGAGCTGTGGTTTGAATATTATGTTATTTTTAAAATGTGTACAAACTGTAATTTTTGAGATGTGACAACATATAAAGGTATGTTGTTTAATTTTAGTAAATGTGCTCCGATGGATTTGCGGATTTGTATTCATTTGTAGCAGTTGAGTTGGCTCTCCGATGAATATTGTTCCATGATATCTTGAGAATATATGAGTCTTCAAAAGTTATCTGGTTACAACTTGGATATGTCTGTCTCTCACAGTTTGTAGAATATGTAGTTACATAGACTTATTGTTATGTACAAATTCGAGGGTATGTGGACGTAAAACCCTAACATGTTTATTACATGATTTTTTTCGAAAGTCAAGCTAGTTTGAGATAATTCATTAATTCATTAATTTATCATAATTCATTAACCACTAGTGATGCAATTTTATTTTAAGTAATCAATTTTAACTTTGAATTTGTAGTTTAGATATCTTTAATTCAATTTTCACTAATAAATTTGTACGCAAATTTCATGATCCAAAATCTTAAATTTCATTTCATTTAATTTTTTAGATTCAATAAAATATATCCAGATTAGGGGTTATTCCAAGTTTACGTAAGAAAGCAAGATATTGATTCAATTTAAGTAAATACCTGCTGCTGTGCTACACAGATAAGCTACCAAATTGGTCATTCCACTTTTCATAGGCACCGAGTTCATTAATGGAGACAGATGGCCTTACCTCTTGCAATCCTTTCACAAAATCCTAAAAAACAAAGAAAATATTGAAAAATTTGACACGTTTGAAACACCAATGCAATTTCGATAACCTCAAGATTCACAGATCGCATGTCATCTTTTCTTAGCGTTGTAATTTGTATACCATGTTCGAGAGCATCTCTTAATGGTCCCATTGATGCATCTTTCACTAAATTATTCATGTCTGATCCCGAATATCCTGGATCATATATTAATATCATACACTTTTACTTGAATTGCTGAAAAAAGCTATATTTTACCATCAGTTAGCTTGCAAATAGTAGCAATGTCTTCATTTGTAAGGTTCAATAATCCATCTTTCTCCAGAAGGTTCTTTATAATCCAGGCTCTGGCTTCTGCATCAAAGTTTAAATACTCAAGGTTTCAATGGCTGTAGTGTATTGATTGATGGGATGATGGGGACCTGGAGAGGGAAGGGGAATATAAAGTCTTTTTGTGAGTCGTCTTCTTGCTGCTTCATCAAGCTCCTGAGGTCTGTTGGTCGCACCTGATTACAAGATAAATGAGTGTGAATTAGCGATATGCATGACAAAATTCACACTATTTTAAACACAACTTGTTTCATTTCGTTCAAAAACGTACCTATTAAAAGAATTTGTTCGTTACCAGAATCAAAACCTTCCATTTCAATCAGAAATTGTGTTTTCAGGCGCCTACTAGCTTCGTGCTCACCTTCAGACTTGCGCTGAAACAACAATCAGAATTTTGCAGTATAAAGGATGTTATATACTCAGCAAAGATCATACAATCATGAGGTTTTTTTTTCGGTTTTTTTGAACCTTAAGAATATCTTATTCATAAGATAATATATATACGAAACAACATTACATTTCAAAAAAAAAAATTTCTCAGCAAAGATTAAGAGAGCTTGCCTTACAGACAATTCAAAAATGATAATAAAATCGTGTGTATCTTAATTTTTAACAAGCAACTGCAGAAGGCCGCAAGCATTATGAAGTTCTTACAAATTATTTAAGAAAGTGGAGAGAAGCATAAGAGAACAATGAATGATTAAAAAAAGTACCTGAGAAAGTAGAGAATCAATCTCATCAACAAATATTACAGCGGGCTGACGGCAGCTAGCAACACCAAAAAGTGCCCTCACAAGCTTTTCACCTTCACCTATCTGTATAAATCGCGTTCAATATTAGATGGCTGAACTTCTAATTCATGCATTGGCTAAAATTTGTAGGAGATTACAAATGCAGCAAGTCAACACTTTGATATAGATACAAAAGAGGGTGAGAAAGAAAATTTACCCATTTACTTGTTAATGAACTAGCAGATATATAGAAAAAGGTTGCTTTGGCCTCCCCAGCTATTGCTTTTCCTATCATAGTTTTACCTGTTCCCTGTTTGTAAGGGAAAAGAAAATAATATGCTTCGATCAAATTCAACTGGGCATCTTTAATTGCATTGCACTTACAGGGGGGCCAAAAAGAAGAAGGCCACGACCTGGAGATCGACATCCTTTAAATATATCAGGACGGAGTAAGGGCCATATCACCATCTCCGTCACACATTTCTTAGCATGATCCAGCCCAGCTTGAACCCAAATAAGAAAGACAGGTTTCAATATGATACTAAGTAATTTAAGAAATGGAGTTCTTGAGCATATACATACCAATGTCATCCCAACGCACATTTGGATCCCTGTCCATGATCTCATTACTGATATGCTCGATGAGTCTAGGTTCTATATTTCTCAGCTTCTCAGGAAGCTCACCATCTGGGCCACATAGCAGTTCCAAACTTCATAGCACATACAGGTTTTACAGTGTTTGTCAAGCTCCACGGATTACATTTTTTGCAAAGAAAGTGATAATAAACCAAGCTTTTAAAAAACTTCAATCAACCAAATAAGAATGAAAAAAGTACCATTTCTTAGTTGATTCATCTATTGCGTCTTCACACTTTCCAGCAACTCGAGAAGTCACATTGCCTGAGGTGTTTCCACTTAATCTAATGGGAGGAACAAAGTTACCCCTGACTCCACGACGAGAACAGCCATAAGACCTGGCCCCATAAATTCTTTGGTTTCCTTGTGGTGACATAGATGTGCTCGGTGATCTAATCAAGCCACGTTTTTGGTTGGCCTCCATTTCCTTAACATGATTTATCAAGTGGCTTCAGAAATACACATGACTAGTGGCAATAAGATACAAATCATGATATTCCATGAAATGAGTGAATTACCAATTTTGTTCTAGCAGTCACAAATCCATTGCCGGAAGTCTCCATATGTGTCCCTTCCATCTTATTAGGTGATCCTTCATTTTCAATTCTTCCATTAGACGTATCTCTATGCACCCTTTTTGTTTTAAAATTGATGCCAAGAGCATCTTCCTCAACCTCCTCCATTGTAATAGAGGGTGAGGAAGGAGTACTTCGATTGATGTAGCTCTTAAAATTTTCTCCAAGAATCATACAATCATCAGAGGGAGTATTTTTCATTGAATTTTGGTTTTTTCCACCAGAAGCATTTCCATACAGTGATGAAAGTTTAGTCTGTATGAGTTTCATGGAGGTAGCTGATTTGCCTTTCTTCTCAAGGTGCTTTTCCTGAGGGAAAAACGAGAGCAGGTTTCATTAGTATCATTTTTTAATACGAAGAAAGAAGAACAGCGAATATATAATACAAAGAAGCATACCGATCCAGAACCTCGTTCAGAGGGCTGAAGAAGTAGTGATTGAAAATACTTCGACTGCCTAATATTCTCCAAACCGATATCATTTCTCTTTTTGAATATGACTCCCGGCACTTTGCCTGCCTGAGCAAAGGCTTGCCTAAACAGTAGGAATGCAAGAAAAATTACTACTAGGCACTTCCAAAAGACTAAATCAGCAAATCCATCAACATAAACCACGAGTACCAAACCTAAATCAACAAAAAATATTAAACAAGGCAAATTGCAAGCATTTCCTCAAATGAAGGAGAACAACTCCTTAAGCGAATTGCACATCACTCATAACTAACCGATCAGAATCAGGAATGAGAGAGGTGCGAGCAGTTTGCAGCTTCGAAACTGCTTCTCGGCGAATAGGCCGAATGAATGCTTCATCCACAGCGGAAAGTGAGTGAGAATCCAAGAAGCCGATGAGCATGAGCGAAAGAACTTGCGCCGAAGCGTAATCCTTATTCTCCAATGCAACATCAGCGCCATAGAGCAAGGATTGTAGACGCTTGAGGTTTTGATCGACTTCCTTTCTCCAGCATACCTCTGATCTACTATCCTCCTTTCCCGCCATTGTTCATCTGCGTTTGTTCCAGTCGAATCGAATAATGTACCTTTTTTCTCCAGTATTTCTGGACCAAACCAAAAGGGCCTCTTTTTAGACTCAAGCTTAAACGGTGATGAATGCCGGCCCAGGTGCTCGATATACTCTATTTTTTATCAAATAGAGGATTTTTGTCAAATAATTCATTTTGAAAAATTTATTTGTTGAATAACGTGTTTTAAATAAAATATTGATCAAATAACTTGTTTTCAAAAGGTATTTATTTATATATTTTTAATAAAAATAAATAAATAATTTATATATTACTTATATATTAATTTAAAATATATAATAAATTAAATTATGATATATTAAGCCATACTTTTATATTGATCCGAAATTTCGTACCGATCCAAAATTTTATACTGGTACAAAATATTAATTTGTTAAAAATTATTTTTCCGGATGACATAGAAAAACTAGGGTTCCGACTCGGAAATCCGGTATTGGTCCAAATACCGTTGTTACCCGATTTTCTTAATACCGATCGATATGAAAATATTGATATTAAGATTGAATTGACTTTAACGAGTTTGAATTCAAAATATTTACATTGTAAACATAATTAAAGTCATTTAATAAATCGTAAGAATTTGCTAAAATAAATTAAATTACGATATGAAAATATTGATAAAATATTATATCGGGCAACACGCAATGAATCGAAATATATAAAATTACTATATAAAAATATCGACCGGTATCCTGCACAAGAACTCGATACCGCCATGTATTTCACATATCGATCAATATGAAAACATATGTTTCAATCCGTTGAGTATGACCGATATATCACGTGTTGCCCAATATAATAAAATTTATTTATTTTTAAATATTGATAAAATATTATATCGATCGACATGTGAATATTTTAAATGATTTTATTTATTTTAACAAATTCTTACGATTTTTATAATGGTACCACAAAAATATTTAATTTATAAATCGATATCCAACACTATAACTCAGTACCTCCTTATATATCACATATCGATCGATATGTGAACATATGTTCCGGAATAAAATTTCGTATCGATCGATATACCGGTCATTATAATTACCGATATTTCACGTGTCGTCTGATATAATATTGTATCAATATTTTCATATCGTAATTTAATGTATTTTTCATTTTTTAATAAATTAATTAATATATATTTTTATTTTAATTTATTATATATTTTTAATTAATATATATAAGTAATATATAAATTATTTCTTTATTTTTATTAAAAATATATAAACGTAATCTATTTAGCAAATACTTTTTAAAAACAAGTTATTTGACCAACATTTTATCAAAATAAGTTATTCAAAAAATCAATTTTTCAAAATGAGTTATTTTGCAAAAAAACCTCAAATAGTTATGTTTTCTTTTTTCTTTTTTTAAAAAATAGAAAAAAATAGTTTTAGTTATCCAACGATTTTGGCTCAAGATATCATTATTAAAACTGAAAATTTTATAATTACATATGTCATACATATTAAATTTTAAAACTAGTTTTGCCAAAATTTAAAATGTATGAGGATTGATTTTGTCGTGTTTATTCACCAACTAATTAAAATTTTAATTTCTTTTCCCAAATTAATCTAATTTTTAATTTTTTACCGGAATAAACACAATTTACATGCTATACAAGGCCGTAGTTTGGGTGGTCTTCAATTTTTCATTTTCTTCACAATCTTAAGGTATTGAACAAGATACACATATCGTGTTTAAGTATTATATGGTGAACAGCCCGTTATGGTCATCGGGTCATGATTCCATTCTACATAAATCAAACATTAATAATAAATACGTTTGTAGGTGAGTTCACAACTCATTTAACTCAACGGCTAACAAAACATACATACGAAATGTCGAGTTTACTCTTAGTTAATTAGACTTTAAACCCTAATTTTGTTGTTTTCGTTCAAAGTTGGAGTTTGAGAAACAAAATTTGTGATTTCTAGAAATAACGAGGTCATCGATTTTTCTGTTTTTCTCTACGATACTCGGATACGCTATTTTTAATAAATTATACGAATCTCTAAATGTAGGATACGTGATTCGCACATTATTCGTGAATCTGGCTTCTACCTCTCTCTTGTTTTAAAATGCAGGGTTCTTATTTTGGGGTAAATAATCAAAAATTGGAGAAGACGACGATATGTGGTACTCTGATTTTCCCCAGAAATCAACGCCAGATTGGGAAAACTTGATGTGTCTCCATCGCCAGATATCACTCTTTTCACCATTGTGTTTACGTTCTCAGTATTCTTTTCTCCTCTGTCTTCTTCTACCCCGCTAATTAGCGAATCTTCGTTTCCTTTTTTTCTACATAGGTTTTAGATCTCAATGTTTTTGCAGTAAATACCAAGTGTAGTTAAAGTTTAAGAATTTCCAGCTTGAGTTGTCGGAGATTGTGCATAACAGATTAACAGATGAGGAACATCATTGTCAATGAACTAATGCTACAACCGCGTTCTCATAACACTACAAAAATAAAATGTTTTCTTCACGGCATTATTTGGCCCATGAATGATATATTTGTTATTTTCAATGATTTTTAAATGTTGTGTAATGATTTTAAATTTTAACTTTACGAATCTTAAACGAATCCATCAAGATTCTCTAAAAAAAGATGTACCACGAATCGTATCGCGAATCATTGTAAGATTGGTTTTTCTTATTAGTTGAGTAGGTGAATTATTAATAAAAAAATGTTAAAATATAATATATTAAATTACAATTTAATATAAACACATCAAATATACATCTTTAAATTTTTAAGGTTAGTAAAAGTTTACCCCTCATTTTAAAAGAAATAATTTAAAAGTAAAACATCAATTACAATTTTAACATTTGAAGACATGAATGTTGCATGGCGTAAATGGAAGGAAACCAGATACATGAAGAAGACGAACAAGAGATTTCGTAGGGTTTCTGCAGGGTAAAGGCAAAAATGGTGATCGAATGCATTATTTAACAAATTTTAAATAGCAAGTTGTTTAGCCTAGTCAATTTACAAGTAGTAGTTGTATAGTTAAGAAATGTCCCAACCTACCATGAGATAGCCTTTAATACCTATGTCACTTTTCTTCACCTTTCTTTGATGAATATTGAAGAGGAAAATTGATTTCTTCTCCAACCCACTTGGACTTGTGCCCTTATTTTCCTTATGAAACTGCTTCAGAGATCTTATTTTTCGAAGGGATTTGAGTTCCCATGGCATAGGTAGCAGTGATTCTAAAAATCGATAGAGTTTGTGTGATTTCACTTAAGGGTCAACGTTACTCTTCTTCAGGTAATGTTTTTTATATGGAATCGTTTGTCCCCGATGTTGTCAAAAAGGAGGAATTGTAGAGATTAGCCTCACAGAGATGGTAGAATTTGCTGAATTAATGTTAAATTGAATCCCTTAATGTTTGATAAGTTGAATTATCAAGGATTTTTCATACTGCACAAGTGAGAAATCTTGTTGTTTTTAATCTGTGTTTGTTTAGGAGTTGACAAGATTCAACCCAAATAGGCCTGGATTCCATGGACAACTCAATTGAATGCGTTCGAGATTCGTCCTCCATTCAGCTTAACACAACTGAGAGAAACAAATCAGAGCACTCTCAATTTGTTTGGGATAAAAAGTTTTTTGATGAGAAAATTCTATTTAAAAAGAAGGTTAGCTCATTGATATATCATTGTTTCTTTCTACTTTTCTCTTGATTGTCTCTGTGAAATCTGATGCTTTCTAATCGTCTTGGTAAAGATTTATCTTATGTAATTACTAGTTTTATCACAATGTTCCCAACAATCTGGATTCTCGCAGCTAAAAATGTTGAAGAGATATGCATCAATTCAACATGATGGAACTGTAAAGTTTGAACTTCCTCTGGATTTTAAACTTCAAGCTGCTGATTATAGCAACAGGTTGATAGCATCCAGTAGAGATAAAGATGAAAAAGAAACTACAGAAATAGAAGACATACCACTTTTGCCTCCGCTTCAGATTGTTATACTGATTGTAGGAACAAGGGAAGACGTGCAGCCATTTGTTGCTATAGGGAAACGTTTACAGGTAACCAGAGAGGTTTTGATCGCTTAATTTGTTATTTTCATCAATACTTTGGATGCTATCATTGTTTTTGCAAACCATCTATCCATGAGATTGGACCGTTTCTACTACGCATTGACCTCAAAACGAGAAATAGCTGGTTTCTGGTAGCCAAAGGAACTAGTTTGATCTGCAGTTGAGCCAATGACAACCGGCAAACTTTCAGATTCATTTAAAAAAACTAGTTCTTTGAACATGAGTTAGACAACAATTGAGAGTTTTTTGTGTATTTTTTTCCCTTATGTAATGCTTTCCATTACCTCATTTGACATTAGAATCTTACGGCAGGCAGATGGTCATAGGGTGAGACTTGCAACTCACTTAAACTTCAAAGAATTCGTTTTGTCTGCTGGATTGGAATTTTTCCCTCTTGGTGGAGACCCAAAAGTCCTTGCTGCTTGTAAGTTCTTGTTTGNATTAATAAAATATTATATCGAACGACACGTAAAATACCGGGTACTAATTGATATATCGTTCATACTCTATGAATCAGATTATATATTTTATATTGATCGATATAGCAGTATTGAGTTATAGTGTCGGATATCGGTCCATATTTTTATATTGTAATTTCACATATCGATCGATATGAAAGTATATCTTCCGATTCGGAGAGTATGACCGATATATCGATTGATAAATGATAGTTTACATGTCGCCCCGAATAATATTTAATCAATATTTTCATAGCGTCTGGTACAATGAAAGCCGGGCGGCACCGGTATATGGACCAATACCAGGTTTACGGTTCGGAGCCCATGTTTTTCTAGATCGACCAGAAAATTTTTGATCGATATGTGAAATAACGATATAAAAATATGGACCAATATCCGACACTATAACTCAATACCGCCATATCGATCAATATTAAAATATATATTCTGATTCATAGAGTATGAACGATATATCAATTAGTACTCGGTATTTTATGTGTCGCTCAATATAATATTTTATTAATATTATTATATTGTAATTTAATTTATTATATATTTTTAATTAATATATATATATATATATATAATATAAATTATTTTATTTAGTTTTATTAAAATATATAAACGTAGGCTATTTAGCAAATACTTTATGAAAACAGGCTATTTTGCAAATTCTTTATCAAAATAGGCTATTTTACAAATACTATTTTTGCATGCGGCTATTTTGCAAATTCTCCCCAAATATACATCTTTAAATTTTTAAGGTTAGTAAAAGTTTACCCCTCCTTTTAAAAGAAATAATTTAAAAGTAAAACATCAATTACAATTTTAACATTTGAAGACATGAATGTTGCATGGCTTAAATGGAAGGAAACTAGATGCATGAAGAAGACGAACAAGAGATTTCGTCCATTATTTAGCCAAAATGGAAAAGGCAAAAATGGTGATGGGATGCATTTTTTAACAAATTTTAAATAGCAAGTTGTTTAGCCTAGTCCATTTACAAGTAGTAGTTGTATAGTTAAGAAATGTCCCAACCTACCATGAGATAGCCTTTCATACCTATGTCACTTTTCTTCACCTTTCTTTGATGAATATTGAAGAGGAAATTGATTTCTTCTCCAACCCACTTGGACTTGTGCCCTTATTTTCCTTGTGAAACTGCTCTAGAGATCTTATTTTTCGAAGGGATTTGAGTTCCCATGGCATAAGTAGCAGTGATTCTAAAAATCGATAGAGTTTGTGTGATTTCACTTAAGGGTCAACATTAATGTTCTTCAGGTAATGTTTTTTATATGGAATCGTTTGTCCCTGATGTTGTCAAAAAGGAGGAATTGTAGAGATTAGCCTCACAGAGATGGTAGAATTTGCTGAATTAATGTTAAATTGAATCCCTTAATGTTTGATAAGTTGAATTATCAAGGAATTTTCATACTGCACAAGTGAGAAATCTTGTTGTTTTTAATATGTGTTTGTTTAGGAGTTGACAAGATTCAACCCAAATAGGCATGGATTCCATGGACAACTCAATTGAATGCGTTCTAGATTCGTCCTCCATTCATCTTAACACAACTGAGAGAAACAAATCAGAGCACTCTCATTTTGTTTGGGATAAAAAGTTTTTTGATGAGAAAATTCCATTTAAAAAGAAGGTTAGCTAATTGATATATCAGTGTTTCTTTCTACTTTTCTCTTGATTGTCTCTGTGAAATCTACTGCTTTCTAATCGTCTTGGTGAAGATTTATCTTATGTAATTACTAGTTTTATCACAATGTTCCCAACAATCTGGATTCTCGCAGCTAAAAATGTTGAAGAGATATGCATCAATTCAACATGATGGAACAGTAAAGTTTGAACTTCCTCTGGATTTTAAACTTCAAGTTGCTCATTATAGCAATAGGTTGATAGCATCCAGTAGAGATAAAGATGAAAAAGAAACTACAGAAATAGAAGACATACCACTTTTGCCTCCGCTTCAGATTGTTATACTGATTGTAGGAACAAGGGGAGACGTGCAACCATTTGTTGCTATAGGGAAACGCTTACAGGTAACCAGAGAGGTTTTAATCGCTTAATTTGTTATTTTCATCAATACTTTGGATGCTATCATTGTTTTTGCAAACCATCTATCCATGAGATTGGGCCGTTTCTACTACGCATTGACCTCAAAACGAGAAATAGCTGGTTTCTTGTAGCCAAATGAACTAGTTTGATCTGCAGTTGAGCCAGTGACAACCGGCAAACTTTCAGATTCATTTAAAAAAACTAGTTCTTTGAACATGAGTTAGACAACAATTGAGAGTTTTTTGTGTATTTTTTTCCTTTATGTAATGCTTTTCCATTACCTCATTTGACATTAGAATCTTACGGCAGGCAGATGGTCATAGGGTGAGACTTGCAACTCACTTAAACTTCAAAGAATTCGTTTTGTCTGCTGGATTGGAATTTTTCCCTCTTGGTGGAGACCCAAAAGTCCTTGCTGCTTGTAAGTTCTTGTTTGTTTTTATCAGTTGAGATTGTAGGAGGGGACTACTTTTTATGCTTACATCTAAAGTTTTCTTTTTCGCCTTCGATAAAAAGATTGCTATTACAGTGGAAGTGAGAATAAGTTTATTCTTCCTCATGCATTTGCATTTTCAGGAACACACTCAAATAATCATTTGATCTATCTGATATTATATTTTTTTACATGAATTTTTATTGCAGACATGGTGAAGAATAAAGGGTTCTTGCCTTCTGGACCTTCTGAAGTACATATTCAACGAAAGCAAATCAAAGAAATTATTTTCTCCCTACTTCCTGCTTGCAAAGAACCTGATCCCGACAAAAACATCCCGTTTAAAGTTGATGCAATAATTGCCAACCCCCCTGCATATGGTAAGATGAAAACAATACCCGTTTTTGCAGGAATTTTGCTATATTCGTTCAATATAATTTAAGGCTTCCTTCTATATGTTCAGGGCATTCTGATGTTGCTGAAGCACTGAACGTGCCACTGCATATTGTATTCACAATGCCTTGGACGTATGCTTTCTTTCTTTCTCACCTTTTGTCTTCTTGATGGTGAGAGCCAAGCAAGCCATTTTCACTATACTGTACTGAAAATTTATTTTACAATCCTCAAGCAGTCCTACAAGTGAATTCCCGCATCCTCTTGCTCGTGTGCCGCAGCAAGTTGGATACAAAGTAAGTACAATCTAATAATCATGAAATCACATGGAAAACCAACTCTACGATATGGTTTTCATTCTTGCAGTTATCTTATCAAATTGTCGATTCTTTTATNTTACTACGTGCCGAAAGGACTTAAGAAAGATAAGAGGGCCGAATTTGACAGATTGACTCAAGGAAACCGCCCCGTTATGGAGTACATGCAAGAATTCATAGAGCTAGGCAGGTACGCCCCCGAGATCATGGGAAGTGAACAGGAAAAGATGCACCGCTTCACGGAAGGGTTGAATGAAAAAGTGAAACTGACTATGTATGGCCGCGACGACGAGGAATTTTCCAGTTTGGTGGCGGCGGCAGTCCGAGTGGATGGAGGATTACGAAGAATGGATAAGGAACGCACTAGAAGCTCTGCAAGGAATGAAGTTCAAGGACGGGGAGAGTGGAAAGTAAAGATCACTGCAGAGAGTTTCGGATCGGCACAAGGACCACCGATCAGGCCTGCGTGCGCCAAATGCGGGAAGAACCATTTTGGAGAATGCCGAGCAGGAACCAACAGTTGTTTCAAGTGCGGCCAGGAAGGACACTTTGACAAAGACTGCCTGAAGAGGAGGAGGATCGAAACCGGGGTAACTGAAAACAGGGTAAGGGAAAGGATTACTAGAAATGCTCGAGTGTTTGCTGTGAACAAGGAACATGCCTCGGAGGCTGAGGACGTCGTGGCAGGTACACTACTTATTAACGGCTTTACAGCTTTCGTATTATTTGACTGTGGGGCGACACATTCGTTCGTGTCGGAGAAGTTAGCAAAACGGTTTGGGATAACGGGGAGTAACACTAAAATCAAAGTAAAAACACCGGGATCCGAAGCCATGGAGGCAAATAGAATCTATAAAGGATGCACGGTGGAAGTGGACACAGTGCGAACAGAGGCAGATTTGATTGAGTTATGGGATATGGGATTCGATGCCATACTAGGAATGGATTGGTTATCTAGGTACGATGCGCAGGTGAGATGTCGGGAACGTACGATCACTTTTAGTACTCCCTGGGAAGGGAGAAAGGGCATGGTCGGAAAACCGATTACGGGTGAGGATGAGGAATATAAGGATCGATCGAACTGGCTAGCATTTGTCACGACGGAGAAGGAAGGGACACCATTGGAGTCTGTTCCAGTGGTTTGTGAATACAGTGATGTATTTCCCAACGAGATACCGGGGCAACCGCCTCAGAGAGAAGTGGAAATGGGAATAGAACTACTCCCTGGAACACAACCGATTTCCAAGGCTCCGTACCGAATGGTACCCCGAGAGATGCAGGAACTGAAACAACAGATTGAGTCGCTATTGGAAAAAAGAATTTCTAAGGCCAAGCAACTCCCCTTAGGGAGCACCAGTGTTATTTGTTAGAAAGAAAAGCGGCGAGTTAAGATTGTGCTACGACTACCGAGAATTAAACAAGGTCACGATAAAGAACAAGTACCCGTTGCCTAGGATCGACGACTTGTTTGATCAGTTACAAGGCGCGAAGATGTTCTCAAAATTAGACTTGAGGTCAGGGTATCATCAAGTCCGAGTAAGAGAAGGAGACATACCGAAGACAACCATTCGAACGAGGTACGGCCATTACGAATGCACGGTGGTACCGTTTGTATTAACTAATGCCCCAGCAATTTTCATGGATTTGATGAATCGGGTATTTCGTCAGTACCTAGACAAGTTCGTGGTGGTGTTCATTGACGACATCCTAGTTTACTCTCGCAACCAGGAAGAACGCGAGCAACATCTGAGAATAGTGTTGCAGACTCTCCGACAAGAGAAATTGTATGCCAAATACAGCAAGTGTGAATTCTGGATGGACAGCATAGCTTTCCTAGGCCACGTCATATCAGCAGGGGGGGTGACAGTAGACCCAACAAAGATAGAAACAGTTACGAATTGGCCAAGGCCGACAAATGCTCGGGAAGTAAGGAGTTTCTTAGGTTTAGCCGGGTACTACCGGAAATTCATCGAAGGGTTCGCAAGGATTGCTAAACCGTTGACAAATTTGACCCGAAAGGAAACGAGGTATACGTGGGATGAGAAATGCGAAGAAAGTTTTGAATGTCTCAAGGCGAAACTGACATCTGCTCCAATACTAGTATTACCCACACCAGGGCAGGATTTCACGGTATACAGCGACGCTTCGAAAGAAGGACTCGGGTGTGTACTGATGCAAGGGGGGAAAGTTATAGCATATGCATCACGTCAGTTGAAGATACATGAGTTAAATTACCCGACACATGATTTGGAATTAGCCGCGGTAGTATTCGCACTCAAGATTTGGAGACATTACTTGTACGGGGTGAAATGCGAGATTTTCACCGACCACAAGAGTTTGAAGTACCTATTCACCCAGAAGGAACTTAATATGAGACAACGGAGATGGTTGGAACTGATAAAAGATTATGATCTGGACATCCAATATCACCCCGGAAAGGCAAACCAGGTAGCCGATGCATTGAGCAGAAAGACTCATGGCGCGCTAGCCAACACGTTGATTAGGGAAATGGAGAGCCTGCAACTGGAAATGGTAGAATCGACCACAGTCATGTTAGGGACGATTACCGCGAAGCCGGGGATACTGGAGGAGGTACTAGAAGCACAGATATCGGACCCTGAGAAACCCGTGACGCGAAAAGGGGGGGACAGAACCGATAAATGGGAAATAAGCAAAGGAAGCGACGGGCTAATCCGAATGAATGAACGTATATGGGTACCAAACAGGCCAGAGTTAAGAAAGAAGATTATGACGGAAGCACACAGTTCAGCATTCTCAGTTCACCCAGGAAGTACTAAGATGTATCGAGACCTAAAGACGCACTGGTGGTGGAATGGAATGAAAAACGAGATTGCCAACTTTGTGGCCAAATGCGAAAACTGCCAACGAGTTAAGGCCGAACACCAACGCCCGGGGGGCGAACTACAACCCTTAGAAATTCCAGAGTGGAAATGGGATAGCATCGGCATGGACTTTGTGGTAGGACTACCCAAGAGCCCACGGAAGAACGACGCGATATGGGTGGTGGTGGACCGTCTTACGAAGGCGGCTCACTTCTTAGCAGTCAAGACAACGTACGGAGTGGACAGGCTAGCCAGAATATATGTGGATAACATAGTCAAATTACATGGAGTTCCAGTAAACATCGTTTCAGACAGAGACCCGAGATTCACGTCTAGATTTTGGCAAAGTTTACAGAAATCGCTCGGAACTCAGTTATGCATGAGCACAGCCTATCACCCACAGACGGATGGTCAGACCGAGAGAACCAACCAAATTATGGAGGATATGTTACGGGCATGTGTGTTGGAGTTTAAGGGAGGTTGGGAGGATTTCCTACCGCTAGTGGAATTTGCGTACAATAATAGCTTTCAGAGCAGCATTGGCATGGCCCCATATGAGGCATTGTACGGGAGGAAGTGTCGTACACCGCTATGCTGGGATGAGGTGGGAGAAAGAACGACCACGGGGACGGAATTGGTGGAAGTCACCATTGAAAAGGTGGCCGTGGTACGAAAGAACATTAAGGCGGCACAGGACCGATACAAAAGTTGGGCAGACGCAAAAAGGAGACCCTTAGAGTTAAAGGTTGGGGATCGCGCCTACCTAAAGGTATCACCGATGAAGGGGGTGCTAAGGACCACAAGGACAGGGAAGCTGAGTCCCCGGTATATCGGACCATACGAGGTGGAACGAAGGATCGGAAACCTAGCATATCAGCTAAAGCTTCCGGAGGAAATGGGGGGGATACATAACGTGTTCCATGTATCCCAACTGAGGAGGAGGGTGACTGAAGGAATTCAAGAATGTGTGGGGGAACCCATAGAAATAACCCCGGAACTAACGTACGAGGAAGTCCCAGTAAAGATCCTAGGCAGGGAGGAAAGAAGACTCAGAAACAAACAAATCCCCATGGTGAAAGTACAATGGTCCAATCAAGGAGAGAGGGAAGCTACATGGGAAACGGAGCGAGAGATTAGATAGAGAGCGCCAGAGTTGATGGAAGATTGGTACGCACGAGTTTCGGGACGAAACTCAAAATGAGTGGGGAAGGATGTAATAGCCAGGAAAAAGGTATGTTGGGATGATAGTAGGGAATATAGTGATAAAGTCTAGAGGAGAAATAACGAGGGATACGGGAACGGAAGAACGATAAAAAGAAACGAAAAGATTTAAATGAAAAACATGAGATAAAGGAGGGGTAAAAATGAAAGGAAGGAGGAGTCAAAATATGAATTTGGGAAGTTAAAATATCTATAAATAGGGGTTAGAAAGCCCAAAAACCAAGTCATTTATCATTAAACCGCAAAAACGTACGGAAAAACGCCAAAGCATCAAATTGTCGCGGAAATTTCATGATCAGTGCAAATTGTCGCGGAAATGTTTAGGCATTTTTATCGCGGAAGTTTTGGTAAGTAATTTTGTCGCGGAAATGGTTCACTTGGGAAATTATCGCGGAAATTTCATGTTGAAAATTGTCGCGGATTCTTCGAAAGGGGAAAATTGTCGAGGATTTCCAGAGTTTGATAAATTATCGCGAAAACTAAACCATGTGTTGTTTTGTCGCGGATTTCAGGAATAGAGTGGTTTTATCGCGGATTTCAGGAACAGAGTAGTTTTATCGCGGAAATATACAATTAGGGTGTTTTCATCGCATTTTGACGTCGGATCGTGAAGGAGAAAGATACGAAGGGTCTACGGTAACCAAACAGTCAACAATAAGATAATAACGTCAAAAAAAAATGAAGTACTAAAATATGTTACGGATTGCAGGGAAGCACAAGAGATCATAACAAGTGAAAACAACAGGTAAGCGGAGTGAACACAATATAGTAAGGGAAGGTTCAGACTTAGGGAACGGGATTGGATTAATAAAGAAGAAAGGAAAAGACACGAATGAACGAGATAAATGTTAATAAGACTCGGGGTGAGGAAGGATGGACCGTCCGACCGAACACGGCATCGTGCCTAGTACACGATTCGCCAAAGGATGGGCATGCCTGATGAAGGGAACGATAAGTTCCAAAGAGGAAAGGATACGTACGAAAAAGGGCAGAACGGACCCGGGTGGAAAAAAGGGTAGCGCCTAAGTACCCACCCGGGGAAGGGAAGCATATGCCGTCGAGTCATCCAACAGCTAACGGTTGGCCTGGGCGGGACATGCACCGAGCATGTTACTCTCGGTAACAGTAAAGTTAAAGTATGATGGGAATGATAAGGGTAAAAGAAGAAGGAAATAAGAAAACGGTTAAATGGAATGTTTCACGTGTGCGTGTACGGTGTAATTAAGAAATGAAGAGATAATGTGTAGTGTGTGTGAAGTTTCCTTTAATAGATTGTGACCGCTTTACAGATTTTGTAGGTGACGCGGACGAGGTATGAGAGGGGCATGGGAAAGAGGTCGTCGGTTGTCCGGTGATAGAGTCCGGTCCTTTGGAGAACACTCTAAATTATGATGTCGAACTTTGATATTTTCGAACTACGTTTTAAGTTTACATTCGAATGTTTTCGTTTTATTTAGCAAGTTTTAACAAAACAGCTAGGCCCAAATTAGAGTCGTTACATCAACTGTCTTTCACGTGGTAGGACCTATTCCGTAGCTGAGTGACTGATCGGTCCTAGGGACCAATCCAACAATTAGTGTATTTAGCTGACTGATCTCCGCTCGGCCAAACTGGGTTGGGCTTCAATCTCGAATTCATTCGTTCTGGATGTTCTTTGACTTTGGATCGGCCCATCTGCATGAGCCACAACCTTTACGTGGTACGCGATCCTATTATTCCCATCAATAGTAAATGATTTTTTCAATTTTGTTATGATGTGGTCTCTTCTGTCTTATATATTATATTTATGCACACTTCTCATATAAATTAATATATTCTATAAATTTAAAGGTTTGAAATATCATATACTATTGTTAATATAGTGGTTAGTCTGATCTAATGAAATTAACCGATTGTTAATATAGTGGTTTGAATGATCAAGTCCAACTTTTTAGATCGTTGGATTGAGAGATGTGTGGAAATATCAATTACATCACACATTGGAATTAGGAAGAAAATTTGGATTGGTTACTCTCTTATACATTATATCCGAGCACATATCCTATACAAAATTGACTAGACTCTAGAAACTTAATATTCTTTATATCCCTCTCATCTATATTTGTCACCTGCTCTAAACCCAGTTGATTGGACCTATTTGCCTAATACTCGAAATTCCATAATTTTTTGACACTACTAGCAATGTCAGGATTATATATTAACTTAATTGTCACTGAATTTTTTAATTTAAATAATATGGCATTGGCGAACGTTTTATTGGTAGAAATAGTAGTGATTGATGCCTAGATGTGATTGGACGAATTGAGAGTCCAGTTTCAATATCAAAAGAAACTGGGCTAATATATTTATTTTTTTAATAGCAGATCGACATCATTCTAGGTCGAAACCGACCTGCTAATAAATTCAATAATTCTGCTTCTCATTCCCATTTCCATTCCCGTTCTCAGAGGGTTGCGGCGATTTTCTGTCGTCCTGTTTCCTTGCTGCGTTTGTTGCCCACGCCCATTCCAAACTCTTAGGATTTCAGTTCTACGTTGTCCGTCAAAAGCCATACTTTGTTGTCCATCGGCATTGACAATCCAAGTCGCGTTTTCTGTCCAAGTTAAAAGAATTTGCTCCTTCAGTCGATTCGTCACGAATTGAAGGTTCCATTGCATTTTCATATGTGTTGTGTCTTTAATTTTGTCTTTGTGTTGTGAATTGTTAATTATGATTTGAATTAATGTAATTTAGGGTTTTAGGGTTTTATGATTTGAATTTATGAAATTTGGATTTTTAGGGTTTAGAATTATAAGTATGAGGTGAAAAAATTTTCCGCCTTCACTCGATTTGTCACAAACTGAAGGTTCCTTTGCATTTTCATCGGTATTGTGTCTTTAATTTTGTCGTTGTGTTGTGAATTTTGAATTATGATTTGAATTGATGTAATTTGTGGTTTTAGGGTTTAGAATTATAATTATGATAAATTCATTCAAATGATTATTTGATTTGCGTTTCAATTGGGTTGGATTTCGGTTAGAGAAATTATTTGTAAGGTTTTGAAATCGTGTTTAGGGGTGGAATTAACCTATTTGTAAGTTATTTTAGTAGTTTTGAATTGGACCTTTGATTTGGAATTATTATTTCAATTCGAATTGGGTGTTTTAATGATTGTCCTTTAGGAATTATGATTTCGATTCAAATTGGTTTTTTAGTGTTTGTCAATTTTGAATATGATTTCAATTACAGTGGGTGTAGAAATGGAAGTTGATTAATTAAAAATAGAATTATTTGAGGTGCATTTTCATGTGTATATTGTTTCAATTTGTAATTATAATTTCGATTCGAATTGGGTTTCTTAGGCATTGTCGTATTGGAATTATGTCAATGTAATTATGGTGTTTCAGGTATAATTTTATGTTTAAGTTTGAAAGTCAATATCTTTGTAAAATCCGAACATCAGTTAATGTGATGTTGTGTGAATTTGTTTCGTGTATCTTTATATGTTATTGAACAATATTTTGAGCACATTTAAAGTTTGTTCTTTGATATTTTGTTGAACTTACTAAATTTTGATGTTAATTTACAAGTATATGTCTTCATACATTGACAATTTATGTATTAAATACAGTATCTCAGTTGAGTATACTGTTACCGAGCCTATAGTGAGGGAATCTATATCAAATATGCCACCGACATGATTAGGGTCGAACTCTATTCCCGTAGCAATGGAACACTTCCATTGTGGTCTACGTCTCCTGGTATTGTACTTTATTAGAGATATATTGCATACCGTTAAATTACCACTTAGTAGTGTGGTACCACAAGGTATTGCGATTATTCTCAGCTATTTAAGGTTTTGGGAAGACAAAGATACACCTCCATCATCGACAGACTTTTGTGCGGTGTGTACTTGCAAGAAAGTTGGAAATGACAGCGATACATATTACTTTACCGGGAAAATAAAGTTCATGACGAAGTTATGAGATATTATTAGAAAATGGTATGGGAACTTGTATGGGTCCACCACCATGGGAAAATTGGTGCTTCTCGACAATATTGAATTCTGTTCCCGATGTCGTGAAATTTGATAGGATCCACATTCTATCGAAATCGGAGAAGCTAGAGCTCTAGTGCCGGATTGGAGCAAAGAATTACAAAATAGAAGATGTTATTAGTCATATGATTCTTCAACACGGTATTGAGTTTTTGCTTATGTATGCTTTATTATTGGTTTTAGATTTGAAATAATAGTTGATAATTTATTTAGGAACTCGGAGGCTATTTAATGTACCAACGCAATTCAGCCACGAAAATCCACATGAAAACCGATGGGAAAGCAGACTTTTTGGTGACACGGGTGTGGCCCAGACTATTGATGTCCACCCATTGGTTCCGGAGAGTACATTTTGAGTACCTGTTGAAAAGGATCCACGGGATGCAGAAATTGGGAACTTAGAACCCAACTCGAACGTGCAGATGCAAAGGTCAGTGATTTACAGGCTGCCTACGATCATCTAGAGAACTAGTTGGTTGCTTCGGTAGGTAGGGAAGAATTATTGAAGAAGGATTTGCACTCGAAGAAAGTTGAGATTGAAATGCTTTGCGGTCATTTAGCGGAAGCATTCTTATCCAAAGATGATTTGGTTGCAAAGATGGAAGTTCTTCGGCATGAAAACGAGCTACTTAAGGTACTTCCTATCTACAAAACTAATACGGTTAATGGAAATACAATTTTTTAATGGCATTCATGCAGTCCCAATTAAGCATAGCAGAAGGTAATGACAATGGACATCTTGCCAAATAGTTGATTTGAATGCATAATCGAATTAATGATTTAGAGAAACAAGTTGATGAGTTACAGAAGCAATTATGATCATCGATGGCTTCAACCTCAAGTCGAATGCAGGGTCAAGATCGGCCTTCAATTGCCCGACCAAGTACTCATGGGGCTTCTACGTCAACATCCGATTAGAACCAAGTTCGACGAGGTGAGTTAGACATTATGCTTGAAATTAAACGCGAATTTGGGTTGTGAAAAACTAAATGTTTCATGTTTCACTTAAATGTTTCTTATTTTAACCAATTTAAAAACATCCAGACAAAAATTATTTTTCATAAATTGAATTTAAAAGTTTTTTATAGTCGAAATTCATGAATGAAAGCTTCAATGTGGTAAAAAGCTTCGCATCACCAGTTTCCAAATCGAATGACGTGGTGGCTCGGGTATTGGGTTGTCTAGTCCATTGTCTGGCACCCGTTCATTGTCACTCACTACGTTTCTCATGGAAGAAGCACGCTGACTGGGTAAGTCGTGTTGTCTGTTGTCTACCTCCTCGGCAGCGGCATCGACATGACTCGTCCACATGCAATGGAAAAGGTGATTCCACCAAGTGTACCGGATCACGAGTGGGATTAAATTGCCACTTTATGTTCACTCTATGTTAACAACACTGTAGATATCATCTACGTAAGCTCAAGAGCCTTTGTTAAAGATGTCACATGCCTGACATATAGAAAATATTATAGATAACGACACATTATAGAGACAATACTAACAACTTGAGCATGTGAAAACGGGATTCGCAACGATGTACATATCTCACAAGTGAAAGTTCTAGCAGAGATCTCAACAATGTGCATTGCCAAATCCCCTGAACCCGTGGGATCACGCCTAGGTTTTAAAACTGGAAATTTTATGTGAACCGTTTTCTTACAGGTTCAGGTCGAACCGGTCTGACCGTTGGTTGAACCGGCCGATGGTCCTAAACTTGTTTTTTAAAATTAAAATTACGAATAAAATGATTTAATAATGTATGTATCAAAATAAGTTCCAGAATAATAGATCACAACAACAATTGTCACATTAACATAATAGATAACAAAAACTAAATAGATAATTAAAGTTCAAAATGAACACTCTCCAAACTCTATATTCATTTCTTCAATTTCTTTAAAAAAGGATGTGAAATCCAAATTCTGGTATTCTGCTGCCAACTTCTCTGCTGAAATTGTGTTTAAAATGAATATTTATACATAAATAACTCTATCAACCAATCAAATGTATGTAATATGATTTGCACAAATTTAAAGTCTAACCTTCTTCGACTTTATCATTGTCATTTTCCGGAACAATAAAATCCAAGTCTTCGTAACATGCTTTCTCAAGATCTTCATTATCCAAGAAAGGATTTCCTTCATCTTCTAAAATCCAAGTATCGATTTCTTCAATATTATCAAGATCAATTGAATCGAAACATTCTTGTTGTGCATTCCACCTAGAACACATATCATTTAACGCACATCAACAATACCATTGCAATCCAAATGTGATNAGAATATAAAGAATATACAATATATTGTTCATTAAACTTTTAAAACTAATGTTTCAAAATTTCATTATATCGATACGGTATACTAGAAATTTTATTATTGATATATAATGAAATTTAGATTGTTATTTCATTATATCGATACGGTATATCAAAATTTCATTATATCGATTGTTACATGTTTTAATCTACTCGATTTGAAATATCTTTTGTTATTAATTATAAATGAGTTATTTTTATTTTATCATTATTATTATTCACATAAATCATATTAATAATAACATAAGAAAAATGATATTGAAATACAAAATCAAATGAAAAATATGGATTTCATTGATTTTTAAAAACAATGTCTGTTAATTGTCTAATTTAATGTAATTCTGAACTCTAATTTATTTTTCTTGTGGTCATTTTCTAATGTTTAAACTATAAAATAACCTAAAAAATTGATATTTAAATTGAAATCATGTTTCATTCAGAAATTAAAATATATTTTTTTATAAATAAAATTTTAAATAGAAACCGTTGTTTTGAAATGATGGTCATTTATAAATTAAATAAATTTATAATATGAATTAAGATAATGATTTAAAATTATATTTTAGATGAATTTATCATACTTTTTATTTTTTTTAACTTTAAAAATAATTATTTTTATTAAATTCTTATGAGATCTATAACATTAATTGTTTTTGTTTGAGAATGTTTTCATCATAGTAATCATTTATAAAATTAATAAATAAACATCAATTGAAAACGTAAATGAGTGATACTTTTTAATTCAAAACATCAATAATCAGGGTATGTAAAAAATTTTCACTTTCCTCCTCCTACTGATTCGTAACTGATTTCTGCTCTCATAAAAAATCAAATGTAACCGCGCATCGGAGCTCTGTTTCAAGTTCCTTCTGTTGAAATTATCTTCGATCCATATTGTTATTTTGAATATTGTCGTGAGATTTAATTTGTTTTAGTTGCTGGATTTGTCTTACGATGCGCCGTTGTGGTGAATTTGGATTGCATTTGACGGAGATTCAGGCCTGGTTTCAAGACTACGAAAATCTTTTACGCCTCTCCGTGTACCTAATATATGTGCAGATTGCCTGCTCTTTCATTGGATCGCTCGGACCGCTCTATAACGGCGTTTTGCTGGTAAATTTGGCGAATTCGTTGTTTGCTCTTGTCGCCATTGAGAGCAGCAGCCAGAAGCTAGCTAGGATATACGCACTCCTTCTTTTTAGTTGTGTTTTCCTCGATATCGCGTGGTTCGTTCTTTTCTCACGTGATATTTGGTAGGTGCTTCTGTCCTACTCTTTTGACATATTTTTCTGTTTATATATGTTTGCCTGCATATCAAGTGAATCTTAAATTTCTATACTTCTTTATTTCTTTCTGATCTTGGTGGTTGTAAATATTTGCTGATCTAAGCTTTTATGGGTTACAATTGTATTCATATGACATTGTTAAGTATCGGGGTAAGATCTATCTTGTGTGAATGGGCTCGAAGCGTCATCAGATGCAGTTTTTAACGCATCGGCCTAGGTTTTGGCATGTAAACTCTTTTGTTTGAAGGAATAACGATTTGCTATTCCTGAATCTATAAAACTCAATTTCTGTTCAAAAACAAATTTGCTGATTAATATTATCAGGCACCAAGCTCTATTCTATGAG